>VXBI01003748.1:180072-258712 GCA_013397375.1 Toxostoma redivivum
TCTCCTGCTTCAAAAAGACGGCTCTTGCTCATCGCGTGGCGGGCGGGGGCCGCGGTGCGGAGCTGCTCCCTCCCTTCCGCACCCGCGTAGCAAAGTTCCGCGGCCGCGGGGCTGTGGGAACAGCCGGGGTGCGGGGAGAACGCGGAGCCTCCGCTCCGGCACNTCGTGCGTGTGTCTGTGTGTGTCTGCGTGTGTTTGTGTGTGTGTTCCCCCCAAAAAACTTAGCAGAGTTTCCGCGGAGAGGTGCGGAGCGGCGCAGCTGCCGCCCAGCTCCGCGGGGGGGGATCCTGCTGTGTGCTCTGGACTCTGGGTGGTTCAGGGCTGCCTGTTGCCAGCTGTTTTGCGCAGGATTAAAAACAACGGCAGCAGTGCTTTCCGAATAGAAACGGCTTCTTAAATCATAATAATAATAATTGGATGTACAGCATAGATCTTCCCCAACTCCCAAGGGCCCTACAGAAGGTGGCTTGCACTGTTTTAAACCATTGCTGCAGAAGATTAAAATTCAAGTTAAAGACTCTCTTTCAGTGACAATCTGCCATCATCTCTTACAATTCGTTAAGCCGGTCAGCCCTAAAACTGTGAATTACCAATAGTAAACCATTAGGAACCAGAGCTACAATAGCCAGATGCTCCCCAACTTACATCCCTGTTGTGGCTCCTTATAAATTACCAAACTTTAGTGAATTAGGCTGTAACTTTCTGCCTTGGTAGCTTGTGCTGGATGTTTTCTGAATGTTCCAAGTCCTTTGGCACTTCCAAGGACGAGAACGGAATAGGAGAAAAGCATCACTTTGGTCATTCTTGGGCTTGCTGTGGTTCTTAGGACTAACACTGGAAACAGGGTCTTGAAATTTGGCATGAAGCAGCGTTTTATGGTCTTTTAGATAAATCCACCCAAATTTGTCATGTTACTGGGTTTTGAAGAGCAGTTCACTACACAGCAATAAACACGCCTAGTTCTGGCAGCTGAAATCTCTCAAAATGCTGCTCTTGGGGGCACCTGCTGCTTCAGGTGCTCAGAGCCGTTTCAGCAGCCCCCCAGGGAACAGGAAACACCAACTACTGGCTAAAAAGCATTTTCCTGGGATTACAAGAGCAATGGGATTCATGAGCACATCCCCTGTCTTTAAGTCCCTGACAGGACTTCACCTGCAGATCCCACCTCACCTATAGCACAGTCTGCCTTAAGGGATATTGTGAAGGTCACTGTGTTACCTGGGCTGGACGTCAGAAGTGTTCGAAGCAGGGCATTCCATACCAAATTCTGGAGATTTTCTTGTGCACACATACTCTAATGCAGTTCTCAGTTACACTGTCACAATCTGATTTCTCTGTGACACCTGCACAGCACAGATCTGCTCTGTAAGCCAAAAAGGAAACAAATTTTGGCCAGATCCTCATTTTATCTGCACAGCCAACGTCTGCCCAAGGAGTAATGCAAGGGCTGCAAGGCAGAGATTGTGACAAATGAATAAAACTCTCCCAAAGAAGCAGATCCTTTCCATGCCCTTGCCACAGGGTGTGTAACGCCTTAAGTCATTAACCCAAACTTTTGGCTGCTGATGGCTGTATTGGCCACTGCGGGTGTGTGGCTGGAAACCTTTAGCCTGAATTGCTGACATCCATCTATGTGCAGCTGGAAGCAGTGGGTGCTGTGCTTGCATGTATGAAGTGCTGTATCATGTTAAATGCCCTGAAAACGCAGACATTAAGCTTTTCAGATGGAGTACCCTGAATTAGTCAAAACTGACCTTAATCCATCCATGTGTCACTCTGACCCATCTTCAGAATGAATGTTTGGAGAGGATTAATGAAGGTGCTGAAGCACTGAGGCAGTGTAGTGGAAAGTGCTATAGAAAAAGCCATGAGGAAATTAGTAACTGTCTTTTGAGGAACCTGCAGGTCCCTCCTCTGGTCCTGTACAGCATGCTACAGCCTTACCACCCTCTGGGCCATTTCTCCAGGATTTCTGGTGTACACTCTAAAGAAGGTGACAGCACAGCATGGCAGGTCCACAGTGTGCCTAGTTCCAACCTCAGTACATTTTTACCATCCAGAACATGAGCACCTTGCTCTGCTTTGAAAACTGCAGAGAGAAATACTGGAGCTGTATTTTCTATTGCTGTGAAATCCAAAAGTGGTCAGACATGTGAATAATGCGCTGAATAATGTGCTCTGCCTAGGCTCATGTGCTGAACAATAGGCATTGCTGAGCCCCTTGCTGACCATCTCACTGCAAACACAGTGATGCAGAAGGAAAAGAGTATCTGAATGTGCAATTAAAGTCTTGCTCTGCTTCAGCAAAAGGGTGTAGATGAAGTTGCACTGCCAAGAGTTCGGACATTTCTGATTTTTAAGTACTCCCCTTAATAGATTTTTGGCTACCATGTATGCACACTTATAAACAGCTTGTGTACAAATGCATAAACGTGACACATGAGGCAGCGCCTGATGGATGGTTCTCCAGAAAGGTTATGTATATGGTACATACAACACTCAGTTTACATAGTATGATATTTATGTAACACTTATGAAGAGCTCTGACAGGGTGTTGCAGGGTGTTGTCAGTTGGCATTTGCAAAGAGAGGAAATAAATCTAATAACAAAAACAACAAAAAAAAGCATTTTGGAAGAAACAATACTGCACAAATCCTTTAAAAGGACAGAATTGTCTGCACAACAAAGGCTTGGCTGATTGATGCTAAAATAAGCAGTTATGCAACAAGTAAAGAAATACGATCTCCAGGGAAGAAACCAGCAACATTTCTCTTTTATCTTCATTCACTGGTGCTTATTTTTGCAAACCTGAAAGGAAAAATATAGACAACCTTTCCATGATGAGCACACAAGTAAAATTAACAGATGTTTTGAAGTGAAGGACAGAGTCTCTGTGAGTTTTGTATGAGTTCTGCAGAGTTAAATCCCATCACTTACACTTAGTCCCCCAAAATGCTGCAAACCTCAAGGCTGCTTTCCCGCCTTGGAGGAACATCCTGCTGGAGTGATTAGGTGTGAATATCTGGATTTTAGGGGTGAATTGGCTCACCTTACAGCTACAAAAGTGTTAAAGCAACTTCAGGAGAAGAAGCATATGAAATAGTTCATCTTCAACACTTTGATTTAAAAAAACCTCTTGGAAAGAGTTGAGACCAGTGAAAATCTCAGTGCAGTCAAGGGAAAGGAGGAAAGTCCAGTTGCCATGTTGACATCAGATTTGATTAGCATAGTACAGGAGAACCAGACGGGTGGGACTGGTCCATGGGAGTGCAAGTAGTCCCCAAAGAGAGCAAAAATCCAATGTCATTTTGAAGATCTTTAGAATTATTCTATTTTCTTATTAGCTAGTTAAAAAAATCATCAGGGTTGCTCAGCTCCCTTAGCCCATTCCTACTGCAACACCCACCCAGCCCTGGTGCTGGGCATGGGAGGACCATGGAGCAGGGAGCTCCTCCAGTGGCAGAGAGTTCCTAGACATCCCTCAGAAACACCACACAACTTGAAAACAGCACAGGAGACACACAGCTGCTAATTTACTGCCTTAGATGCCCTCTTTTGAGGCCTCTGGTAGCCAGAAATCATCAAAATAGCCTCATGGTTACTTGAATTCCTTTCAAGGATCGGTGCAGTGCACAGTCATTCCAGGAGGGCAACACAAAGATGATAAGAATCTTGCTGCATCCATACCCCAGCTGGGGTTATCCAATATCCCAGCTACTCGGGATATTTAGTTTTTATTAAAATATGTGTTAATTTGGAGAGTAGTAAGCAGATACAGCAGAAAGAAAATTAACAAGCTCTGTTCTAAATTACAATAATAATCATTCATCTTTTCGAGAATGAACAACTATGACAGATCAAGGGAGAGATGGCTGCTATGGTCATTATATAAACTAATCCCTTTTCTTTCTCATTCATTCTGCATAATTCTTTTCCTCTCTCAAGCTAAGGAAAAACATTGTATCTACAGGAGAAAAATTTTGATTTGGCAGATCAGTGGATAGTGAGATTTTGTTTGCAGTCTCAATTACCTTCTGTAGCTGGAAATTTGGTATTAAAATAAACTGTAAATTAAAAAAAAAAGGTAGATATAGCATTACAAATGTCCTTCCCTTGATAGATAGCTCAGTAATTCTCTGTGTTCTAGCAACAGCTGCTTTAATATCTTTCAAAGAAATGGCAGCCTCACACTTCTGAAGGGATTACCTTTAAGGAATGAATCCGTAAGTGGCTTTGTGCAAAGATACTCACATTCTTGTGGGGTTTGCATTGCATTTTTTCTGCCAAATTTCAAGATTCTTTTTTTGTTGTTGTTGCCATTAATTTTCCTGTTTTCTCTAAGTTTGCTGCTATTGCCGGATGCATCTAATACGTCTTATATTTTATGCATTCCCCAGACTGGAAGAGCTGGGGCTTTTAGAGAGCTCTTAAAGGTAGATTGGGGAAAATGAGGAGCATCAGTAGTCAGGTGAACAGCTTCAGGGCCCTTTCCTGGGACAAGAGAGCTGCTGCAGCTCCTCCTCTTCTGGGGGATCCTTGGGCGTCTCAGAGTCCCCTGCAACTCCCTTCTGGCTTTCTTTTCCTTGGAGGCCCTTTTGCTGGCTTTTCACACTTCCCACACACGATGTGGTGAGGCGATAACACAACTCCTTGGACCTTACAGGGCTTCATATGAAGACATTTGACTGTTACAGGCAAAACTCTGTGGTTCTATGTGATGGATGGTGAAAATAGAGGTAGATTTAGAATAATTCAGCTGGAAGGGACCTACAAGGAACATCGAATTCAGCTGCCTCAGTAGCTCTGCTCTCCCTCTCGAAAGGCTATCTCACAGGCAGGACATGCCATTGCAAGCCCTTGTCCTGCCCATTCCCATCCCACAACACAGGAAAGATCAACCGAGGTGTAAATGCCATTGTGCTTTACTTCCTGAGCAGGCCAGCAGAGCTTTCCTCCTCCCGCAGGTGTCCTGGCTTGGGAGGGAGATTTACAGTCCGGTGCCAGTGTGTGTCTTTGTACCTGCAGATCCCACCACAGAACATATAATTACTCTCCCAATTAGAAAAAGAAAAAAAAAAAAAGGAGGAATTAATGATCCCAGTCACAACTCAAACCACCATTTGAGTGAATGGTACATATGCTAAACAATACATGCATCAGGACTTCATTAGTCCACATTTTATATGGATTCCCTTTAGACATTCAGTTTATAACCAAGTTGACTATTTCCCTGTATTTCTGTGGAGTTGAAAGGTGTGAAAAAGACATTTCTATTTCATTGACTAAGTTCCCAAGGGGAGAGTTTATGAAAGTGCAAGTGCATAATTTACTGCCTGACAGGATGAAGATGGTATCTGGTTTTAAAAAAATACTGCACCCTGAAAAACAAAATTGCTAAAAGACACATTTGTTTTCCTTAAGTACCATATTTCAGAAGCATTTCATTTAGCTTAGAAGCACCGTTAAAAATATATGCATTGTAAATTGCAGCTGTATAACACGATATTTATCAGATAATGTCACTGAATAGTCTCCTGTTGCAATATAAATGCCATGGCATTTATAGAAAATAAATGTTGAAGTAGTGAGCCTTTTTTTCAAAGTGGAAAACCATTATCTCATCTGAAAGTCATAAATAAA
This sequence comes from Toxostoma redivivum, assembly GCA_013397375.1. Classification (NCBI taxonomy): domain Eukaryota; kingdom Metazoa; phylum Chordata; class Aves; order Passeriformes; family Mimidae; genus Toxostoma; species Toxostoma redivivum. Next base: position 185,713 of record VXBI01003748.1, read on the forward strand.
ATTATGAATGTTTGCTTACAGGGTTGGTTTTAACCATAGGGGGGCTGACATGGACACTCCATCAGTGTTCCCATGCAGCAAACGTATCCTGGATAAGGGAAGCACATGGAATGGGAAACGATGTCTCAGAAAGACCTGAGAGTAGCCAGAAGCACAAGTCAGCTGCTAATGCATTTAAGGAAAAGAGATAAAGATGGAAAGTCGGGAATTTCTTGATATACAACTTAACATATTATTTATGAGATTCCTGCAGCACTCTCCTGGCTTCATGAATTTATCTTTCTGTGGTTCTGCTCTTTTAACCACTTTTTGAATGGTTCACATGGTGTATTGGTTGCTTCTTTCTCTGCTTTCTTTCTCTGCATTTTTCTTTGGACAAACCAAATCCACTGATCCTCTTCAATGATCATACTCATAGCAAATTACTGGTTCTCTGCCTTTCCATGCTCACTTCTTTCTCACACACTTTTTTCTGCCCTGTAACATCACACAGTCAGAGCTGAGGCTGGATGTGCTGAGCTGAGCAAAATCCCTCATCCTTCTCACCAAGTTCCTCCATCCATCCATCCATCCATCCATCCATGCATCCTATCTCCCAGTCAGAGGAGCAGCCCACACCTGGCACGGCTCAACTGGTACATTGTCAAAAGCACTTTATATGATGAAGTATATGATGAACACCTAAAATATATGTCTAAAATAACTTTTACATACAAGAAGTAGCTGGATGGCTGGACAGCTGATTCACTAGCACATCAGCTACAGAGGTGAAGCAGAACACATCAGCAGAACACACCACACAACAGCACCCAGGTTTCTGGGCCGCATTCAGGAGAAGATACGTCAGTCTTGGTAGCTCCTTGAACAGGGGGTCCCCACTCTGAGCATTTCCCATCTGTGAACACTGAGGACCTCTAGGCTATGCACCATATTAGTAAAATATCACAGCAACAAGAGCATGGAGACATGTTAGATCACCAATTCTGTTGTCTCCTGGGATAGGATTACAGCCTTTCTGCAGAGGATACTACTGATTTGAATTTACCTTTTCCCTTTGAAACTAGCCACTCTTTGCTAGCCCTTCCAGGCTGCTGAGCAGCCCCGCATCTGTCTAAGATCCATGGATGAGCTTTGGTGAGCTCCACAGATGACAGGCAACCATTGAAGCAATAATTCCTGCATTTTAACAGGACTTTAAAACAGATTGTATATGCAATGCACCCCCACTTTATAGTGGTTATAATCTTTGAATCAATCCTACCTGGCAATGGAAGTTTAACATTAATGACTTTTTTATTATGGATGGAAAAACCTTTCAGAGCTAATGAACAGAAACAAGATTGCTTGGCTTCTAGCTGAGGAGGTGACTCCACGGTCACGACCAACACTTGGAGCAGAGCTGTACAGTGCTTGCTTTAGCACAGCCCAAAGAGTCAGTCTGGCAGGTTACACTGCCTCTGCCTTTGGAGGTGAGACCTGATTTAAGGATCTCAGCTCCTTAAAATAAAGATATCAGGAAATGGTTCTTCACGAACATGAACAGGCTCCCCAGGGAATGGTGACAGCACCAAGCCTGACAGAGCTCGAGGAGCATTTGGACAATATCCAAATTCACTTAGAACAACACCCTCAGGCACATGGTGGTATTCCTGGAGCTGTCCTGTGCAGGGCCAGGAGTTGGACTCCATGATCTGTGTGGGTCCCTTCCAATTCAGGGCATTCTATGACTCTATGAGTGCTATCAGCAGGGAGGAGGCAGCTACCCATCACCCAGCCCTCGAGCCAGATGCATCACCCTTCCCTGCAACAGGAGCTGGGACTGTGGTCCCAGGGGAAGCCTTGCACTTCCCAGCCAGGGACAGCCGCTGAGGTGTGAAATGGGGGGGTTCAGTTTAATTTTATCTTGAGAGCCAGGAGAAATCAGGACCCAACCAGTTACACATTTAATTTCCAAGCTGGTCCCACTGGGCAGGAGGAGCGGGTGAGCCAGGGAGGGTGCCCCAAGCGTGCCAGGCATCCCGCAGTGCCCTGGGGCTGTGACATCTGCCCTGGCATACCTCAGGGAGCAGCAGCCGCAAGCCTGGCTCCTGGAGGAAAAAATAAACAGCTACAGTGAGTCACAAAGGCAAGCGGCATATGACGGGGACAGGTACTTATGCAAATAAACTGTTAACACCCAGCCAGACAGAGCTGATAAGCCTCCTAGGCCAGCTGGAGGCTTCTTCATCCTGCTGGGGGGAGGAGGAAAACAGCTCTAGGACAACAATAGAAAACCAAAAAGCAAGAGCAAGACAGCTCTAGAAAGGTTGCACAGAGATGCCTGGTTTGGGTACCAATCTGCTGCACCCTGCCATGCCAGTGTGTCCCTGGGCTGCTCTGCTTCCAGAAGCATCCTGCTGTGCCAGTGTGGGTTAGCGTGTGCCGTGGTGCCCATCACTGAGGGGGTGCCCATCTCCTGGGGGATGCTGGGCATCTGCCAGGACATATTTCCCCTCATGCCCATGGCAGCAAGGTACTCCATCCTGCAGCAAAGTTCGATATTTGTGAGGCTATGGCACAGGGACTGCATGAGGAGCTGCCTTCCCCCCTTTTGGAATATCCCTGTAACTCTTCCCCCTGCACTCTCAGCTGACCAATGCCCTCAGAAGCATGAATGAGAGGCAAATTAACCTTCTGCAACACTGCCGGGGATCCCCCAGGATCCCCATATCTGACCTAGCTGGGCTGCTGATAATCAGATAGAAGGGTTTAAAATTATCAGGCCTAAGCAGCTGAAAACCAAACTGGAATAGGTAATGGGATCAGAAAACAAACACTGCAGGGCATAGCCGGGGCTCTGCAGGGCACCACACATACACTTGGGGTGGGCTGAGCTGGAAGCTGTGGTGCTTCCTCGGGATGCTGCCCAAAACCCAGAGTCTCCCAAGCCCTGCACTTTTCTGACAGTGGGAAGGCTGTGTAAAAGACCCCAAATGTTTCACAGGGAGTCCTGAGAGCCAGGTGGCACCTTCTCCCCTCACTACAGCCGTCACCAAAAGCCTGAGTCAAAGAAGAAAGGATTTTGCTGCCCCAGAGTTCCGTTAGTCCCAGCCCCAGCAGTGCCAGCAGCTCCGAAGATGCAGGATACCTCCCTGCTCCTGTAGCATCATCACTCACTCCTCATTCACTGGTCCCCATCTCATGCTGGCTCTGCCAACACCTCCACCTGCCCTGTCTGCGGGCAGGAAAGAGGGGGCAGAAGCACCAAGGAAAGGGGAATTATTAAGTTTAGGGAATTTGTTTTGCCTGCTGTTCAGATTTCCAGCTCATTTTAATGACGTAATGCTCCAATGGTGAGAAGCCTAAGTTTGCCCTTCCTGTGGTATTCCCTTAGGAAAAGCATATTACTGCAATGTAAAACTGAAAATTGAAACAGGCTGGTGCTTCACCAGAGAAAATGCCTCTCCCTTTTCCCTATTCAGTGAGGCAGGGATGAATGTTGTGAGGTTTGAAAGAAAAACTGAAAAAGCCTTTAATTAATCCCTGGAGGCTAAACCCTGCCAGACATGGACAGGAGTTCTCCTCTGCCTCCTTTTCGGAGCAAGAACATGAAGCTGCCTTCCTGCTGCAGCTCTTTCTGGGGGATTCTCAGGTCCCAGAGGAGGATCCAAAGGATTTTACAGAGCTTTTTTTAATGGAGAGAATGGCTGCCAGAGAAGCCTCATTGATGTCCCAGAACAGTGAGGAAACAAGGAGCCCCTACTCAGACTTTTGGAAGCTTTTACCTGCTGGGAGGAAACTTTCTGAGTTCAAGGTCAGGTCTGTTTGTCTTCCCTCCTGACAGACGTAAACTGTTATGCAATATTCAGGAAGTCACTTTTATCAGACTCAATTCAATTTCTAAGATTAAGAGCATGGAAAAACAAATACTAGTGCTGGATGGAAAGTGCTGGCACTAACCAGTTCAACACTGTTTGGACAAGGATTGCTAATAGGGTATCTCTTATTCACACAAATCAGTAGGAACAGGTCACAAAATGTGCTGCTTTTTATGTGGGGCTGAAGAGGAAGATTAACCCTTGCTTAAAGGGCATAAACCATAGCAAAGTTTTTTTTGAGAGTAACTCGTGTGTTTGCTACTGCAGCATCTGGTAGCATCCCAAGATGCCCCTGGCAGAGGGCAGAGGACAGCTTTGTTAATAGTACCCATGCTGGACACCTTTGCCCTGGTGCTTGGCAGGGTGTGGCAGCAGGACAGGTAAAAGCTTTGCTCACAAGAAACCTGACTTGCAAGGGAACAGAAAAATATAGAGCATGTGCAATTTTCACAGGGATCATCACTTGGCACAGCACAATGGCCTCATTCAGAAAATGCACTGGGAGAAGGCACTGAAGAAAGGAAATCTCAACTTACAGAGGGAAAACTGTACTAAGCAGGACCCAGGCTGGTCCTATGATCCAGAAGTCTTGAAGTCCTTAAAGAAAAGCACTAGCAACTGCAATGGAAAAGGATGGATCATTTGATCTGGAGGTCCATGCCAGGGATCACACCAGCCCCAGCCTAGAAGATATGCCTGCTTTCATGACACTTTTTCCAACCAAGGCCCTTAAAGTTTCCATAATAACCACTACTGAGATTAGTTCAGTGCTTTCTGTTGGTATAGGAGAAAATTTGAAATTTAGCTTCTAGCACTGTGAACTCCCTTAATTCAGTACCTTGTACATAAATATTATAGATAGAGAAAGTTAAAATGTAGAAATAAGGAGCTCTGGCATTTGATAAAAGCTAAGGGAGAATCTGAGGTTTGAAAGAAAACCATTAACACTTGCAGATTTCCAAGTTCAGCTGTGGGAAGGACCACAAAATCCAAGCACATGCTATATATCTTCTTTTTATTGACTGCTTTGCGGGAAGCTGCATTTCTTGTTGGAGTTGGGAGCTACATCTTGCACTCTGTGTTGATTTTGATTATAGAGTGGTGGTAATTAAACCTCTGGAGCATTAAGTTACCATTTTAACCAAATGCCTGCATTTTATCTTGATGGGAAATTGAAAGTGACACTCAGATTTTCACAGTAAATAAAAACTGTTGGCTGTTTCACAGATAATCCTTTTTCTCAGCTTATGGATGAGAAAATCCTCCTGTACAGTTTCTTCCAGCCTTTTGCAGAGGCACACACTCCTTGAAGAACCTCAGCAGGAGCCCTGCCAGCTTCTGCACACTGTTCAGCTTGTAAAATAATAATTATAATTTTAATGCGCCTCCTTAATGACACTTTTAATCCAGAGACCAGTATCCTTATCTCCATGTAAGCAAACAGAAGCATGCAGAATTTTGCTCCAGTGATACAAGTGTCCAAGGTCAAAGTCAGGAGTTACCCAGCACCCAGGTTCAGTCTATCAGCAATATCCACTGCCTGTCTCTGAGGTAATGCTCTTATCTACAGTGAGATAGGGAAGGTGCAAATCTGGTTAATTCTTAGACAGTTCTGTGCTGACAGGCACAGGTCTGCCTCGCTGCACACCTGTAGCTAGGAATTGGGCAAATATACCATTTTGGTTACATTCAGTTACTGTCACCATGAACCATCCTGAGCCTACCTGAACAAGTAACTGAAACAGGTGAATCTCTTAAATCCACAATTTTATTGCAATTAGCAGCAATATTGCTGAAGTAAGACTGAGATACTCAGCAAAAGGCTGTGAGGCCGCAGTGTGTGCTGGCTGCTTTGGGTGCAGGCAGGGGCATTAAGTGCTCTGGAGATCAGTGATTCTGATAATAAACAGTTGCTTGTGCAGAGGATAGGGCTCAGCCCTTTCAAAGCAAAGTTGTTGCCACAGAGTCTTTCATCCTCTGCTTTCAGAGTAAAGTGCATCCTCCCTTCCCAGAGTAGCAGCAGGTTTACCACAAAGTGTTTGCAGGATTTGCTGTGGAGGTAGGTATTAGTCACCCAATGGCTCCTTATGCAAATGTGCTACCGTCACTGGGATAGCAGAGCCAGGAGCTGGAATTCAGGCTGCTGGAGATGCCCATCTGTGTGTGCCACCCGAGACCCAAGACAGCCACAGAGTTCCTTCGGGGCCGTGTTTCTCAGCAGACAGTGCTCTTGCAGGTCTCTGGGTTCACTGGTCAATTTGGAGCCTTGGGAGCTGCATCTTTTGGTGGGGACTAGAGTCTGAGACTGCATCACTTCACCTTCCTCATCACTCTCTGTAGTTGTGGGTTTGGAATTTAACCCTTTGGAGCTGCAGAAACAAGACACATAGCTACATGATCCCTCTCATGATAGGAAAGAGACATTTTATTGAGAGCACGAGTCATAGCATGTTCTGCAGAGCTAAGACAAGACAGTAGCTCACTGGATAATTGAAAAAACGCCTCTGGGACAGTACTTCAGGATGAGTCCCACGGTCGGTACCAGGTGTTAATCTAATATTATTAATTCCATTCTATTTTGACCAAGTTATCATCCTGGGAGAAAATCTCCCTACTGAAGCTGACACATTAGCAGCTTGGAAACAGAGCTGAGAGAATAGGAGAAACTCCAGCCTGAGAATGATTTTCCAGGCTGTAATTTTCCTAGATCTCTAACAGTGGTCCACAACTCTCCCTCCAGCCATGTGTTGAGAGGAAATATCTGTCACAGCACGTGGGGGCAGGTACAGAGACTCCTGCAAACCTCAGGAGAACTCCTGGCTGCACAGCTTGCTTGGGGAGAGCTCTCAGGAGAAGATGCCTCAAGCACATAGAGCTGCTCCCTCCTCAGCAAGGCCACATGAGCTCAGGCATGACCCATGTCACCTGTCAGACATCAGGAACAGCACTGGTCCTCAACGTCCCACTCCATCTGCATGAGGAGTTTGGGATCTCCTCATGCAAAGCCAAGCAAACCCTGAGCCAAGGTTGTGATGAAAGTTTTTCCAGATAGAAACACAGTTGTTGCTGCTGTAGTTGAGTTGAGAACTCAAAAAGGCAGCTTCCAATTTGAAGAGGATCACAAAGAAGTCGCTTATTTTGAAGAAACCTTGAAAGAGTACAAATTATTCTGTTTTCATCTAATAAAGGTAATGAAAACTGAAGGAAGTATTGCTAATGATGCTACTGGATCCAGGATTTCACAGCTTCTTCCCATGCTGAGATATGGTGCCATCCAAGTATAACTGATAAATCCCCCAGCCCATTTTCAACTATTCTACATCCTGGTTTTATAATCCCAACAAAATGAAATTTTAAAAATCAATATAAAATCCCATTTTTTTCCCGAACCAAGCAAACTAAGGAAGGAAAACAAATCTATTTGATGTTCCTAGATGTAAATATTTAAGGTAAGAGAAAGAAAAAGCTGATTATCTTCTCCATTTGACAGGACAAATATGAAAGTGTCTTCTTTGAAAAATTCATCTAAGTATTATTCTGCATTTTGACATTAAGGGAAATGGTAGCTGATTGCATCTTTTCCCAGAAATGCTAAACTGCTCTGGTGGTTTGGAAAAACATAAGTAAGAATCTATTTTTCAACTATTTTTCTTTTTTTCCACAGACCACTGCCATTTTTTGAGTGATGGCCAAAGTTATAAAGGATAAACCACCACAAGACAAAATTTTCTCAGAGTATTTTTCTGCTATGAACTTTTGGAAAAATCAAAAGAAATGAAGTTTTTATGAAGCTTGTGTCCCATGAGGAAAAACCAGACTGGGTACACCCACAGTCACCAGTGTTTTGTGACACTGGGTAAGTTACCAGAATCAGTAATGATATTTAAAAAAATCCATTAATCAAAAAATAAATTGGAGAAATACCCAAATAACGCAAAAAGATTGCAAGAGCTCTACAGAGCAGCCCAGTCAGTGTTTTCTACCCCCCTACACCCCCCCAGTCAGTCAGGAATATGTTATTTTCTGCCATCCTCCTGCTTTTTTTTAATTCCTTCTCACCCAATTGATATCAGGCTGGATTTCTTGGAACTGTGCCTCAAATTTGCTCTTTTTATCATGTCTAAAACTTTATTTTTAAAAATAATCTCCTCCAAGCCTCCCTCTTCTTACATCATTTCTTACAAACTTTAGTTTTAGCAGCTACCCTCAAGGCCACATCAATTCACTCCACAACCATACCAGTCCTTCAGTTACATAATTTATGAGCCTTCTACTCTTTATTCCTGTTACCTTTGCACATCTCCTCTTACCTGGCTGAAGCAATAACCTACCTACACACAGCCAGCCCACAACCTTTATCCCACCAGCTTCTATAATCCTTCTGTCAGCTCCTTCCCAAAGCTCAGACTCACATTCTGCCCAGCTTTCTTTTAAGCCTAGGAAAACCTTCCTGGTAAAATCTGAACAGCCATTCCTTTCTCCCCCTTCAGAACTCTCAACTCACTTCTGCCCTTACAACTAATTTCTGCCAAAAACTCAGCCAAACTTAGCTTCAGCTGTGGCTGGGCAACATGAATCAGTACTGATAACAGAGCATTCCCTGGAGGAAAGGTGCAGCAGAGCTGGGAACCACCAGTGAACTGCAGCTGTCACTGGCACAGAGCAGAGAGGGAATGGACATCAGACTGATCAGATAAGGGCCTGGAGAGTCTGGACGAGGGAGATGGCTTCAAACTGACAGAGGTTGATTATTACAAGAAATTCTTCTCTGTGAGATTAGTGAGGCCCTGGCACAGGTTGCCCAGAGAAGCTGTGATTGCCCCATCCCTGCAAGTGTTCAAGGCCAGGTTGGATGGGGCTTGGAGCAATCTGGGATAGTGGAAGGTGTTCCTACCCATGGCAAGGGTTGGAACAGGATGTGCTTTAAGGTCCCTTCCAACCCAAACCATTCTATCATGATTCATTGATGATTGATTAATCAGTATTACAGCTAAAATATCCTTTATGTAGTAGAACACTTGAATTAATAAGTATTAAGCACAGAGGAATGAGATAGAAATCTCTCACATATCTTTCCAGTGACTTTAGTACATGATCAATCTGAGAAATGCAGCTGAGGTGTGAGGATACAACCAAAGTTATTGTGCCAAGGTGGATCTATACTGCCCAAATGTCCCTTTTCCTGTTGTCATGATGTGGGACAAACAGGGCCAGGTATGTTCCCAGAAAAGCTGAAGCCATGGCCAAGTAAGAGGCTTGGAGTATGTGCCAGAGTGGATGTTGCTGTGGTTCCAGGTAAAATATTGTGTGTAAAATATGAGAGGTGGGGAGTTGAGTGAATCACTTGGCTTGAGAGGATTGGGACTTACAAAAATTCTATTAGGATGTCTTCAGTGTCCAGGTACCCTAAAAAAAGCTGTTTCTAAATAGTTAATATAAATTGCAGGGTTTTTATAAATATGTCGTTTCTGTGTTCTTTGTAGATTCTGTGACAAGAGTGAAATACAAGAGTAGAGAGCACTGAAACTGGTGGTATCAGGTGTGGGAGGAAGTGACCACCAGCTCCTGTAGTTCCCTGGTCCAGCCCATCACAAAGCTTAAACACAGAAGCATCCCAGATTCCCTGCACTTAAACCAAACTTCATTTCCAACAAAAAACTCCCAGAGTTTTCAGCCTTAACTCCTAAGCCAAACCCATATTACAACAGCTAAAATGTCAGAGCTAGTTAAGAAGAGGAAGCCATGCATAAACCAGCCAAGATGTGCATCTGCCACCAAGGAGAAACCCCATTCCTGCAGTGCATGCTAGGACCCAGCGTGCACACCACATCCTCCCAGAGGCAGAGAGCTGGCTGGCAATCCTAGTCAGCCCTGAATGACATGCTGGAGTGCTGACTTCCCCTGTGGTTTAAAAAAAAAAAAAGCTTTAAACCTATGATTTTAAGTGATGCCCGTGGGTATGTTTAAGGAACAGCCAGTACCAAATCCACCCTGCCTGCTGGGGCACCATCAGGCTCTGGTGGGGTTGCACAGCAGATAAGAGATCACAGTGTTTGGGCAATTACTTTTAACCATCATTATATAATATTGATGCCACATTGACTACATTTATATATTTTGGCACAGGGACTGGAATTACATTGATTTATTTAGTTGATAGCATGCACTGGTGCCAAGCTACCAGGTCATTGATCAGCTGCCTGGGCTGAACTTCAGTGTGCAATTTCCAGCACAATGTGACTGATCAGCAATACCATAACTGGTTGCAAATGTCCTTCTTCCTATTTGTTTTTTTAAGTGGCTTTTTCATTAACACAGTGGAGCCAAGAAAATAAATATGATGTTACTATTGGACTGCAGGCAGAGAATAGCTGAGAACTGGTTGCAGACTGGGACAGGACTGTCCAATATTGTCAAACCAGCACTCCTCACTCCTTTTTTTTAGTTATAAATTTTCTATTTTGCTGCATATAGGGCCTTGATTGCTTCAGAGGAGATGACCTTTGGCTAGAAGGGACTTGGCCAACACTATGTTCAGTAAAACACAAATTTCTATTTGTCTCTACTTGGAATATGGCCTCTGGATGTCCCTGCTAAGAGAGGAAACTAAGTCCAGTCCCTGGGAACAGGCTCTCTGCTCCTTACAGCAAAACCCAGGCATCTGAACAAGCTGGAAAACTTGGAGCAAGGCACAGAGACTTTAAGGGAGGTGGCACCTCCCTCCTGAGCACCAAATCCAAGGCTGAACCAAGCAATGGGTCCCTTCTCCAGTGCCTGTTCCCAGCTCAGCCCTGCTTCTACAGCGCAGCCTTGCACTTCTGCAGGATCACATGAAATGGGCCTTGATATGGTCTGGGCCTGAGCGAGTTGCAAAGTTCCTGAAAATATTGACTCAAGCATTGTATCTGTAAGTAAGTGCAATTATTTGAACAGGAGAAAGACAAAAGCGAGCTGCTGTGGCACCAGGTATTCCATGAAATAGCTCTGTATGTCACCCAGATTATTGCGTACCCTTTCTGATTTCCAGCAGATATATAAATAATTGTTTTCTGGGTGTGTGACTCCTCAGTACCTGCTTTTAAATGCTCTTTCCACCTCTTCTTTTACCCTGTTCTATTAATGTCAGCCCATTTCTGGCTATATTCTAAACATACATAACTGTGTAAGGCCTAAACAGGAGTACTGGTTATCTGGTGACTTCACAGCAATGAAACATTATTACAGGCCTTCCATATGAGTTGCCACAGTGCATTAGAGGAGAAAAGGCAATTTTAAAAAAAAAGTCAAAAAGAATAAAGGTATTGAGTCAGGAGAGAAGAACCAATCCATTATTTTTCACTATTTTCAGCAGTTTAGGGCTTTATACTTTGATACTTTTTATCCACTGGAATCTGCCAAATAGAGCCATTGTTTCTTTCCTGCTAGCTCCCTGAAAATATATGGCAATGATTTACTCCAAAAACTAAAAAAAACACTAAAGACTAAGCTACTTAACCAATGTGTGTTCTTTGAAGTATTGGATTTAAATCTCCAGGATACCAGCATGTTGCAAACAGGCACACTTCATTAATGATGCTGAAACATTTCCTCAAATCAGGATGGAAGTGTTTGATACCTATTGTTTTATTTTCAGTTCAATTCAGTTGCAGGTTTCAAGGGGCTCTAGAGGGCCAGGCTTGCAGATTTGCTGGATCACCAGCAACTAGGGATGATGTAGTTTGGCTAAAGCAGTGGTGAACAAGGCATCACTCCCTACCTGTTCAGGGCATACAGGGCTGAGAATTATGATTTTGTCTACGCTTTATAAAGAGCTTGGTATAGTAATTTCACAGCAAATAACTAAAGAAACAGGTTTGTAATTTGGTTTGTTCAGAGGGTTGTAAATTATTAGCATTTACTATGCCCTGGTGCACGTACGACCCAGGGAAAACACCCTTCATGTAAGGGCCTGTCCTGCAACTTCTGCTCAGAGCATTTGCTCCTTGAGTGGGGTCAAAGAAACCATCACCTTCATTAAAGTCATGAAGCTGCAGGCACCCTCCTCTGTATTTAATTTTGGATGTGCTCTTCAGTGCTCTGGTGCCTGGACCTGCTGAGCCCCCCCACCTCTCATCCAGACCTGGCTCCTTCCCACGTTGCTGACTACTTCTGTCCCATCAAACTGCTCCTTCCAAAGCCTAAATCCCAATTGCACAGGAGCTCTACCTCCCCGAAGTCCAGAGCAGTGCTCCCAGCAATGTGCACAGCAAACCAGAAGGTCACTTTCCATGCAAAGGGCAACATAAATCTGCCCAAAACAATTTGAGCGGGCGCATTAATTGAGCCTTGAGTTTTTTCACCTCTGCTCTTGGTAGTGAAGAAGGTTGGTTTGGTTAGCAGCTATTCCAGAAGATTTAGATGAGAGGGAAACACTCACCAGCTCTCAATGATCTGTCAAGGGCAGTGTCTGCTTCTTGGCAGGAGCCTCTGCTGAAACATCAGCAAGCACAGCACTGCTGCCAGTGACTAAGCAGTTTCTATAAATCAAGCTGCAGCAGAGTTCAGAAGCCTAATATAATTGAAAATGTACAATAATGATAATATGGTGGTTTTAATGGTAAGAAGGTCACAGATAAGTATAATAGGCATTCTGATGTTGAGACTTGTATCTTGGTTTCAAATAATTTTAACATTCTATTTGATGTCTAGTCTTAGAGCAGTAGAAACTGGAATTAAACAATGCAATTCAAACCCAGCAAATCTGTAATCTGATTTTATGTCCTACTTCTAGCCTTGCTGCTTCACGCTTTCCTCCGAGCCCTTTGTCTCTCCCACGATGGAGTATTTGTCATTGCCTCTTTGGGGGCTGGAACCAGCTTGCCTGCTGGGATGCCAGCAGTGCTGCTGTTCCCCATCCTGCTCTATTTAGCAGCAGAGGCCACCACAGCAGGTGGATATTCATGGCTTGGCTGTGAATATCCTCCCCAGTGCCACAAACACCCAAGGCTTTGCATCCCAAATGCCTTACAGTGCCCCTGCAGCCGGCACAGGACAAGTGCTGCTCATTCCATTTACTGTAACTGTCTCATTAATACTTTTATATTGGTACAAATTAATCCCACTAATTGCCATCATGAACTAGCAGCACATTAAGGCCCTGGCTATAAAGGACTATTGTGCTGCACCAAACATAATCCTTCTTAAAATGTCCTGTGTTGGTACCTGCCAGTTTTCCAAGATTCCATCTGTGTAACACACTGACATGGAAGGTTTTGCAGACCTTTGATGTCCATGTACCACAGCAAACATCTCCAAAACAGGCAGAGCTTTGCACTGCCAGCTCTTTTGGGGCAGGAATGGTTTGTTCCATGTGTGTTCAGTACCGAGCAGTACCAGACACCATGGCTGGAAGTAATAGACATTTCCAGAGCAAGGTTAATGAAAACCTTATGAACGGCCATCTTCATATAGTTTTATTGGGAGAAGCCATTTTCCCAGCATTTCCCCACATAGTCTCAAGTGCAGTGTGGTTCAGGACAAGATAAGCTCTCCTCAAAAAAGCTGAAGGTTCAGCTTTGGATTTTTTTTTTTGAGGAGGATGTGGACAGATGCTGAGCACCTGCTGAAGCAGCTCTGCCCAGTGCTATTCATAATAGCTTTCATCTGGTCTAGTGTAAGTCTCCCTGCCCAGTACAGGGGGGGGCGGGAACTAGATGATCTTCAAGATCCCTCCCACCCAAACCATTCTGTGATTCTATAATTAGCCAGAGTTGTTCCTGATGGCAGAAACAAAGCAGGGATTTTGGTGATGCACAAGCTTTGCGATGGCCTGCTGTGCAGAACAAAAGAAGGAAACATCTCTGGATGCATAAAACCATCCCACACCAGCAGTTTATCCACCAGCTTAGGGAAAGATTCCTGTATTGACACCAGCCCTTTGCCCAACAGTCATCCTTCACTGCCTGCAGGCACAGTGCATTCCAGTGCTGCTCCATCATTAAGGAATAAAGAACTTAATCCATAATGTGTCATCACCATATTACCTTGCAAAACAATGTTATGCTTATCAAGTATTCAAATAGTCCAGCCCCTACATCACACTCTTGTCACATAGTCAAAGACCTGAAACTCAAACTGGAAAATAATCCAGCTGTATGTCACTTCAATGTGGTGGTTAACTATTATAATGCATAATTTGTGGGTGGGGAAACTGAGGCATGGAGGGAGAGCAGTGTGTGTGGGATCCTGCAGCTTCATCAGGCCAGGGGGAAGGGCCTTGGTGCTCTTGCCATGATCCCATGTGTGCCCACACAGCTCCTGGGGAGCCCTGCACTGCACTTCTGCCCTGGTTCACAAGGCCTGGCTCTGGCTCCCCTGCAGCTTAGTTGCTGATTGAGACCAAGGGTAGCTGTAAGAATTAATCAAGCCTTCCACTTCCTGTTAATCTCCTGCCAGCAAGTACACCACCAGTATTTAGGCAACTAAAACTCATCCTAATTTTCTGAGTTCCTGGATGTCTGCATTGAGTCCAGAGATATCTGAGATTCCTCAGAACTACAGAAAATCAGGGCATTGCTCTAGAATTATGTTTCTTTATATAATCTTAAATGAAGAGAGTAGCAGAAGCCCACAATATCCTACCTGAGATGAAACTCAGATGAAGGTGGTGTTACAGTAAAGACACTGCAGTGGGTTATAGGAGATCCTGCAGAAATAATTTCATTTCCATGTGCCCTATTTCCACATCTGTGAAATGGGGATAACAAGACATCATGTTGCAAGGTGCTGAGCTACAAAGAGTTATTATGGGAGCTGCACAAGTTGCTATAAATACCTGAAGAACGAGGGCATTCAGTGTTATACTAATAGAATACAAAGTCTATAAAAGCCTTCGCATTTTAGAGATGAAGGCTTGAGATAACTACAGGAAACTAAAAAAAAATCCTCTCAGAGCTTTGTCCACAGGCACTGATGTTCCCCTGCAGAGTGGGGTGGTGGGAAGGCAGAGTTTATTCTTTACAGGGATAGGGATCTAAGAGCTGGTGACTGTTTGAACTTCACTTGCACAAGGAGAAGGCTGTAGTTTCAAAAGTGAGCAGCAGAGCTTTGGAGCTCACTTTCAAGTTCAAATTAGGGTGGATTTGGAGACCACAGACATTTAACCACTGTTGGGCTGGTCTCTTGGCTTTCTCATGAAGTCAGGTTATGTCAAGTCCTCCTCACATCACCCAAATGGTACATAAAAGCTTTAGAAGAATTCCATCCCAGGCTTCCCACAGCAGTTCTAGCCCTTTCCTAATTTAAAAAGGTGCTCAATTCCTGCATAGCTGTGACCTCCTACTCCCAGACTTAGAGACTCTCCTGCTAGATCCAGCAGATGAAGACAAAACAAATGGATGAATTCTAAGGAGAGGGGAGGAGAAAGACCTGCCCCAGCCCCCAGCACAGGTGGTACAGCAAGGCTTGTCTGGAATCACAAACCTCCCTTTAGGTTATAGAGCCTGTTTCTGTGGGCAGCCACAGCTGGCAAGTTTGTGCAGCACAGCCCCAAGCTGGGAGGCAGGAGTAAGCAGGCTCAGACAGGAGCACAGCTCCACCTGGTTGTACCTCCACTCTCAAGGGGGTGGTCATCTTAGAAGCCCCCAGTATCTCCCCTCAGGGGCTGCAGTAGGTTGTCTTTCCTTAGTAACCCTTCCCAGACCTTTGGAAGAAACCCATGAATGCCTCTGCACTCACTGCAAGTGAAAAATGTCTCTAGAGGAATCTCAAGACTCCTGCAGAACTGAGGATCAGAGGGATTTGGAAAGGCTAATTCTCTTCTTCCTCCGTGGCTATCTCCCCTGTGCAGGTTAATTTAGCGAAAAGACAGCAAAAGAGCTTACCATTGAGGGTTTTTTCCCCATGCTGTGCTGGTGGCCGTGATGAGAGGCAAAGAAGAAAGAACAGGGGAAAGCTGTCAATAATCTCGTCTCACCACTGTTACCATCATCCCTCCTCTATATTATATTCACAGCAAAAGGGGGGGTGCCTCAGGCAGAAAAATTCCATGAAAAGTATTTTGCTACCCCTGACCTTGTCAAACAATATTTGTTCCTGGTGAGATGTTTCATTTCTCCAGTTCAGCTGTTTTCCCAACAAATGGATCTACACCTTTCACTGGTTGCTTCTGCTGGTTAAAAATTGACTGAACACACTGATTTCATGAACCCTCTGGAGCTTCAGCAGCTCCTTCAAAGCTGCAATCAAATGCATTTATTGAGCACTATATGTGAGAGAGATTAAGATAAATTGTGATACTCTCCCTGTTAGTTGCAGGGTCTACCTGACCATCCTGCCTGTGCCAGTCGGTGGGGAAGGAGAAATGAATTTACTCCTAGAGCAACCATGATTAAAATGTGCTGGACAAGGTCAATTTGAAGTGCTACTCTGGCAGAGTAGCTCCCATTCACATGGGCAGTGTTCAGTAGAAGGGGATGAGAACTCAGATCAATGAGAGCTGGAGCTACTGGAAAAATATGTGAAAGATTCCTCTTTAATTCCTCTGGGTTTAATTCTTATTAATTTGAATATATTACTACATAAAGGATAATTTAACTGTAATATTTTTTAATTAATCATGAGAGAATGGTTTAGGCTAAAAAGGACCTTAGAGCCCATCTTATTCCAGCCCCTCTGCCACACTTGCTTCTAGACCAGGTTGCTACAACAGGGCCTTTAAGCAGCCACAGCTTCTCTGGGAAGCCTCTTCCAGCACCTTACCACCCTCACAGGGAAGAATTTCTTCCTAATATCTGATCTAGTGGTCAATTAATGTTCATTAAGGTGAAGAAGTGAACTCAAAACTGATAAAGTATGCTGTTAGATATGCTGGAAGAAATCCTGAATGCTCATAAATCAGCAATAACAGGAGACCCTCAAGTCCTGTGTGGGTAAATGTAACTGTATATCCCGAGCCACAGTCTGGGAAAAGATTGCGTTTTGAGCCAGTCCCCCTAAATATTAGACTGATATATTTGGGGGGAGAAAATATTCCTGGGGAGCAGGCCTTTGCACACACACCCACCACCACATCTCCTGGATCTTCTGCAGCCTCTCAGACAGGGTGAGACTGAGCCTGCTGGAGACAGGGTAAGGAGCCAGCTGGACCCTAGCATAGTATAGTCTGAGACCTTTCACACTTAACAGAAGCCAATCTCAGTCACATGCCTATAGCTTGGGAAGAACCAGCTTTTAGAGATTTTGACTGCAGAGCTCAGTTACAGCAGAAAAAACTGACCTCAGAAAGAGTCCCAGCCTCTCTCCTGCACCTGGGAAGAATTCAAGGTAGGGCAGATGCAAGGGGCAGCCTCACATTCTGAGAGCAAATGAAGAATTTGGATCTAAAAGCCTCCAGACTCTGGGGGAGTTCAGGTCCAAATCTGTGCTTTCCAACTTCACACTTCTCACTTGTTTTGGTATCTTGTTTCACTTGGCTCTCTGGCCATGTTTTTCAAGAAGCAGCCGTGGAAACCTATTGGTTTCAGTTCTGTCTAATATTCTGGGAAACAGTTCAGAAAGCTGGAATTTGACCAAGACTCATGTCTAAGCTCCACTGGACCCTTCAAACACCACTGTTAGCCTTCTAATAATAATAAAGTTTCTCATGTCACAGCCATAAATTCAAATCTCACCCTTAAAGAGTTGCTTATCACAATGAGGTACTGCACAGTGCAGCTCTCTTCAAGGCACCTCTCCTCTAAAGAGGCATCCATTTCCACCCATTTACAGAAACTGCCAGTTTATTGTTAGAAACCCAAAGCAGAATCAGTCACATCTGGTGGCTGCAGTTCCAGTGTTATGGACACACTGCTCAAAACCTGTGTGGGGCTCAGAGTGACTTTGAGGCCACTCTAGCTTCTCCTGGTCCCCCATGTCCAGCCCAGCCCTTCCTCAAGCACCTTAAGCAAATCCATCACTGCTATCCAAAATCCTAAAGCAATTTTTTACAATACATTTTTAAACTTCCAGCACATGCATGTTTCCTGTTATTTCATCAAAGACTTGGATTTCTTTTTGGTGACATAATTTGTCAATACATGCAGTTCATAACAGAAAAAAGGTTGATCAAAGAATAGCAGGTAAGTCTTATTTACTGACTGATAACGAGCTAAATTGTTGCTATAGCTTTATATTAGCAAGCTCCACATTTAGTGCTTTTATCACATACTCTTCAACTTTGCATAGACAATTTAATAATCAGAAAAGAGGTTTGCCGCCACCCCTGCCCCGACAGAGCTCAATGCCAATGTTAGGATGCAGAAGACTGTAATTTACAGCTAGTGATAATCCAGACAAAATACTGGGTGTGTACCAGGTGCTGAAAGATTGGAGCAATGCTCAACTGACTAATCACGAGACAATAGTGCAGGTCTGCAGTGCTCACAGAGAAAGCCTCTAGTTGGAAGGGAGCAAAGGCAGCAGAAATGATTGTAAGTATAAAAGCAAACTGTGGGCAGCAGTAATTGTCAGAATTTAGATTCAACTTCAGTTTGGGATATACCCTCAGTTATTTGTATTAATCAGTTCAATTATGCAGCAGAATAAAATGCATGGTTTTCATTTCATGTAGCCTTCTTTAGGAAAATGTCAGACATTCAAAGACTGCCTCACAGATCTTACCGACTCTGCCTCCCTTCCTCGTAATTCCAACATTCCTGGGTTTCAGTCTTGGGTGGGATGCCAGGGGATCAGGCAACATCTTCTAGACTGACAACCTAGACACACAGTACCTGTGTTTTTAATCATTAATATCACCTACAAATATAATTTTTATCTTTTTTAAAATTCATAATACTTCAGGAGTACAGGGTTTTGGGAGCACGTGGTGGTCCTGTGTCAGCTGGAGTCTGTGGGTGCATCTTAACACACCACATCTCTTTGAACTTCCTATTGCCCTCCTGCACCCAAAAAAGGGCATGTCATAACCCATACTGCAGTAGTGAACCTAACCTACCTATGTCCAAAAATAAATCTTTCATTTACCAGCTAGAAGGTGGCCCTGGAAAACATCATGTTCCCAGCACAAGCCCTGTAGTCCTGGGGAAGAGTCATACTTTACTGAGTTCTTCAGCCTCTGCCACAAGTCATTTTACCAAACTGAACTTTAAACAAAGAGATTTAAGGTTTAAAAGTGCTTATAGGGATGGAAGGCCAGGAGCCCAGCCTGGTGACACACCCAGCAGAGCCCTCAGTACCTGAGCAACGAGAGCAGAGCAGACCCACAGGTCACAGCCAGGCTCAACCAAGAGCCCACATCATCAGGCAAGTTCATGGAGATGGGGCAGTTCAAAGGGCATGTCACAGGTCAAGGTGAGATCCAGTGAAGGTAATCCAGGTCAGACACCATCCAGCAATTCCCAAGCAGGTTCATCATGGCAGAAGGTCCATAGACCTGTGCCTGAGGGAGGGGATGTACAGCTAGCACAGTCTGTGGCTGAGCTGGAGCCCAGCACCTCCCTGACACAGCTCAGGGAGAGGTGGAAGGTCCTGGGTTGAGCTTAAATGGGCTCCTGGGCAGAGGGTGAGGGGTGTCCCCAGCTGAGAGGGACCCAGCTGGTCCAGGTCATTAATGTCTGTTAGTGCCCACACTTGACCCTGGAGCCTGTGACAATGAGAACGTTCACTCTCCTTCAAAGTGAAGGATACATGACCATATCTATACCTTGCATGTGACAATACCCAGACTTGCATCTGTACCGTGCTTCAGATATTACTAAATCCAGCCTGGGCAGGGTTAGCAGTGTATTGTAAGACTCTGCTTCTAGTTTTCTATATGAACTGTAAATAATGCCCAGCAGTCAAGGTATCTGTGAAGGAAACATACAGTGAGACTAGGCCAGCTCCTCACTTATGGCTACATCAAAGGCAAAGCTGCTCCCTTTAAAGGCAGACAGGAGACTTTTTTTCTGGAGAAATCCACACCCTGACTCCTTGGCATATGTGCAAGGGAGGGTTTTCAACTTGTGACTGAAGTGACTTTAAACAAATCAGATGTTGAACCATATGGGTTTGGGGCTTTTTGAGACTGCAAACTTTTTTCATTACAGATAGAGGTAATGATGAGGCAGCTGTGTGCTCCAGAGCTGCAGGCCAAGAGGGAATGAGGACAGACAGGTGGAGTGGGACGGAGGGTGATGCCATAAAAATATAGAGGGAGATAAAGCTGCAAAAGGTGATTGCATGCTGCTGGGTCTGGCATGACAGCAGGACATCACATAAAGGCTGAAGGGCAAAGTCTGCTCCGTTGAGAGGCACAGTGCTGGCTGAGCAGCAGTCTCAGGGCAATACCTGAGCTCTGCAGAAGACAACAAACCACTCTTGCTCTTGGCTTCAGTTCAGCTGAGCAGTCCAGACAGGTTAGAGGGATCAGACCACACATTATGCCTGGTGCAAGTGCCTGTTACTCTGTACAACTCCAGAGGGCCATATTTTTGCTTTCAAGCTGTGCACTTGTCATTTATCTTTCTGCTTACTGCTGACTCTTTCTACTGTGCTCATCTTTGCTTCCCCCACACTATTGCATTGTGCTTATTTCAAAAACAAGATGATTGTTCCTTCTCTACAGTATCACCCTTTTCCGTTCCCTATTTCCAGTGGTCTCCATTAGCTACATTAGGTAAATTTGTAATAGAGCAGTTTAGAACAGTACACTTATAGGGAAAAAAAAAAGGAACCCCCCCCCCAAACAAACAAGCAAGCAAAAACCAAACCCACAAACAAAACAAAATACCCCAACCCCCCCAAAACAACAACAACAAAAACAACAACCAAACACCCACACCAGAATAAAAGAGAAAAGAGGGAGTCTGTGTCTCCTTACCTAAGTTGAGCCTGCAATGGCAAGACATCTCATATCTCACATTTCCTTGTGTTCATGAGTGGCATAGACACAAAAAAATTGTCACCTGAGAGGGGTGTGAGCCCTCATGGGAGTTCTTGAGAGGTGTGGGGAAATTTGCCCTGGCACCCTTCACAAATTCTAATCTTTATCCTCTGATTTATACCTTATATTGAATTGTTAAACTTTAAAGGGTCTTTTAAATTGGTAAATTTTAATTTTCCTCTAGATTATTTTTTAAAGAAATTATATAAGAAAGGGAAATTCTGCAAGGGACAAAAAGCAGAACACCATCAATGTGTCAAAAATCTTACTGAAGTCAATATATTTGATATCTCCTCTTTTTCTTCTATCCCCGTGGCCTTTGACTCTTTAAAATTAAATTAGAGCACTGTGAGATGACTTGTGCTTGGCAAATCTGTATTGGATGTTGCTCATCTTCTTATTTTCTAGGTATGCGTCTTTTTGCTCCAGCATTTTTCTGGATTTTGAGAGTAATTTGCCTGTTGTACAATTCTCCTGTTCTTTTTTCTCTCACCTCTACCACCTTTTAAATATAGGCAATACATCAACCTTCTGGTATCACCCCAGCCCACCCAGGAATTCAGAGATACCATCAATAGTTCTGAGATTACAGTTTTTCAAGGACTGCAGGATTAAGTCAGCCCCAGCCAGTTTCAAAATCTCTAACTTATCTAAGCATTCTTTAACCTGGTTTTACCCTAATCTGTGCTGAAATTTCTTTTCCTTACTATTAATTTAGTAAACTCTTATTCACTATTTACTTTTTACTGAATATTGTCATATAGGCATTAATTAATAGAATCAGAGAAGCACAGAATTACAGAATGGGTTGGAATGGAGCTTAAGGATCATTTAGTCCAAACCCCTCAGGAGGACAAACCTTTCATTTGCTCTTCCTCATGTTATTAATGGGCTTAAGGACTATTTCTTGTTGTCACTGATGTCTCTTGCTGGCTGCATTTGGTTTTCTACTTTTTTGTTTGAATTTTCCTTTATGCATTTGAACTAATTCTTTATGATAACTCTTAGTAATCTTAACATCATAGTAATTTCTTCTGATGTTGATAAAGAATTTATGATTTAGTAAATAAATTGCATTTCTTGTGCTCTCTCTAGGATAGTACATTCCTGTCTTTTCTCTCCAATGAAAATCTGTCCATTCTCTGATTTTATTGACATTTGAATATAAGGTTTTTGAGTGGGGTTTTTAGGTTGTAATTGGATGGTTTGGGTTTATTTTGTGTTTGTTTTGTTTTTTTATCATCTCCTTTTACAGCAAACAGCTCATGAAAGTGGCCATGGGAGTCAGAACTCTTGTGGCAGTATCACCTGAAGAGCTGAGGGTTTATGTCCTTGCTGTGGGGCTTATGAAGCTTCAGAGACAGGCAGAAGTGGCCCCACAGAACTTTGCATTGTTCTGCAGCTGAGGTTGCTAGAAGTGTCTGTGGTACCAGATAAGGGTTTTCAGACTGTGTTATCTGCCTAACCAACTAAAACTTGTATAAAGTGTTCGTGTTGCCAGAATTTAGTCTGAATTTGCAATTCCCTGGCTATTCATCATTTTTTCCAAGGGTTCATTGAGTTGGCAGTGCTGAGCCTAGGATGTATCAGGGAGTTCACTATACCAGGAACTCAGCTATAAGTCTGCTTTACACATCTGGAGCAATGGAAATGGCCTTAATTGTGGTTATAAACTAGCTCATGATGACATTTCCTGCCAGTTCTGTGTATCATGGAGGATATGCATGCACTAAAAGTCTTAAATCATTTCTGAGCTGGAACAGAAAATCAATCTATTTAAATATATTGTTAAGAGTAAAAGGCTATTGAAAACTGCCTTGTACTTTCAGGAGCAGAGACTCAATGGTGTGTATAGAAATATCCTTCACAAAGTTTCTTTCCATACATTTTGTTTGAGATGTTTTGGGGCAAGTTGAGAGTGGCCAATTCCCCTGACAGCATTATTTTCTAAACTCATATCAGCAGCAGGTTTCAGTCAGGCTAAAGATCAAAGGCTTTGATCTCCAGTCATCTCAGCATAACTAAAAGGAAGCCACATCTGGAGAATTTATCTAATTCTGCAAGCTATAAATAGGTATGGTTTTGGTACTAAGCAGTTAATCAAAAGGCAGAAAGAGAATACATGTGACAACCTGCAAAGGTTGGATTGTACTGTAGGAACTGATGAAATGCCTTCTGATGCCTATTTCTGTGTCTAAGCAAACCACTCAGGGGTTTAGCACTTTGTTATGATGAACTCAGTGCCAAGGACACAAGCCTTCCAGAGTCCTTAAGAATTAAGTCACTTATTTATAAGCAAATATAATTTTACTACAGGGGAATAGTCCAGAGACTTTCCTTGCAAGATTTTGAATCAGTCCACTCTGAAGACAGGGACCTCAGGATAAAACTTGTATCTAGGTCTGAGTCCTGAATTTTTCATTCTCAAAATCTGGATCAGCTTAAAGTGCCTGGATTGCATCTCTGATTTTTCCCATTTGCTCAAAATCAGCCATAAACAGCACCAAGTTTAATTTAATCAGACAGCACTTAAAATATGTAATCAGGTTCCAGTGGTGACTCCCTGCTTCAGCCTCTGAAACACAACTGATTTGTGAGCAGAAATGCCAAGACAATTGGAACTCCTGATTAGCTGAATACACCGCTTGTGTGATTATTTTTAAGCTTATGTACTTTTGCTGCAGGTTTTTCAAGAGTGTGTAGCTGCTTTATTTGAAGGCTGCACCTAAATGCTTGTGGCAGATCTACAGACGTTGGAGTGGCTGAAGGACGTGTTTGCAGGTCAATGGCTTAAGTCTTTGCTGGGAAATGAGGGATTTTCAGATACAACACCTGATTGGGAACCAACCCCACAATTTATGAAGATAAAATGGAAAAATGAGTAATGAGGATCCTCAAAGGATACTCCCAAACAAGCATCGTGCCCTACACCTGCCAGTGCTGCTGCTGGTTCTCCTTGCAGGGCACCATTGCTAAGAAATCTCCAAGTCTTTTACCTGCCAGACCTGAGACCCAACTGCAAAAATACCAAAACTCAGAGAAAGACTTTTCTTTGTAGTCATCTTTGTTTCTCTCCTTTAAAACTCCTTTTCCACAAATAGGGAGAAAAGATCTGTAATGAAAGACAAATATTGAGGAGCAGCCCAGGACAGCTCCCAGTTTCCCAGCAACACAGACACTCATGATCATGACTATTAAGATTTCCCTTTTTAAAGAACCTCCTGTCTATGGCTAATTTTGCATAATGGGCTTTATTAATATTAATTATGTTTCAAACTCATGTGTGATGTAGCTAAAACATACAGTTTGAGGCAAACCCCAGTTACATGATTGTGAAAGGTGTGAGGATTGTAGTGAAGTCACAAGTTCTCCCCTCTCCTGATGCCCTCATCTTTGGGACCAAACCCAACCCTGCCTCTTCCCCAGCTGCAATGATGGCTTCTCATGTTTTCCTAAGGAATGATTATGCTCTGTAGCTTCTCATAGCATCCTTCACCTGGCACAAACAACCATCCAAAGCTGAACAGTACCTCCAAATCAGAAGAAATGGAGTAAATAGTATCGTGCTGTAAATACAGCATGAAAATTCGTGTTTGGGAAACAGTCTCACCATACTTTTAAGCTTCTCCATGTTTTATAGAACCATTTCAGATCAGGACTAACTCATTTACAAAGGAAATCACTTACCTTCCTCTCTTCAGGAACTTGAGAGAGGCCTGTTTCAATGATCTTTTTCCTGCCAAATACTTGCTACAGTGAAATACTCAGAACCACACTTACTCATCAGAGGACCTTCCTCTTGGGAAAATATTTGCTTACTTTACCAGGATATTTTCCTTACTTTTAAAGCAAGATACTCACAGATCTCTAATTGGAATTCTGTTGACTAAGTATTTTTCTTGACCATTCACACCTATCACTGGGTAATGGAAATTTAATTACAGATGATTGGCACCAGAAGAAAATAAATTTAATGCTTTCAACTGGTATGTATATGGAGTCTGA
The DNA here is from genome assembly GCA_013397375.1 of Toxostoma redivivum. NCBI lineage: Eukaryota > Metazoa > Chordata > Aves > Passeriformes > Mimidae > Toxostoma > Toxostoma redivivum. The sequence goes on from VXBI01003748.1 coordinate 210,475, forward strand.
CCATACCACTTCTTTCATTATCTGACTTAGAGTAATAAATTATTATTAAACCTTGTGTGCTGAGTTTGTGCAACTACTTTCAGCAGAAGAGAATTCTGGATGATGAAAGGGCCATTTAAAACCTGGTCTCCAGGGTTTATGTCACCAGATTTTTGCATGCTTCACTGACCAAGTTTGCAGTGTGAAACCCAGGGGCAGGGGCAACAGAAAACGTTCAGCTTTGCACTGGTTTTTAAAAAAGAAAATTAATCTTAATACTCTAAAATTTATCCCTAGAGTTGCAAAGAAGGGAGTACTTTAATTGGTGTAATGGGTGTTCAGTAATTAGTAATGTGAACCACTGGAGAATCATTCCAGCAGTACCAGTTAAATATTCTCTACAGGGGAAAGTAAACATGATGCAAAGGCTGCAACTATAGACATACCTCCCTAAATAGACTTCCTTTGCAGGACAGAGTCACCAGACTGAAGACAAAAAAAAGCCACAAGGCAGCCAAAAATACAGAAATCTGTCCCATATATGTGGATGTGTTGGTGAACAGGGTCACACAACCTGCTGTTCTTCAGCCTAGGTGAGTAAATCCCCACTGGAGTGGGAAGGAAAACCATCCTCTCACTGAATATAACCTGAAAGACAGTTTTATGAGTACCTCTGTATTGGTGTCTTATGGAGGCCAGATATAAAGTGAGCACTGAGGATGTGGGCAGCCCTGGCTCCTGATGGGTGTGGAGAGGTCAGTGTCCCAGCCCCTTCCTCCCAGGAAGATCTCCCACTCAAGATGCCTGCCTTGACTTATACAATGTTAATTGGTTGGAAATGGCCAAAGGAGGTCTCTGCTCTTGGAGTTGTTCTGACTTCACATGGTTACTTCTCATAACGGGTGAAATCTTTCTCCGTACTTGTCATAAAGTATGAAGTGTCTGCTCTGGTCCCTGTGCCTAATGCCAGCAAAGCCTGACCAATGTGAAACACCAGCCAGAAGGATTTTGGTAGAATTTAGAAGCTCTGGGCTGGGGTCAGTATTTTATTTGTGTGTTCTCGTCCATCGTGGTTCATTCCTCAAGCAGCTCTACAGTCCATGAGTACCAAGACGTTGCTCCCAGCAGCAAAAAATCCTTGTAGTGGTGAAACTCTAAATGGCTATTTTATTTAGTATGTAAAGACCGCTCTTCCTTTTATGCAGGTTAGTACCCTTGAAACCCCTCTGATCAATACTGGAGGGCTTCTGACCAACATAAACCCGGGAGCTGCTGTAAATGGGTCTCTGCAGACAGTTTCTGTGCACGGGTATTACTGCTCAGGAATGAGACTCCACATGCCAGCTGCTATAATACTACTGGCTACTCAAAACCACCCTCACTTAAGCTCTGAGTCAAGGGTACTTCAGTTTCCAGTTTAATCCTTGAGAAATAAAGCCTGAGCCAGTGCACTGTGCACAGGGCTCTCAGAGGAAGGCAGAAAGGCTCATAAGGCATTTACTCACTCACAGGCTGAGCATGCACACAGATTTAAGTGGCATATGAAATGTCTCCAGGTGATTCCAAGCCCTTCAGAACTCACACCATCACTTGGTTTCTGCTTTTAATTTTGTCATTTGCCTCCTGGCCTCCATGGGCACGGGCTGCTTCATGATTCCTGCCCACAATGTTTGTAACCACTCCTCCCATCACCAGATATGTCCCCTCTTCACAGCCCTTAAGTACATAGCTGCCTTTACTCCTTTCTGACTTTCACCCAGGTCAGCATCCTCACCTCCCTCCAGCAAATCATTGAAGTAATTGACATTGGGCTGTTCCTTTCAAAACTCTTTAAGTTCAGACCTGAAGCAGACAACATAAATTTTGAAACAAAGCTCTGAGTCTTTATACAGCGAGGCATTAAATAATACAGCAGCCTCATGAATTCAGGCTGAATTGATACTGCTGAAATATCCTAAGTCTTCACTTTGTATTTACACGCCTTGATGCCATAGGAAGCTGATGACTCTCTGAGGGCTTTGCTACAGAAGAAAGTTGTATTGCTGCAGAACTTAGTGTGAATGCATAAACTGATAAAGTTCAACTGGAGTGAGGACTGCACTGACACTGATTTCCATATAAAGTGGCTTATTATAGGTTAATCAAATGTAGTCCCAACCAAACCAGGAAAAATTGATATTAACTTGTATTGACTGAAATTTAGAGATTAGGTGTTGCAGGTGGCTTTCTCCTGTGGATGATCTCTGAGCTGTGTGGCTGAGGGTAGCACAGTGAGGTGCTAGCACAGGGAGCTCTGTCTCCAGAGGGATTCTCTGCCATCCTTGCAGTGCCTTGTCCTGTGCTCCAAATGCTGGTCCTTTCCATGGTGCCTGTCTTTTGTTGGCTTTTGGTTGGTGTGGAAGTGCTCATGCTGTACTCCAACATCTGCCTTTACAGATCTGCAGTGGTTTTACCTTTACGGTACACACCTTAATGGGAAAAAGGCTTGTACAGAGAAGTGTTCAGCTGTTAGGTGGAGGGAGCAGATAAGAAGCTACTCTGTCTCTAATTTTAGTGATTGATTCTTTCATTAATTGATATCTATCTGCTTCAGATCCTTCAAATTCATAAATACATGTAATTTTAAAAGCTGTAGGCACTACATAAAGCTGTAGGTGCTGTTAGACAATCACACAGTATACAAATGACTTTGCCTCAATAACTCTGAATTGCAATTTTCTAGTCTATCTTTTGCTACAGAAACTTGGATCTAGGTAGTAGCTAACACAAAGAACAGTAGGTGAGGAGATCCCAATTTGAATGTGTTTCCCTGGTTATTTTAGGGACTTGTAGAGTAACAGTGTGAGGAGAACCCACTCCATTCCCTGTCTATGTTTGGAGTCTGCGCTGTGATTAGTGGTACTTCACAGCCTGTCTGTGAAGCGTTCTGCAAAGTTTGAGACTAAGTCACAGAATTATACACATTTCCATAATTATGCATGTGTATGCTGATGCATTTTTATTAATTGAGTAGCCATCTGGGAAATTCCAATCCTAGTAATAAGTCCTAATATGTACAGGCCACATATTAGCTAAGAATCACTTAAAAAACATCTCAGGGATGTGCTGTCACCTGGTGTTAACACCTGCAGAAAAGACATTTGTATGAAGCAGAGGAATTGGGAAGACAGGTCCACCAAGGCAAGAAAGACACAAGGAAGCCCTTTGCCCCAGGACCAGAGCGGGAACAAATGGAAATAATAATTCTGAGGAGTGAGTAACTGAAATTCCTGTTACAATGACTGTTTTAGCCATAAGCTAGTGAAGAGATGAAAAACTGCCATCAGAATGAAAAGTGCTAGAAGCAGCAGAAACACATGCAACAGCAAGGTTAGCAATTGGGTAGGAAAAAGGAGAAAAAAACTCTGCAGAATCTTTGCTCTCAGCAAAAATTGAAGGCAAAACCCAACAGATTCTGTTTAAAGAAATCGTTTACAGTGATTTTCTTTACTCCCAAGTTAAAGTGTGCATGTTCTCATTCCAGCTGAATAAGGGAGCCTTTTTGCTGATGCAGAACACATCTTACTAGTTCATTTTCAGTACAATGCACAGAGAATTAAGTGCACAATTCCTGGTAACAAGAATGGAGATTGCACACGTCTCCTTCCTTCCTGCACATCACAGAATAAATAACCAGGACTGTAGGTCAGAGAATGCCAGACACATCACTCTGGCTTTGATTATCAGGAGTTGGAGGGCTAAAGCTAAAATCTACCCTAAAACAGAGGAAATATTTCTCTGTATAGCAATTTTTCCTATCTACCATTTACAAGAGCAATGACCAGCCTTAACATGCAGCAGCTGAATACAAATCAGGCTGTGAGCTCTGTGCTGTGCAAAACCATCAGAAATAAATGCCTGAATTTTACCTTCTCAGGAAATCATGTCAACATCAGCACAGTCAGGTCTTCCTTCCAGTATAATCTCAATCAGGGCACAATTCAACTCTGATGGGTTTTTGTAAATATGGGGCTGACCTTTATAAGCATGTGACATGGGCTTCAGGGGCTTCAATATCTGCCTGATCCTCCAAGGTGATGAGCTCCTTCCCTGCTCATTGAGCTCATCAGGATTTAACAGTGTGCAGGCTCTGAGCTCAGCCCTAAGCACTTGGTTCAGCATCTGTGATACAGGCATGACATTGATCCTGGGCTTGGATGTGTCTAAGACAGAGCAGAAGCAGAGCTACGTTCAGTCACACAGTGGCAGGGGGTGGGGGGGAGGGAGACCATGAAGATGCTCTGAGGGCTGGAGCACTTCTCCCATGAAGACAGGTTGAGAGAGTTGGGGTTGTTCAGCCTGGACAAGAGAAGGCTCCAGGGAGACCTTACAGCACCTTCCAGTACCTAAAAAGAGCTTGTAAAAAGGAGGAAGAGGGATTTTTTAATACTGGCAGACAGTGACAGAACAAGGGGAAACAGTTTTAAACTAAAAGAGGAGAGATTTAGATTAGATGTTAGGAAGTTCTTCCCAGTGAGGGTGGTGAGGCCCTGGTACAGGTTGCCCAGAGAAGCTGGGGCCGCCTCATCCTTGAAAGTGCTCAAAACCAGGTTGGATGGGGCATGGAACAACCTGGAGGAAGCTGTCCCTGGCCATGGCAGGGGGATTACAGTGAGATGATCTGTAAGAGCCCTGCCAAACAAAATAATTTCATGATTGAGTATTGAGAAAATAATTTATGACAAAACTTCCAACCTGCTTGTAAGATTATCATGTCTGTTGCTTTATACCTTCATGTAATTGAATGTTTTCCATTCTCAAGAAAAAAGAGGGTTGTCTCCCTGACTGGACAGAAGGTGCTGGACCCCTCTCTGGAACTGGGATTAGCTAGGACAGGGCTGCTCTCACCTTTAGTATTAAAGCCTTCCTCTCCCTGGCACAGAGGGGGCATGGCCAAACCACAGCTTGAAAATGGCCCAAACTACTCTTTAGCCCTGTCTAGGACACGAATGGTCTGGGAAAGTGCTGCAGCTACAGCTCATGGTCTCCAAGCAATGATTATGAGGCTTCTAGCTGCAACTCTGAGCTCAGTCTGCCCTTTCTTGCCTGTTTTTTTTTAAGGAAATCACTAAACCATGACGCCCTTTTACCAAGTAACACAAACCAACACAATCTCTTTGGTTTTGATTGAAGGTGATGGGGATGCTAGATACAACTGTTTTTTGTACTCATCAATGTCTCTTTTGAAGAGAAGGTTACTGGATTTAAATACTACAACTCCAGTTCCCAGAATTGGCTGAGAAGAGAGTCTTCCAGTAAATAAACTGGAATAATTAATTCCTGAATAGTACCTTATCATAATCATAGAACAGTTTTAGTTGGAAGAGACCTGTTAAAGGTCTTCCCGTCCAACTCCCCCCTACAATGAGCAGGGACATCAATGACATTGGGTTGGTTGCTCAGAGTCCTAACCTGGCCTTAAATGGACTCACCACCTCTCTGGGCAACCTGGGCTAGTATTTTACCACCCTCATTGTATAAATCATCTTTTTTATATCTAATCTAAATTGACCTCCTTCAGTTTAAAATAATGAGAGGAGGCTGCTTTCAGTGTAGAGGATACACATTATCATTTCATTCTTTCCCCACAAAAACAAAACACACCAAGGAAAGAAAGATAAAATTCAGCAGTGAATTGCTAAAATATGCTGTATTTCAGGCTTTCAACAAAAGCTGCTGCTGTGGCATGCCCACGTGTTCATACAATGAGGGCACCCTGAGACTCTGCCAGCTACAAATTGTGTTTTGCTTGCAGCTCTGATGAGGAATCATTTTTGTAGCAAAGCAAAGAGTGACCCTGCCTGGAGTTCCTGTCTCTGAGTCTCTTTGTGCATCTATAAATAGCAAATCATCAGTTCACCTCCTCTGAGCTCATCGCACCCTTCCTGCCTTCCCCTCTTGCCTGCTTGTTGAAGCTGTCACCATGACTCAGATGTCACCTATCAGATTCCCTGTGCAGGGAGATTCCCCATACATTATATGGCATCATGAAGTTATTAAGCTCCTTAGGTTTATATCACCTAAGCTGCTTAGGTTTCTATCACCAGCAGTGATACGATGCTGTAGAACGTGACATTTGAAGCAATATAATTACAATTTGAGGTCTCAGAGCTCCTAAATACTTAAGTTAACAGAGAAGGTCTGCATAATTTTGATGACAACACTGAGTGAAAATAAAGTGTCAAAATTGTGTAGACGAATGCCATACACAAAATGAAGGACAAATATAAGCTATGATCATGTAGGACTGCAGCATTTCACAGATTGTCCTGCAGAATTCCCTAAGACACCAGGCATCCATCTATTTCACTTACATCCAGCCCCCTGCTCAACAAAAATACTATTATTTACACTCTAAAGCAATATTCTCTGTTATTCTTTGCTTAAGAAATGCACAGATGAAAAAAGCTATTCCTCATTTTAATTGACTTAATTTTCAGAGTTTATTTATAATTGCTGAAATGACTGTAACTTCAATCTAATATTGCTTTCAACCCCCTGTAATGGCAATTACTCATGTATTCATCAAACTACAGGATTGTTTGCACTAGAAATCTCCAGATAACCTGCTTACTCAGAGACACTAGAGATATCTGTCAGGCCCTAATAGTTCATTTCCTGAATAAATGTTTTATAGACTCCATACTCAGAATGTGAAAAAAGTAAAATATTCTTTTGATCATTTGTTTGAAATATTTGCTTCATCCTTTGAAAATGAATGTAACCCAGCATGCAGTTCCAGTGAGACAATTAAGCTGGATAAATTATTATACAGAGATTTGATTACATTTTTTGGTCTTTCAAGTGATATAAACCCAGAGTTTCACTCTTTTCCTGTATACATCTGACCTCTATCTTGCCAGGTTTAAGGATGAAATGTTGCTGAAGATGCTGCCCAAACATTCCATTCGAGCTGAGTGTGGATGCCAGAGCCAGCACAGACACAGCTCCAGCCTTGAAGTCCACGGCAGAAATTGAGATTTTAACAGTTTGACTCAATGATTTTAAAAGTGTTTTCCAAACTAAATGATTCAATGGTTCAGTTCTATGTTTGTACCTGTACACGCCTAACATTTTACTTACTAATATTGCAATGAGTCCTGCCCTGCCAGTACCAAATTCAGAAACAAGAAGTCTTGTGATTGACCCAGAGGAACTGGGCGAAACAATTTTATGTTTCCCATAAAATTAAACTCCTAGAGAACTGCGTATTTGTTAATATAACCCACCCAGGAATGCTGTGACATGAATACCTACAAAACAGCAAGGAAGGTGTAATTGCAAGAGCTCTGAGTTCATCCCTTCTTGGATGTGCACCACTACAGCTGGAGAGCCAGGCTGCTCTTCATGTTGACCCTCATAACTCTCACCTGCTTGGTAAGCAAGTACAGTTTGCAGGAAAGAACAGAAACAAGTAGCAATTTAACTTGTGGTGTTTACAATACTTTTAGAAATGCAGAACTGCAGAAAAACAGAGGTGGAGATCACCCAGTCTATGAGAATTTTATCGCATAATCGGCTTTCGGAGCTGAAATACACACACTGAGGACAATTTGACTTTCTACTTCAGGTGTGCATATTTTTAATGAAATATATAAATTGCCAAGCTTAACTATTGATTTATTATGACGTTGGTTAGCAAAAACCTCCTGGCACTAATTGTGATTTTGTTATTTTCTTCCCTTCTGTGCCTGACTGTTCCCTATCATTGCCTGCCTTACCCCTGTGCTGGAATCCCATTGGATTAAAGACAAGGCACTGGATTTGTTTCTGTAGAGCCCATGTAAGTTCCTTGCGATGACCAGGAGTCTGAGACACAATAATAATTCAAAGAATAATATGCAAACAGAATCCAGTGTCATGTATTGAGAACCTGTTTCTACTCTGCTTTAAAACACCAATAAATAAGGATTTTCCTTGTGGTGTCACTTATTTTATGATGTATTTTTATCAAGGGAGCCAGTTACAACAAGTAGAACCCTGAGCTGGTTAAAGCTTATTTCAAGTTAATATAAAATAATGTGCTCTCTCTCTTGACCCATCCTTCTCTACAAAGAAAGCAGCAAGCAATCCAGGACATTCAAAGCGTAACATTCAGATGTGTCTAGACATAAATAGCAACTTTTAAACCAAGAGTTTGACTTTTCAGTAGGTCCTCAAATAGAAAATATTTAAAGGGCGATCATGATAGTATAATTTCTCTTTGTTTGAAGCAAGGATGGAGTGAATGTGTCATAAGGCACTAAGAAAGAACAAGAGGAATCTCAGTGAGATAAAATGAAAGGACTTCATTATAGACAAGACCCTCACTCTGGTTAAATCAATCAGAAATCTGTTGACTTCAGTAGCCAAGGATTTAATGACACAGCTTCAACCAAAGCCACTTTTTAGCACTGTGTTGTACAATCTGAGGCCTCAATTGTATTTTTTTCTGGAAGTTTATACCCCAGAACTGCAGGACTGGCCATGTGCCTGCAGCAGAGTCCCCACTCAAAGCCATGGCTGGAGTAGGGCTCATCAGGGACTTTCAACAACACTTTGAGCAATATCCCAAACTTCCAGCACAGGAAAACTCTTTCTAAATATGAGTCTACCTGGGATTTCTTCGAGTATTAGTAAATAACTGGAATTTCAGCACTAACAAGTTGGTGTTTCCACAAATTGACATTAAAAGTGTCCTCAAGAATAGGTGGCACAGAACCCATGAGAGAGACACATTGACACCACCTGCTAACAGCACCAGCTGTACCGCTGACCTCTCCCAAGCAGGAGACATGGGAGACTGAAACTCTCTTCACATCCCAGATTGCAGAGAAAGACACCAGCAGTGAAAGGAGAGCTCTGCTTTTGCCTCATGGGTTATCACCCTAGAACATCACACCGCCTTATCCCCAAACACAAGTTTGAAGCAGATTAATCACAATTAAAATACTTCAAAGTTCACTGAAAATACCTATAATTTAATTTTGCTCTCTCTTTATACAGAGGAGCAAGCATACAAACAAAACTGGCAACAGCAAATGGAGTTCTCCATTCCAGTCCTTTTCCCGCTTAATAAAGGGTATGCTTTGCTACCACTTAATTCAATGGCAAAATTCCTTTAGGTCTCCATGGGAGCAGCATTGGGTCTATAATACTTAACTATAAGTACCAAATTCTATAAGCTTTGGCTGAAACTTTTTAGTGTCCTTTTGAAGATCTCTTTGGATAAAGAACTTCAGGCTCTGGAGTCAATAAAGTTAATGAAGCAGCTTTCATAGGCATCGAAAGTTCACTTTCAAACTTTTCTACAAAATAGCTACTGGAATTTGGAGGAAGCAAGCACAAAGAAAACACTGTAATAACACAATGACCCTTTCAACAAGGCAGGCGAGCAGCCTTCTTAATGAAATTGGACTTAATGTACGTTTGGACCAGACAGTGAAAGAAAATCTCTCACCAGCACCCCACAAGGCCAATAATGTGTAAACAGATAATAGCAAGAGCTGTGTGGTTCATAATTAATTCAGAGGAGATGGCATTTCTGCCTTCTTCCCACTTTGGTCAGTCATTGAAGACAATTTGCCTCAGCCTGTGTGGAATATCATATTTCAGAATGAAATCCTTCAAGTCCAATCATGATAGCACTAACGTGAAGTAATAAAATATCAATATTTACATTTACTGGACATTGCAGGTGTCCGGAAAAATTCTAGACAAATCCTTGAACCCATAATCTTCTAGTCATGCCCAAATCAATTTCAAAATTGACAGAAATATAAAAAACACAGAAAATAGAAACAAAATTATTTATAGAATAATGATATGGTGATGATAATGAACAGTTTAATAATCTGAGGCTGAATAGTTAAAAGTTCAACAGGGCTTTGAAAATAATGTGAATGTGCTCACTGATTTTTGCAAAGCAGAGGTTTATCCAGGATAAAGACCTCTGTGGGTCTTAGATGCTTGGGGTGACCTTTCTCTGACCAACTCATTCCCTGATGAATACATATCTAGGGCCCCCTTTATGCCTAAGGTTGTTGCTGTGTCAGATAGAGCCACTGCTCAGGCTTCAGAATCCTCCCCAGCTTGGTGGCTTCCCAGCTCAGCCCATGGTATGTGCTCCAAATTGGCAGCTGTCAAAATTATTCAGCTTAGAAATGCATCAGACATGGTGGTTAACGACCCAAACTGAAAAACAAGGCAAGAAACACAGATCTTTTCAGTTTTAGGGGCTGAGGGCTGAATACCCTGTGCTACAGGTGGAGGCTTGGGCAGGGATATCTGCCCACCTTCACCACTAACAGCCTCTATAGCCAAGTCTCTGTTATCAGGACCATCAAATCATGTCTCCCTTTCTGCAGTAGTGTGACCCAGCTCTGGCACTTGTTAAAGGGCAAAAATAATTTATTTTATGACCTCACTGAGCTCTCAACTGAGACACTGACATACCAGGATTTTAAAACAAACTTTCTTCTAGTAACATTCGCACCAGCTCAGAAAATCCCATGTTATGTGCTTTGATCACATCATGAAAAAGGGTTCATTCTGGATGCTGAACAACATCCCCTGTTTGAGAAGAGCATGTTTGCTTTCTGGCAGGATACAGCTTTCACATAGACCACAGCAGACACAAGCATTAAGAATGGATTCACACAATCACGGAGGTTGAATGTTACCATTAGTGGGACAGTACTAAATACAGAAGATACCCTTTAAAAATGGTCTTAAAAATCTTTCCTTTCAGTGCAGAGAGGATAAGAAACTTTTAGAGAATATCACCATTTCCATAGCTTGTGATGCTAATTACAGTCATTATCAGAAAGTCTAAAAAGTTCTGCCTATTTTTTGTCCTCTGCTCATGGTAGCTGAGCTATGAGATGAACTCAAGGTGCAGTAACAGAGCTAAGCAAAACTCCTCAAATCCTAAAGCCCATTTATTTTCAAACACTACTATCTAAAGTTTCTTTAATAGCTCAAAAAGCTCTCTCTTATGTACATACACACAGACAATCCGAGACATGTTATTTTCTAGAAGACTCATATCCTTTTGAATGCACAGCAAAAGCAGAGCAGCATCCTGCTAATGGGGTTTGTTCATTGATTCTACATTATTTAATTTTTATTTAGATTTAGCTCCTTTTTCTCACACCTCTTTCACCATCATTAATATGAAGAGATTTCCAGAGACTACCCATGAAGATTTATGTTCAACAAAACTTTCCACTTGCCTCCAATAACACATAATTCTTTGCTGGTCTTCTCATTTTAGTCTGGTTTTATCCCCAAAACTTTAGTGAAATAAAAAGAATGCCTCCTACATCATTGACTCCTCTGGCTACATGGTGTTCATATGGCCGAAGGTTGGATCCAAGGGTTTATACCATTTTACACTTCTAAGGAAGTTGGGTGTGCTGAGAAGAGTCTGTGATCCATTGTCAGTGTGACAACACAGGACACGCACATTCTTTACTCCACTGAAACTCTTCCATTAAAAAGATTAGCAAAATCAGGGAGAGGAGGTCAGATAATTGTTTTAATACTTAAACAACAAATTAAACAGAGTGCTAGAGCTGGCACTGCTCACACAAATGCTGCCCACTCACCCAGTCTCTGGTCACTGTTTTCCACTCACAGTCTAACCAGCCACTCACCATGGAGCCCCATCCAAAGCAGAGGTGGAAAATCTGCCTTGCCAACTCACATTTTATAGCAGATTGCCTGCTGATTACACCTTTCTGTTCCAGAAAACAATTCCAAACAAATAAGGCATAGTATTTGCCTGGGACAGCTTCCACAAACAGTAAAAACCTCAAACAAAAACACAGGTTGGGAAGTCGCTGGATGAGAAGTCTCTTCCCCTCCTGGTGCATTTTTATATACATCAAAAGCTATTCTCATAGACTCCTGACATGTTAAACGTGAAGTATTTAACTGCCTACGTTATCCTACATATTTTATTTCGAATATCTCAATGCCCCTATAGTGATCAGGGAACCTTCCTTTTTTCCTGTATATTTTTTATTAGGCACCTCCTAATCTCTAAATATTTAAAGCTGTATTTGTTTGACACGCTGAATTAATTGACTATTAATATAAAACCTCCCACAAAGAAGCTGCAGATATAGTACCTCAAGCTGTGACTTCTTCACTTCTCACAGCCTAAGGCCTCGATTCTCCAATTACACACATTTATCTGTACTATGGTGAGGAATCCCAATGGGACAACTCACACTAGTGAAGTTAATCACACTTGTGAAGATCCAAGTCCCATAGCTCTGGCTTGGGAATGCATTTGGATGAGACATCTTTAGGGAACTGAGATGTGAAGCAAGCAGCACAAGCAGTGCAGTGTTTGATTCTTCTTATGAATAATGTGTGATAAACCTGAAGATAAAGGTGCTCTTGTACCTGAAAGACTGGGGAATGCCCAAGAATGGTTCACACTCACAGCCCCACCAATGACTTCCTGACTGACACAAGAACAGTGCAAACGTGGATGCCTCCAGCTGTCTACCTGTAAAATCAGGGGAATGACACGGATATAGAGGACAGAAACTCAGGTGAATAATTTAAAGACATTTCCACTGTGATTTTTAATCTTTATATGAATCCAATGGAAAATAAGTGATTATGAACTATTTAATATCAATGAACAAAAGCCCCACAAGAAACTATAAACCCAAAACTGTGAACGCATCAGTCCTTCCTTTATTAATTCCACTGTCCTAGCAAGCCTAGTGCATTACATTTAATACGTCAAAAAATCAAGCATCCCAGTATACTATTTAAGAAGGTAACTGTGCCACAGAGTTTATTGTGACCATTAAGTGCTCTTGTGAATTAGTGCACTTGAACCTTTTTGTCATCACTCCTGTTTTTTATAGCATAAAGAGGGAAAGAGCTTTTATCTGTCCATTACTCGCACTCCTAAACTGTTGTTTCAGCACCCCCACACAGCTTTTGGGACAGCCTGCAGGGCTGAGCCCAGGGACCAGATGGTCACAAAAAGAGGGTCGTGGGAGCAGTAAGGAACACACAGGCCTGAACAGTCAGTACATCTAAACCCACTGGAGATGCTAAACACAGGCATGGGAAGGCTGCAAGAGTAATCTGTGGCCCTGAGCAGCACCAGTGAGTGCTGACAGCTCGCATTAGTCAGGCTGAGCAGGATATTGTGTCCTTTACACCACGACCTCTGGCCTGCTTCCTTCTGCCCGGTAATAAATCTGTTTTCTAGCAAGTTTAAGCAGATTTAAACCTACGCTCTGTGATTGTTTTTAATGTGTATTGGTGGAGGGCTCACAGAAGTCACCCCTTCCCCCACACCTCCTGGGGATGCACCACGCAGGCCTCAGCTGCTCCAGGATCCCACCTCCAGGAGTTCTTCTATACCTGTGCCTCCCCACAGGTGATCACGGAGCCTGGATTCTCACCTTTCTCACACAGCTTGGAGAGTCATCACAGAGTGTTAATGTGGGAAATCTGGCGAGCAAGGCAATGCTCCTCCCTACCACACCCTGGGATACAGCACCTCACCTCTGTCTGAGGGACAGCAGGACATTTTCCAGGCAGATTTTACTAAGTGTAGGCTTCAAATTCTGCCCTCCACAGAGAATGTTCTTAAACACCTTCAGACACATCTGTCCCTGAACAGTGTGGGTCTCAGCACAGGCAGCTTGCAATCATTAATTAAACCCCCTTCGGCTCCAATTTTGTTTCTCACACATCCACTGCCACCATCCCAGAGACACAAAAATATGTTCCTAGCATCATCAACCTATAACTGGGCCAAACTGGCTGAGGAATAATCAAACTAATACGAACACTAATGAACAGCAAATCTCAGCTGATGCACATGTCAAAGGAAGAAAAAAACTGAAAGAGGGGGCAAATTAAAAAATAAAACAAAAAAACACAACATCAAAGTTCAGATTAATTCTTAAAAAGAGGAAGTTTTCCCATATATTTATGAACAAAAAATATTTGCATTGATGTTGTTTTAAGCCATGTAGCACCACTTTGCCAGTGTTACTGTAACTTCACCACAACCAAAAGCAAATTGGATCCTTTGGAGCTTGTTATTAATCAGACATAGATTGAAAAATTCTTAAACACAAATTCAGCAGTTCAAGGAAAGCAAAGTGACTTAATGAAAGCAAAGTTATTACATAGCATTGATGTCTTTTGAGCCTTTATACACTACTGCTTATCCAAGGCAAGTAGTGAAACTACTCCACAAGCTACTAACAGAGTCTGGTTTTAAAGTATTCTCAGTGCCATTTCTATACTTGAGTGCTGGTCCTAGAAATCACAGACCTTTACAAGCAGGTGTGAGGTGTAAATTGATATTCTTGTTTCAGTGCATTGAGAATATCTTTTAGTAATGACTGCTGCAAATAAACAACATTTTCTTTTCTAGATGAAATCAATTTCCATTGCTTTTTAGGCACCACTGATCTGTATTTTGGTATGGGATTTGGGGAGTTTAATATATATGTAATGCTGGCTGGAATTATGACAAAGCTGTTACAATTTTAATGCTGGAAGAAAAAATGGCTTAATTCTTTACTGTAGTCAGCTAGTCTGGTTACAGAATACAGTAAGAAGTAACTATCACATCAACACTTTAAAAACAAAGCCAAAGTTCTTTAAACTGTCAATTTAAGAATATGTGGAGCTTTTCTGATATAGACATGAGACCTGACCACATGGTACACAGTCAAGCTTTGAAGAATAACTCCATTAAATCTGCAGACATGTTTTATTCTGTTGGTGATTAATTTTTCCCTACCCCCAAGGGAAACTAATGGGAAACCTCTTTAATTATTAGAAGATATTCAAAACTATATTACAGAATCACTGTGTGAATATAGGACAGATTTAGATGACAACATTTTCCAGGTTGGTAAAATACAATATTTCAGAAAAATAAAACTTATTAGAATATGTTATCACGAAGCCTGGTTATGTTTGCAACTCTGCTGCTGGTTTAAGGTGAGACTGTCAGCAAAATAGTTACATCTGTCTCTCCATTTGTAATTGGCAGCTACCAAAATGTCTCTTCCCCATACAACTGAGGACACACAGAATCAAGTCAAGGCTGAGGTGCAGAAGCAAAGACATGCCATGAAGACAGTTGCATTATGGATTAACTTTTCTGTTTGTAAAGTGCAGGGTATCAACAGCATGGACAAAAAATGAGCCCCTGGAAAAAGATAAGAGGGAGAGCAGAATGTCTTGCACTAAGGTTATGTATTTAACAGTTTTACATGAAATATTCATATATAAAATCTTTAAGTGCTTTTCTCCAATTTAAAAATCTAAAGAATTCAAAAATAAGGCATTCAATGTTTGAAAAAGTACAGATTTACAAAATGCGTATATTCTGTCATGAAAACTCCACACCAACATTATACACTTGGAAAAAAAATACAAACAGGATATATTACAAATTTATGTAGCAATAACTTAGTTCTTACCATGCAATAAAAAGGACATTAATTGAGATACACAAGCTTTTAGCTTTCCCTAAACTGGAGGGCTTAATTTTGTTTGCAAATAAGTTTTTATGCAAATTCATAGAACTGTGGCACTTGAAACTTCTGGTAGCCCTTCTATTAGAGTTAAATTGTACATAAAGATTATGAGGATGGAGAGTAACACAGAAGCTGTTATGAATCATTCCAACTTTGTTCAACAATAGCTGAAACTCTTTTCTCATATTCACGTTTGTTCTCCTGGTAAAGTTGTGCTGCCTGACTGTTTGCTGGACTGTTTGGATTGGGTTCATCAAGCAGAGACTGGAAAAGGGGGAAAACAATGTCAGACAAACCAACATATTTAAATCAGGAAAAAAATCAACTTACTTTCAAGTCAAATGTGTTTCAGAGGCAGACACAACTCAGAACGGCCCAGTTGAAAAAAAACCTAGTTAAACTCATTGTTAGGTACCCCTAATTATATTAACAATTCGGGGTGAACCTCAAATTACACCCTGCCTAAGCATCAGTGCTGCACACACTTGTAGCTTCACAAACCAAACACAGTTTGTGCTAGTCAGCACTATGGAGCTAACTGACTATTTGGTAATTACATTGCTACTGTCATTCAGGAGTATAAAGAGGGGCTTACAATGTCTCCTATGAAACACCACTGCTGAAAAAAATCAGAACAATCACACAGGAGCAAAAGAATTGTGCATTTCCACTGTGCCAGGCCATTTTTACTTATCCCAAGTAGTGTGTTTCAGCAATATTGTCCCTTTGAGGGCTTCACAGTGAAGTTAGATGTTTCAAACACGAGGCAAATTTCTGCATCTGATATCCTATCTTGAGTAAAAAGTTAAAAATTAATACAAATCAGTAACTGCTTTCCTGTGCAAAAATATATAATGGCAGTTTTGTAGCTTAGAATTAGTAATCATGTAGCATTTTTGCCTTTATTTCTTCTAAAAAGTGCTTAGCTCACAAGGATTTGAAGTTCCCTTTGATACAGATACCTGGCTATCCCCATCACTGAGCTGTGAATTCTGGCATAGAGACCAACAATAATATAATTATTTGGTAAAACAGATGCAAAGTTACCTGAATTGAAGTTAAAATAGATGAAACGTCGTATGTTGGACTCCAGCGATTCTGAAGAATATCTAAACATATGCTGCCATCTGCATACACTGTAAATACAACACAGGTATCACTTAGAAACTGTCAGATTTCTGGCACTGTTCAAGGCAGAGTTACTCTTCCAATTCAGTCCGTGCTTAGATTAATGATTTAGGAAAGAGGACAACAGTTTCACCAAATTCTCTGGCTTGACATAGACTTGAACAGAACACCTCTGAGGGAAAGAAGCAAGGTCTGAGGATTATGGCATTAGCACAGGAACGAGCAGACTTGGTGTTCTGCTCTTCCAGTGTGACTGATCCATACTGTCACAGTGGAGAGGCCTCCCAGAGAGCAGCAAGGCTTTCACTGCAGGAGTGGAATCACTCACAGCTGTCACACCCTGAACAGCAGCAGGTCCTGCCCCATTTTATCACACCCTACACTCACTATGAGAGGCACCAAGGCAGACAGTAGAAAACATGGAGAAGTGCCTGAAATCCTACTTCTGTCTGGGTACCTACCAATCTTAACTGAGTTCACATGAACCCGAGACTTACTGCTCAAACTTTTACACCCTTGTCTTTCAGCTTGTTCCCAACAAATTATAAATCTTGTGGCAGAGACAAACTGGCCTGCACAGTATGTGAGGCATAATTTCTACAGAGAAGCAGCAGGCAAGGATTTTTTTATGCATGTGTGTACTCAGCAAAACCTATCAGTGCTGGGAGAGGAAGCACGGTGCACTCTCATAGCTGCCCTCATCACTGAGTTTGGGTCAGATGCCTCCTCTATGACTGAGCATCCTCATTTTCTTTCCTGTGCTAGTCCTGGTTGGCATGGAGCACCAGGTGAAAGTAGGGACTTGGGTGAAACCTCACCTGGCAAGAATAAGTAACACTTGGCTCCATCAGTTCCTGGCAGCTCATGATGTAGCTGCACAGACAGGGCTGCTGTTAAATGGGAGGGGGCAGTAATCTGCAGCCAGAACTGCTTCTTTAAACCAACCTAAATGCAGCTGCTGCTGAAAATACTTACAGGCTTTGCTACTGAGGTTACATATGGATTAGTAAGAGGCAGATAGCTGCTTCTTAATAGCATCATAACTCTTAATTTTTCATCAAGAGTTGCTGTCCTAGACATCTACTTAGGAGATGAAGAGAGATTAAGCATTCTGGAGCTTCAGAGAATGCATGACCGCACTGTAATATTTAATGAGTATTACAGCTAAATAAAGATGGTTTACTCACCATTTGGATGGAACATTTTTGATAAAAACCTAACAGTTGGAGGCTTATTTGGATATTCTTCGGAAAATTCTATTACTAGTTTAAAAGTACCTGTCCAAACAAAGATAAATGCAATTAGACAACTAACAACAAAATAACATATCCAGGAACATAGAGAACAAATAATTTATCTGCTCATGACTTCTCCTCACCCTTATATAAAAAAACAACACAGAACCTGGTTGCTTTTCACATATTTCAAGTGATAATGGAACTGTGGAACTACTACTTAAAGTAATAAACCCAGCAGCAGAGGTTGGGTAGGAGCTTGGAGGCTCACTGTATACATGGAAAAGGCAGCCATATCCAACATTACCCCACTTTTCTATGCCCAGTATGCTGGCGTTTAAGGCGTTTCATTAAGAAGGCACTGTGGTGCCAGCAAAGAAACACCTGAATTTCAAAATCAGCAATCTCAGTCTTTGGAGCTCACAATTGATTCACTGAAAACCTTTGTTATGGATCAGTGAATAACTTACTCTAACTCCTCCAACCCAACACAGAGAAAAACCCATCTGCTGCCAATTACTGCAATAATAATATAATTATTAAACTCATTATTCCTCATATGCCTAAGGGAGGTTCATTACACACTAGCTTTCATGTTTACGTACAAATTCGGGATTCCCTCAACCTCACTGAATTCTATATTGAGAATAATTCAAGGTTTTTCACATGTTCTTCATTAGGAGAACAGTGATGAATCAAACTTGCCAAAAAGATGAAACAATAGAAGCTCTTGTTGAGCTCAGCTACAGAGATGTGCAAGCATACCTGGCACATCAGGCCAATAACCCCTGCTAAAAGCTCTTGTGTGCATGTATGAAAAAGCCTTGATAGAAGCATTACTTCATAGCTTTCTAACCAACCATGAGCCAGCATGACAAGGCACTGCTTAGATCAAGATACATATTTTTATAGCCAAAAAGCCTCACTCCTTTACTTACTTGGTTTGTTTCAAATTATATACGAATAGCATCTATTACTTTTCAAAAGCAGAATAATGTTAGTATCGGCAACATTTATTAGAATGACAAAGATCACAAAAGTTAGCAACTTACCATCTTCAAAAGGTGTCCCTTCTGGCCTGAAAGGTTTCAAAAAGAAACTCCAGTTAAAAGTGATCCTTACCTACTTTCACACACGCACAATAAATGTATATCTTTTTTCTCATCCTCTCCAAGTTATAGGTAGAAGCAATAATCTAAATGAGATCCATAGGCAATCTCTGAGAGGTTTGTTGTACCTAAGACACTTCCCATAGTCACTCTGCTATTTGGCATATCTACTTTATCATCATCCCAAACAATACATATGCCTTTAGGTGACTAGATTGGAACAAATGAGCAGATTATTAGCAAGCACACTTCAGTTTTATGAAAGGATACTAAGCCACCTCCTTTTCCACAGGATACGTAATGTAATTTCCCAGACAGATCCCGTACCTTGTCCTACTAGGATTCAATCCAATCACTAATACATCTTGATTTAATGGCTTAGAACATGTGGCACTTACATACTTTAAAGAGGAATCCTGCTTTTTCGTAACACAGTATAAGCTATTTATTAAGCCACATGCAGGCTTTTTTCAACAAAAAAGCTGAACAAATTTTAAATTTAAACTTTTTCCTTCCTAACCATTCTCTGTTATCTGTGAAAAGATATTTTTACCATAACACTTGACCATTTTAAGTTTACTGACTTTAGATACATGAAATAAGAGAATAACTATAAAAGCAAACTTCAGGTTATATTTAGCCCTCTGATACTGAATTTCATTGTGACCAAAAACTCTTACCCAAATATAACTGCATTCCATTGCATTATATTATTCTCAGATGGTGCACCACTGACACCCACAGGAGGGTCTTCTTGCAACCTAAGAATTACAAACATAGAATCACAAGTCATATATTAAGAACTTCCATCTGCAGTTATAATTTACCAATAATATCCACATCTTGTAAGTATTTTCTCATTCCAGATCAGAGAACACACTGCATTACATGCAGATTATCAACACTCTGAAAGACAGACCTACAAGGCAATGCACATCAAGATTTTCTCATGTTTTACGCCAAGACACAAGGGCACAACAGGTCTGTTAAGTGTTCAGGGAACAAAGGATAAACTGTAAGAATAACTTATAGCACCATGGACAGCTGGGATTTATGGTGCTACACTGTGAACTAAGAGAGCAATTGCTGCTGGCTGCTACAGTGAAGAAGAGAACAACCTGCAGCCACAACCAAGAGCTGAAACCCAGACAGTGACACACACACAGAGCACTCTTGCTGGGACTCAAGGCAAGTCAGCAGAGCTTTTCCTGCATACCCAGATCCATGCATGAGAAGTGGCTAAATTTGGTATAAGCCTATTTGACTGACAAGCTGACTGCTTCAAAAGGGAGCAAAGGGGAAATCTGTGTGCTGCTACTCCCTCTTACCAGTCTCACAAATGTTTATCCCTAAAGCAATTACAGGAACATTTTAAATTTTTAGTTTCTTAATCCTTGGACCAGGGAAAACCATGTTACTTACTGAAAGCTTCACAAACTTGAACCATAAGTATGTACTGCAGCAAAAGGGCAGGATTCAAACACCCTCCTCTGCCTATCACTGCATCCATGTTAAGGATCACTAGACGCTGAAGAATGTACACCAGCAGGCCCCAATCAATCCATCTGATCAAACCTCCTCAGTGACAGCTCCTACTCCCCTCACCAGTTTTGCCTCGAGAGTTAAGCAAGAATAAAGAAAACGCAGTGACTACCCTTGTCTAAACAAGTCTTGAGTGTTACCATGAGATTTGATAGTATCACAGCACACTTATAAACAAGCTCTACAAAAAGCTCTGCAGACCAAGGGACAAATTCCAACAAAATGCCATGTCCAAATACAGATTTATTGAGAGGTGTCAGCAGCACAGTCAGGCAATCCTCCCTGCACTTGCACTGCCTCAGCCTGGGGTAACACCATGTGTTGTCCAAGGATGCTGAATAGTGGTGCTGCCCTACAGAGCAGCCCAGAAGCTGCTCAGAGCCCTTCTGAACTCTATTTACATCCCTGCTCTTCAAGCACACCCAGTCCAGACAGCTGAGTATCAACAGCATAAACCACCTACTATTTTGGTCAGGGAAAGCAGGAACAGGACATCTTCCTACATGACAGCCAGGCTGCAGGCCAGCAGCAGTGCTTTGCGCATTAGCCTGACAAATGCATCTGGGAGATGACTTTGGTTTTTAGATCAACTTCACAGCACATGTGCACCCTACTTGCCACAGGGTCTAACTACAGAAAGGATCTGGCAAGCACTACAAAAAGGACTAATCCTGAAAATCCTAAGCAGCAGATAAAATGTGGCATTATTATCAGCAAAATAAATAAATAACCTTTCATTTATTTTGGTTTATTCAAATTAGAAGAGGTAAGAAATCTGCTAAACTACTCTCTTCACTGCTCCTGACAATTACTGTATGCAAAAGCAGTTTATATTTAATTAAGTGAATTAGAGTTCACACCAGTAACATAAGAAACAAATATATAACTTGCAGCACAAAAGAGCAGAATAAAACAAAAACTGACATGAAAAAGTTACATCAGTTTTGGCATATCAAAGCCGCATGTAGATGACAAATCGATTTGATTTACTTTGTCTATTTGGCTATATTTTTCCACAGCTTTAGAGTCTTCTCTTCAGCCTTAACTTCGAAATTATTAAACCAGTTTTTGTAGGAATATAAAGGCATAAAATGCACATCTGATTGTAGTCTTGAAAAATTAATTAGTCAGCCTGATAAAAAACACTAGTTCATTGGTATAACCAAATACAATAAAAAGTCTGAATATCCTGTTTTGATTTGAACGGGAATCAAGCAACACCCACTTAACAAACACCAACACTCATACAACAGCAGGGGAGGGCTCCACTTCCCAAAAACCTCCTACTGATTCTAGATTCACGAATCAGGCATTTGTCGCTGTTGCTTTACGTACAGCCACGTAAAGCAACTACAATACACGTCAATTGTTTATTGATGTGTGTTTTCAGGGGCTGGTATAACATAGCCATGCTAAAAAAAGACACTATCAAAGCTGACTCACCTTCAGCTACTCCTGATCGACCCAGTCTGGAGAACTCTTACAGTGAATCTTACAAGGAAACCCCCCACCCTTTTCCCCACTCTGTTCTACGTGTTTACGTGTCGGACTGTAAATAATTTATTCCAGAGTCAGTGGTTCAGTCATTAACATTTAGAAGAGTGCAATTAATAACTTCTCCTTTAGCAGTTCGCATATATTACCCAAGATTCCTCATGACTGCAAACTTTAAACACAGTATCATGTGCATAAAAACATTAAAGCGCATTTTGGTTCTTACTATACACAAACGAAGCGTACGCTAATTCTTTGCGCTTCGTTTTCAGGTGTCTATCACAAAAAACTTATTTTCAGAGACCCTCCGACCCAACGAGTCTGGAACACTTCTGAATTCTGCCTGATCTATTCCAAAGCTGGAGCCTGCGGGTACTGGACGTACTCCTCAGCGGTGGGGTGCGGGCCGAGCGGCACGGGCCCCGGGCCCTGCTAGCCGGGGCACGGCGCCTGGCAGCGCCCGCATCCCACCCGACATCCCGGCGCCCCGCAACCCCGCGGGCACTCCCGGGCCGCCCCGGTTCGCAGCCACCCCTCCAACTTCTGTCCTCACACGCCCTCAGCCGACAGCGCCCGGGCGAGGCGGCTCGAACAAAGCCGGCGCTGCCCGGCGGGACCCCATGCTCCCCTGGCGGTGCCCCCGCTCCCCCCGATACTGCTGCTTCCTGCGGGGCGCGCCCCTGACCCCCGGGGGGCTTGGTACCAGCCCCAGGCTCAAAGGCGCGGGACAGCGGTAGGTCCAGGCCCCGCTCACCTCTTGAAGTCGCGCATCAGGCGGCGGCGCGCCGGAGTGGACATGGCGGAGCCGCGGCGCCGCCTCCCGCCCGCGCTCCCTGCGCGCCCGCACAAACAACCCGCAATGGCGGCTGCGTGCGCGGGGCGGGGCCGGCACCGCGCGCACCATTGCGCCAGCGGGAGGGGGGGCGGGACCGCACCATCGCGCAGCGCGGGGGGATGTAGGGGGAGGCGTAGTGCGCGCGACTCCGCGCTCGGCCGAGTTTGGGAAGAGGCGGCGGGAAAGGGTCCGGGAGAGAGCCCGGGCCTGCCGCACCCCGGGCCCGGCCGGGCGGGAAAGGGGCCGGGAGAGAGCCCGGGCCTGCCGCACCCCGGGCCCGGCCGGGCGGGAAAGGGGCCGGGAGAGAGCCCGGGCCTGCCGCACCCCGGGCCCGGCCGGGCGGGAAAGGGGCCCGGGGGGGGCCCGGTTCTGCCGCACCCCGGGTCCGGCTGAGCAAGCAGCAGCCCTGCCTCACGCAGGTGAGAATCCCACTCAGGTGGGATTTTCTACTTGGCAGACACACCAGCTCACTGGGATTTAACTGAATTTCTGCAAAGTACAGAAACAATTACTCGTGGTCAGATTACAAGGTTATACATTTAGATTCTTACTTCTGTGCTGTGTATTCACCCTGCTCCCACTCTTTGCAATAACTGGATGTTTAAAAAATTTAGTTCTTATGAAATTTTAATTAGGGATAATGGTTCATTTTGCCATATGGGTCCCTCAGCATCTCTCGAAATTCCCTCTAAATACAGACTGACGTCCTGGTTCTTGGTGGCCCTTTTTAAAAATCCCATTACTCCAATAGACAGAGCAGGTCTCTTTGAAGTTGTGACCCAGTTCTTACATGCAGTCTTGGAAGTTATCTCTGAACTTGTATTTGTGTGGTTACATGTGCCTTTCTGCTTTTCTTTCAGATGATTTTAAGGAGGTCAAAACATCATGGGACTCATGATGAAATGTCAGAAATAAACACTATCTACATCCCCTGGCCATTCGCTTTGCCTCTGGCCATCCAGGTTGTGGAACAGCATCAGCCCAGAGTTTAACAGCACAAAGCTCATTACTGCTTTTTCACCAAGTTAGTGCCAGGTCCTGCTGCAGTAGCATCACTGACTGGGTTATTTAGAAGAGGAATTTATATTTCACACAGGATGGGATTTAACTCTGCAAAGATTTACTCAGAACAGAACATTTGAGTCCAATGTCCCACCTTAGTGAAAATAGTCAAATGCCAAAAGTGAGGAATTCACACAAAGCCTGGTACTGCAGGGGAGCAAGCTTTTCCAGAAGGCTTAGTAATAGGAAACTATAATACCCCAGACACTAAAACATGGTTCCCCACACTAATGAGGAATTGTTCCCAGCAGACTTTCCTTTTCTGGTCTTTCCTCAGCCTCCTTCCATCACAGGTTTCCATTTTTCATTCCACCGCTGCTCCTCTACCTTTATCCAGCTTATATTTAGCTCCTGTTAACTTGGAAGGGAGAAAGCAATCTGTAAAAACCAATGCAAGCTCAGACATGTACACAGAATGAAAGTTGCTTATAGATGGCAATATAATACTGGCTTTTGCATTACAAGTATTTCAGTAGAGTACAATTTATACTTACTTTTAACTGGTTTTTTATAGTATAATCTTACCAGTTTATGTATACACTATATAGTTTATAGAAATACTAGTGTGATAAATATATCGTAGGCTTTTACAAAATATTAAAATTGAGACTAAAATACCCTGTGTAACAAACTTGGAGAATGGTGTAAAGCAATTATTTTTCCTACATCTGCAGACTGGCCTCTCCAAGTGATAACAGTAACAAAAACTGGGACATAAACATCCAGGAAAGACTTATCGACTCCTTGCTATTAAAGAGTATGAAACAAGATAGAAACACAGGAAGAAATAAAATATATTGACCTAATCTACAGAATGTCCTGCAGACAAGTCAGAAGATAAAACCAAACGAAAGAGTTCCCAGAACTTCAAAGACTCAAAGAAATTATTTAAATAATATATAAACTCATAAATATGCATGTACCCCAGCAATGTTACAATATATAAAAAACAATATTTTACATTGAGGCTGTGTTCTTTGGCTAATCGCCAAAAGTACCCCAGCACTAGATTTTTTTTGTCCCTAATTTTATCCCTTATTAAACTTTTAAAATTCTAAACCGTGAACTTTATTTTTCATGCTTAACAGCATTAACAACATTTTTCATTACTTAACAACCAGTATGAACAGGAGCTGCTTCAGAGCCCAGACAAGACATCCCCTCTCTCCAGGGCAACTCTTTGCACTTTGAAGCCCAAGTCACCATCAGCCTGCGCAGGGAAATAAAAACGGAACACCAAGCTGGAGTTGAATCTGAAACCCTTTGTTATTTCCATGTGGCTTGGGAACTTTTTCAGCAATATCTCATCAGGGACAGTATTTCTTCCCCTCTGACACCACTGGGAAACAGTGTATTGAGGTTATCTAATGGAATATTTTAATCCTACCTGACAGTAACGTGTAGCTGGCAGTTTTAATAAAAAAAAGCTTTTTTTTTTAAAAGCATTTTTTTCTCCTTTGAAGAACTAGATGTAATTTCTGTTGATTGCATGGCACATATATATTTTAAAATTAATATATGCCAAACTATGTGCAAAAAAAATCAGTCCCAGCTAACAAAAAAGAAAGGCTCTGGCCTTGCAAAGCTGGTTTAATATGTCTCAAAATGAAATCTGCACTAAATATCCACTTTAGATTTGTATCTGCTGATAATTATTTCCAGTACTTCCTTGCTTAATGAACTTAAATGCATCACTGCCATTATAATGTCACTATGGGCATTTTAGTTGAAATGTTTTCAATTTATCATGGACTTGTAACCCACTGACTTCCAGAGATAAGTGGCAACAACAATTTCAACACTAACTTTGTCATTTGGTGCCTGGAGAGGTTTTTTTCTGTGCAACCATTAAAGCTATCCCCTGTAATAGTGCTTCAAATACTTGGAAAAAATCCTTACACAGTCTTTGGCCTAGAACAGAAAGTAATGTGTTCCTTCTTGAATAATACTGGGATAGATATAACAACTTCCTGATGAGAAAGCTGTTTCAAGTTCAATTTTTATTTCTATTTTTTCAAAAGTGCCATTTGATAACGTATTACATTAAGTTAAAGGTAATATTTTACAGCATATACTATATTAATCTTGAGTAACTACTAGATTCTTGTGCAGCATTTCACAAAACCAAACTATTTCAAAGGTAACTTTGACCCATCACAAGATGATGTCTGTGAGCTAGGTGAATTCCTGGTGTCCTGTATGGGCATTGCTGTGGATGCTTCCATCCCACAGTTCTTGCCTGTCCTCAGCCCCATCAGGCCACGGGAGAGGGAAAGCAGAGCTGACTGAGAGGCTTTTCCCACTTCTGCAATTCCAAGGGGCCATCCTTGGAGTTCATACTGCTTTGCCCGAGCTTCCCTGGGTGGCCTTTTTGCCAGCTATGGATTGCATCACCTGGCTCTGGTTCCCTCCCTGAGATCCCCAGTGCACATTGGCCACAGAAGGGGCGGCATATTTATTGCACCAGTTCTGTGCCGTCCCCAAACACAACAGGGATTTTCCACAAGTATTTCCTCGCAAAGATATTTCAGCATTGTGGGGGTGCAGTGAGATTTCCCCCGAAAGCTCAGTTTGAGTTCAGACCTCTGCTTGTGGGAAAGTCCACAAGAATTTCAGTTTGGACATAGGTCAGGTTGGTTTTTCTCCTTGCCAGACACACCATCTCACTGTGATTTAACTGAATTTCTGCGAAGTACAGAAACAATAACTTGTAGTCAGAATACAAGGTTATAAATTTAGATTCTTACTTATTTGGATTCTTACTTCTATACTTTGTATCCATCCTATTTCCACTCTTTGCAGTAAATGGATATTTTAAAATTTTAGTTCTTATCAGTTTAATTACACTGATATCCTGGCTCTTGGTGGCACTAAGGAGACCTGGCACCAGTGAGAATGTAGCCCTCAATTTTAAAAAAGGGGGGGAGGGGTAATTAAAATAACAGATACTTTTATATTGAGTTAAAACCAATAGTACTGTTTCAAATTATCAGCGGCTAATAATGTAAAAATTAAATGGACCTTAATGTGAAAAAGTACATTTTTACTGTGATTCTTTTAATATGGGAGTTCTTATCTATGATTTATTAGCATAAATAAAACACATTCAAGAGAATATTTTTAAGCTGATGGAAGGAGCTGCTCCTTTCTTTGCTGTATTTCTGGTGCAGCAGTATTGGTTCAGAGCCTGAAGATGTGCCATGAAAAGTAATGTGGTAAATATGTTTGAATATTGGAGAAAGGCTGAGGGAGCAGAAACAGACTTTTAGTGTGTATTCAAATAAATGAGAGTCTTTAGTTAAGCAAATTACAGTTTTTGTTATCAGCCTTTTAGAGGAAGTCTCTATGAATTGAAATAAAAAGCCATGGTAGAAAGTGTTTTCCTTCTTTTACCAACAATGATTTCATCATAAGAATATTGTTAACCTGACTCATGTATTTAAGCAGAAAGAAAAGACTTTACTTAGTATTGGAATTTGTCACTCATACAATTCTAGATGAGCTCCAGTGTTACTTCCATGGCTTGGATAACAAAGATCTTAAAAATACCTTTTCCAGTTAGAACAAGCAATTGAGTACCTTCTCAATAATCATGAAAGAACTCATGGAAAGATTAATCATAAATAAAATGTTATTGCTTCTAGAGCACACCTTTTCTTTATTGTTGTGATTTGTCATACAGATATCAAATGTGTTAATTCTTTATTAAGAACAAACATGAGTTTTGTAGTTTAAGGCTTCCAACTGGTATGAAATTATCTGCAGAATTGGAACATTGGACTGGATGACTGAAGGTGGACTTGGTTAACAGCAGTGATACTCCAGAGAATTCAGACCCTTCTCTGAAATTTGGAAGAGCTAAAAGTATTCAGTACTTTGCATTCCCACCTTGTCCTTCTCCTTCAATCTGTCTTCTGTCTTTTAATCACTTCTGGTTTGTCCTGCTGCTGATGGGTTGGGTACTGTGCCAAAATCCATACTGTACTGTGCCAAAATCCTGCTCTCTTTTGCTCATCACCTACATTAGCAGTTGCTAATTGCAGTAGGATCAGAACATTGATGACTTTGGGAAATGAGGGCACTCTGTGCCTCAGAGTCAGTTCTGATGTAGCGGGAGAGTTTTTTCAGTCCATGCTTTCATGCCTTAAGTTCTTTTAAAACAAACAGAATCTGCTTCTTATTAAAATGTATTGTTTGGTTTTGTTGGGTTTTTTTACCTTTTTATTTTTTCCCCTTCCTTTGTTATATAACATGATTTCATCCGAGAAACTAACACTTGTTAACACTAAGTGGAATTACTAAACTTTCTGATTTAGGTTTTGCTTAAACATGAGCCACCCCTGGTGATGTTTATACAGATTATATAGTTGCACAATGATACAGGGCTCCTTAACTGATTTCAAAAGATCTTATGCCTGAAAAATATATGTGCGAGGGCTTTTGGAGGGGGATGGTACCTCTGATTCAACTTGCATAGAAAAAGCAGTTTCCCTGCACATGAACTTTTGGATACAGTGCCACATAAGCAAAAGGAAAATAATCATATAAAAGCTTAATTTAAATGGTGACATGTAGTATGCTACATTTAAGGCCAGAGTTACCATTATGTTCTGGTTCCAGATTCAGTCAAAGCAGTGCAACGTTTATCTTTAAAAATAACCTGTTATTATAAAACCAAACATCAGAGTTGTTTTATAAACCTGTAGAAGATGGCAATCTATGTTATTCCCAGATAACCTGTGCCTGTTTGCCCTGCAGATGGTTTTCCCTATTGTCCATATCAAAAATGTCCATCAGTGCTGGCACGGAGCCCCTGGATGATCAGTGACAAGGGCTCTCTATGGAGCAATGCAAGAGAAAGTGCTGGAAAAGTGAGGAATCAACAATGTGGGGTTTTGGAGACACAGCACACATGGTTAACAATGTGGTAACTCGGAAGTTTTTCCAAGTATGTACTTAATTTCCACTGAAGATTTATTCTGCATTTTGTAAAATTCTGTTATTGTCCACCTACTATTATGAAATTCTGTAGAGGTTTGGAATTGTGGAGAGGAGAGAGAACTCCTCTTGTAAGTCATGCTCTCACTCATGCTTTAGGTATTGATTATTATTATTAATAGTAGTAATAATTATAACAACAGTACCCTGCAGTAGCTATTCTGGCAGTGCTGACTATAAACATGGATGTAAATAACAAGCCAGGATAATTCCCTCAGTCTCAAACCTCAGATATAGTTTATAGAGCAGGATGAGTCAGTGGGAAGGATCTACTTTTACATATCCTTCTTATCTGAGAGGAATCCCAGGGAGGAACACAGCAGTGTTGGATATTTGTATTCATTTCAGTTTTGAAGATAGTAGGCTTTTTGATGAGAGATTTGGAATGTATTTGACCAATCCCCACATGGATACAAAAGAATAATAAGGTATACAATCTTTATATCTTTTTAACCAGCTGATTTATTGTCTGTTCATAATGTCCTGCTTGTCAAACAGCTGGATACTTAAAAAAAAAAACTTGGAGGTTTTTATAGAGCCCAGGATTTTTAGGGATGGTACTTCCTGAAGTTCAGCATCCTAAAAAATGCAAGGAAAAGGTTTCCCCAGCTCACTGCCTTACTGGAAATGGTATTTACTATTAGAAACCTCACTTCCTATTAGAAATGCCACCCAGTTACAGTCTGTTGCCCCAAAGTCATATGGGGAATTCACAGGGTTTATTTGAGTTGTCCACACAGGAAGAATGGCATATCAGAAATTGCTAATTAGAGAAGTTGGGATTTTCAGAAATTCCAAGAAAGCTCAGAAGTGTAAGTGCCAGTCCACAGTTTTCTAAGTATTTCGGTTAATTTAAATTCACTAATGTTATAATTACTATATTCACTGAAATGCAGTTGCAGACACTAATGGTTAAAAAAAAAGTGTTCTGTTCAGACAATGAATTTTGTTTCCCCTGATGTCAGTGGGAATGGGAATGGATTTAAATTTTGCTATTTCCATTACGCAAAATCAAAAATCCAATAGGCAATTTCCTGCCATAGAAAGATCTGAGAGAACAAACGGAGGAAGAATAATCTAATTGAGATGCATTTTCTTTTTTTCTAGCTTGCTCTATTTCACTTTTGAGAGCATACCTAAAATGTCTTCTTCCACAAAGAGAGCTTGTTCATTAAGTCTTAAAATAAATGACAAGCAAAAAGCTTTTTTTACAAATTCAGAATGCTCATGGTGATACCAGACATTTTTAATAACACCACGTTACGTGGTGTTTCATGATTAACACCACGAAAACTCAAACAAAAAGGATGAAGCACTCTGTTGAAGACAGCCCAGTGAAGTTTTCAGCAGCAGCAGGCTCTTCTGACTCATTCTTTCTATTGCAATAGAAAATGCAGTTGCTGCAGAGGAATGAAGGATCTCATGCATTTCTTAGGGACGAGAAAAGGAAAGACCAGAGGCCAAGTTTTCCCCCACAGCTCAATTACAGAAGGGGTAACTCCTTCTCTCTCTCTTTCTGTCCTTCCAAATCTCTGATAGTTGTAGTGGGATGTGTTAAAATCTCCAGAGTCATTGATTTTCCTGATGATGGATTGACTTAGTGTTACAGATACATTTTCAGAAGGTGTTGAGTTTTAACAACTAAGTTAAGCACTTAAAATGAAATGGAGCTTTGGAGAGAAGGAAGGGAAAGCAATTTATCCATTAGGCTACTTAGATTCCTCAGAAATCTTTGTAACCTTTCAAAATCCTTCACAAACATTTTGAAAGCTTTCAGGAAGATTCATTTTATTTTCTCTTAGTATGCTTATTTGGGTTTCTTTTCTTTTCCATGCAAGATGAATCCCATAGAGACAGCATAAATGGACATTATAAAGTGTCTCCCTTCAGAAGTGGCCACCACCCACCTATGGTAGCTGGAAGCTAAATAGAAATGGAGGAATGGAGGATGTTCTTTCAGAATGAGGACATGATGCAGGAAGTTGGTCTCTTCCTCTGGCTTTAGAGGGGTATTAGTCCATCCATTTCAGACACCGGATTTATTTGTTTATGTTGGAAGCATCTATTTATCATCTGAACAGCCAAGGAAGAGAAGCAGAGATTCTCAGAAAATGCTTCATATGACTCAAATTAGGCAATAATTAAACTATTTAATCAAATGTTTCAAACTGTTTATGGAAGATAGGGATCCTACCTTTCTCATGTGGGCTCGTTAGTTTAAGACTGACAGTCTTAAAGTTGGGCAATATACCTCAGGTATGCAGAAGAGAAACGTATGGATGTGGATATGGTAAAATCAGCTTTGGAAACACTGTTGGCAGGGAGTCCAAACCCACCTGAGCTGAGATAAAAACCCATTGTTTCTTCTGACACACTCAGAGAAGATCTTGCACATTGGAGGAAGAATCTGTAGTCAGAGATGCTGCATTTTCCTGGCTGCCCAGAAGTTTTAAGTTGATGATCTTATGTGTCAAATTTCCTATTCCATGCTCAAAACCTGCATGACTCTAAGAATCACATCCACAGAAACATAAAGGGTAGGGCAGCACATGTAAATGCAGTTTGGATATAAAGGACTAGCTAAAGAGAGGTGAAACAGCCTCAGCTATCCTGACAGTCCATTCATAACCTCTATCTAACAAATTAGAAGAGTATTTCGGGACAGTCCTCAGCCAACAGAATCCTCCTAGAGGGAATAATTTCTCCAGTATAATTTAGATAAAACTCTGGGGCCCTTACCTACCCTAGAACTAGGAGCTAAAATAATAACTCACCTTCCACCCACCCACTGTACCTATTCAAAACGATGAGCCAAAAACTGTGAACTAGGTTACACAGCAACATAATAAGGCCCAGACATCGTAGATGTTACTAAAGTAGGTGCAATGACAAAAAAAAAAGACATAATTTAAGTAGAGAACAGATGCTAAATAGCACTAGATGAGAAGACTCTTAATCACCTGATGATATTAATTCGTGGATTATCTAATTTTATGAACAGATATCAGTCCATAACTATGTACACATTGGTAAACTGCTTCTGTAGAGCAAACTGTCCTTGGTTTGTGTGTGTGTGTGCAGTAAAGGAGAGATATTCAGAGGAGCCCAAGAGTGTCCCAAAAGGTCCCCCAAAGCCCGTGTTTCCCTAAAGTTCTGTAAGATCTTTCACAAAACAGTGATTATTTGTTCTCCTTCACAAGAGTAGACTTAGAGACAGTGGCCAAGTCTTCACTTTTCTGGGCCTGCTCCTCAAAAGGCATAACTGTATCATGGAAAAACACCAGATTTGGCCCTTTGCAGAGTGAAAAAATCACACAGTGAACAGTGAAAAGAAACCATTTTGTTGCCACCCAGACAGAGGGTGAGTAAAGGGTAAGAGTAAACTCTCCAGTCGAATAGCAGATACCATACAATCACCTTCTAATATATAAAGAAGCACCAACAGGTTGTGGGAGCTTAGGAAATGTAATTTCTATTTTTGAACTTGTTTAATGCTCGGCTTGGCCACAAAGAGCTTTTTACAAGAACCACTATACAGCACTTGGTGTAACACTGTTTTAAAATGTTGACCATTTTTCTGACATTCTGAGGGTACTGTCACGTGACACAGCATTAAGCACTGTTATGGAGTGATTTCTTTAAAAATTCTCCGGTTTCACCCGTGTTGTGCCAAGCCCGCCAAGCCAGCAGGTGTGGCTGTGGAGCCTCTCAAAATCCACGGATTTCTTCCATCAATCCCGAGCCTACGGAGCGATGACATCGCTGTATTTCCTTCTAGCGAGGATAACTCCAACAAGCTGTGCGTTTGCCTTCTCCCTGGGAAATCCCAGGGGAACTGTAAACACGAGTGTGTTTGTCCACATCTTTTACACGGACATAGTGTCGGGATTTTTGCTGCAAAGGAAAACTGTTGTTGTATCCTTTGCTAATAATCTCCATTTCTAATGCACACAATTGCCATTATCCTTGCAACTACTCATGAGGGACTTGGCTCTCTGAGCTGTTTAATAGCGGATTTACTTTAGATGCTGGCATATGGTTTAAGAGAAAATTTTATTTAATATAACTTAAAACATCACCATTTGTTATCAGATTCTTACCAGACCTGAGAGCCAACTTTTCACAAGAAACAAAATCAAATTCTCCTTCAAAGCATAGAGTAATAGCAGAGATGTAGAACTACTGAAAGATGAGAAATGCTGATTTTAATGCCTGTCAGAATGGTGCAAGATTTAGGAAAGTGAGAACTGCTCTTCTTAAAATATTTATTGCTGCATAAAATTGTTCTTTTAATTACAACCCACTGGTGATTTTAAACACCAGCATGAGAAACATCTTCACTTGTTAAAGGACCTTCCGGGCAGGGATATGAGACACCTTTTAGGGACTGTGCATTGTTATGGAATATTTCTCTTGCAGACAATCCTCTGCTGTTTTATTCTAGATATGCTAAGAAAATGCTGGACTGAGTGTTCCAGCTGATGTTTTGTCATAGTTTCCAAAAATAAAAGAAAGTAAATGAAGGTTGTATGAAAGCAGTTGTGTTTGTGGAGTCAGCAGTTGCTGAGCTGACTTAACTTGGAAAAACAGCCATTGAAAAAAACAAGAAAACTTGGCTCATAGAAATTTCCTGAACTGGAACAGTCAACAGGATTATTTTTAGTTCAGGTTTAAAGGGAATACAGTTGCCAGATGGAAAACATTCTGTATAGTTTGAACAAAAGGTATTTTCTTACATGCTAATCTTTAAACAACAAATTTTTACAGGGTATGGTTTCTCATCTACCTCTGTTTTTGAAGTTTTCCAGTCCCAGCATCATTAACAAAAATAAAT
Source organism: Toxostoma redivivum (assembly GCA_013397375.1). Taxonomy (NCBI): domain Eukaryota; kingdom Metazoa; phylum Chordata; class Aves; order Passeriformes; family Mimidae; genus Toxostoma; species Toxostoma redivivum. The sequence goes on from VXBI01003748.1 coordinate 244,251, forward strand.
CTAATGTGAAAAAGTGAGACAGGACATTTTAGCCAAAAGCTGGCTTTGGTTTTATAGTGAGGTAAAGACATGCTTGAGTTAGGGGTCCAGCACTGCCCTGGAAGCCTCTTCACTCCTGAACACTGATTGTGAGCTGTAGTTTGGTGAGCAGAGTGACAGACATGAGTAATCAAAAATATTGCTTTAATATTTTTTGTTGTTAAATAGCTGATATTTAAATATGTACAGTGAAATTACCTATTACCTCCATAGTGTAATTTTGTATCTGTTTATTTTGTATAGTTGGGGGCAGATTTAGCTTTGGCTAAATCTTTTATCCCAACAACTAAACACATTTCATTTGCAAGTGTTCTGAAACTGTATTTCAAAATTATTTCAAAACAAATATTTGGTACAGCTTGATCAATGTTTCTCTTGGCAGCAGCTCTGCCTGCTGCAGCCCAAAGTCACATTGTTTCTCTCCAGTCCCACATCTTCCCTAAGCTGTGCTGGTGTAATTGCATGTGGGGTTGTGCGGTGAACCTAGTCAAGGACCTGATCTGGATTAAAATAACCTGACCAAAGATGGGTATTTTGAGCTTGGATGCTTTTCCTGCAAGAAATCTCGTGGAGATGCTGTGCCACCACTGAGACTGTGGCCTGGAGAGGGAGAAAGTGTTTAGAGGGGCAGCTTCACCCAGGACATGGAACCACAGCCTTGGCTTTCCACACTGAAACCCCAACAGTGACTTTGGCCCATTCAGTATAAGAAAAAAAATAAACCAGAAAGTAATTGCATAGCTATGATACTGCAGTCTTGTTTTAATTCTGTTTCTCCAATATCCATACCTAAAATAAATTAGTGTACCATGAATTAATGGCATGCTACAGGGAGTAGTACACACAGAAAAAACATGAGGAATCAATACAATAACATAAGAGTAGGGAAAGCATGCAAGCATGCATTTCTGGGAGGAAGATCTACTTGGAGAACATAAATTGCAAACAAACAAAAAAGCAAACAGAAAATTAGTAGGTATTTTTTAGTTATCTTCTTGTTTTCTGTTACCAGTCCCGAGTGATGGTGGATCTGCAGCAAGAGGAGCAGTTACACATTAACAGCTGAGTCACCACAGCATGATCCAAGATTGTAACTGAGCAGAAGCTACCTGTAGAGGCAGTAAAAGAAACTGGAACTAGGAAAATACTTAGTGGAAATGAGTTAAACTGCTGTTCCACATGTTCAACTGAAACTGGAAGGAGTTTGGTTGTACTGAAAATGTGTTATTGAGACTGTATGTGTTGTAGGGGCTCTCTTGTCCATCCTGTATTTTTGAGGAAAAGCAATTTCTGCTTAACTATGACGTTATCTGGTATCACGAGGTGTCTGTAAAGTATTTAAAGAATCCTACTGAGCAGCAAAACTCATGCAATAAGGAAACTGGAAGAATTAATGAGTTGTGAAGTCTAGAAGTCTGTTTATCACAAGAATTAGGATGCAAATGCCAGTTCCTTTTGCAATCAATTTTCCTATTTATTGTCACCTATTAAAAGTTTTTCATTAGCTTTCTCCTGTTACATTCTCCAGGTGGTCACTGATATTGCTAGGAAAAAGAAGTACAAGCAACCTAAACTGGATAGTGGGACATAGTAAAAAGCTATGAAAAGTCTGGAATGTTAAAAAAATTAACGTAATTAAAAAATAAAGAGCCCTGTTGTTAAGTTTAAAACAAATATTTATTTTATTTTGTGGCTTTAAAACACAATAACTACTTAAATTCAGCCATTACAATATAAAATTTTGAAATATTAACAGTTTTGCATGTCTCATGGCAACTAGAAGTCACACCATCAAAATTAGGACAATTTTGGTGCATCTCAATTCCTTCCTCTTTATTCTTGCATTGTTGATTAAACTTATGCATGGGATAGTGCTGCCCCTTTCCTTTTTGCTCTCTGGCTTGTGATTTGCTTCCAGCTGTTACTATTTGTGAAGTGTATATCCTGCACATGGCCTGAATTTACCAACACCAGGCTAGTACAGCCCTGTGCTCAGATACGGGGAGAATAAGAAGAGATTACATCCAGATTTAGATGCTAGGCTATTTTTAAATGCTCTTCCTCTCCTAATGTGTTTTCCTGCATAATCCTATCTAAAAATTTATTTTGAGGGACTGGGGTAAGTAGGGAACTGGGGGCTTAATGTCACCCAATCCAGAAAAAGCTTCCATGGGCTTGGGGTTAGAGTTAAGGCTCAGAAAAACAGATTTCATTCACTGGATCTCACTCAGAAGAAGGAAGAAAATACCTTAAAGATCCCAGAAAGAAAAACAGTATCTATGAGGCTGAAAAAAACAAATGTGAAAGGGAGGCTGAGCTAGCAAATCCTCCAAAAATAAATTATAACATCTTTTCATTTTAAATGACCAGCTGGACCTGATGCCAGCCAAACTGTCTGGATCATGTTCCTTCCTTATTGTTCTGCTGGATGAGAATGTTTGGGGTAAATAATCTAACTGCTGAACACCGATTCCTCACCTGTGAAGTGGTATTGACTTTACAAAGCCCACTGAGAACTACTGATGGAAAATACTATTTTAGAGTTGGTAATAAAATATGATGCTTTTCATACAAAATACAGGTATCTGAATTATTTTAGAAATGTGCTCATTGTGTTCAGATCTAAGCAATTATCAGGTTTTAGAAGAGTGATCAGAGAAGACCAGATGAGCAGCTAATCTCTGCTGTTAAATGATTTGGCCCTGGGAAATTAGAAATTCTTTCCTGTATGCTGTATGCCTCCCACCACTCTGCAGTTAGCAAATAGGACACCATGGAAAGAGGAAATCCTAACACAAGCAGGAACCTCTTTGCTGGAAGAAAGCTGAGTGGGGGGAAAGGTTTTTTTGTGAGTAAGGTGGAAATAACTACCCAGTATAGAAATAGCTGTTGCAGTCAGTGGTTCTGTGAAGGCACGTCCAGATCACAGGTCACAGAGTCACTCATGGGCTGTGCAAGAGGCTTTAGCACAGTCATATCCACCACGCAGCTCTGGGAGTTCTGCTCTTTGCCACAAGTTTCTATCTATTAGGATTTTCTGCAGAGGAGCTGATAATAAAATTACTAAGTATTTTATTGCGTATAGGGGTAAATGTTTAAAAAAAATCCCAGTTGCTTAGTTGCAGAAGTGTATTTTCCAAGTGAAAAACCTGATTTTCAGTGAATGTGTAAGGGAAAGAGCACCTTATCTTACCTGCACCAAGCATTATTTTGGAGAGTTTCTAACATTTCCTTTTCAGTCAGTTTGGAGTGTTACAGACAGATCCAACGGGGAAAATGCTGCACCAGCTGTTGGAAAGAAAATACTTATTTTCCTCGTGTAAGGCTTTTGGACTCTTTGGTTAATTCTGTCCTTTGTTCTGTTGCATAGGGAGCTTACACAGGCTGTGATGAGACAAAATTACATCAGATATACGAACATTCTGTCAAAATTCAGAACTTGTATCTCTCCTGGAGTCCCTTGAATACAGTTGCTAATTATCTCATGGAATGTGCTTTGCTCTGGTTTGAAGAGCAATAAAATGATGCCAAAGGAGAGACTGCTCACTAAAAACATAGGTTTGTTTAAATGGTGTGAATATTTCTCCAAACCAGAAGTCCTTTTCAAGGGGAGGAAGGATGAGGTTAAAGTAGGGAAGTGAGAAAGAGCCAGATCAAGAGCTGTTCCTCAGCTGAGAGCTACAGAGGAAATATAGGGAAGACAAAGGAAAGCAGGGGAAAGGAAGTGACACATCTCATCCAGCGGTAGGTGAAGATTTGGGCACCACATACCAAATTTCCTGGCAAAGCCTGCTGCCAATTTAAGCAATGCTCTGCTTTGTCTGAGGGAGGTAAGGTGTGTTCTGCTCTGAAACCATTAACCATCCTGGTTTTAATTTCCTTACACCAGGCAGAGAAGCTTCAGTACATTCAGTAGTTGAATACTGAAAATTTGAAAACCTGAGATCTTGGTGACAGATAAATATGTACAGTTAATAAACATATTGTTCTTTGAAGGCCAATGGGCAAATGCAGCATTACTGAAGACGGAAACAATCTGGTTGATATCAATAGAGCTGAACATACTTAAGATAGAATGAAACATAAATGCTCATATAATCCCTTGTGACCTCTCAATTATTCCCATGCAACCTAACTGATTTCACAGATCACACTGATGGGAAATATAATTGAAACTTTCTGTGCTATGTGTACTCATCCTGTTAACTTCCTTACTCAGTAGTCACTAAGGCAAGTTAATCTGTAGGATATTTTAGTTGGAGTTAAGGGTTGCAGCAGGGAAACTTGAGCCCATTGTGAGCCATTGTGTTCTTTCTAGCACTATTTTCCCTGATGATTTCATCCCTATCCTAGTGACTGATTATCAGAGGAGTAGCCTTTGTATGCAGGATACAATGTATTGATTGCTAGCCATGGTGAGCTGTGTGGGAGACGGGTATTATGTATCTACAGCTGGAGCTTGCTGAGTAAAGAATCACTAGCACAAGACATTTGCTGTAGCTTTCCATAGATAAAAAAAATTTCAGGAATAAAATAGAAATTTCCCAAAGTGCAGCTAATACAAGTTTCACTCAAATATTTACAGTTAAGTATAAATATTTTGCGAGATTTAGAGAAATCTAGCAGTGTCCACTGCTGCATATAAAACTCATTAATCTACTTTTGGATTTTTCTTTTTCTGTCTTAACTGTAGAAATTAAAACCCCTATCTCAATATAAATAAGCAAGTTTTTTCTCTGAACTTTTGTAATTGTTTGTTATTTCCTCGGTAGCATCTTGATTCCTGAAACTGACAAGACAGTCATTGCTTTTTACGAGTATCAATGTTTGGTTTGGATTGTCTGCCTTAAATCTACTTATAAAATCATGTCAAACCCAACCCCTCTTGTTACACTGTTCTTAATACTAGACCAGCTGGCTTGTGCTTCTTGCTATCTACTCTTTTTTTAAACACATGGAGATAGATTATATTGTCCCTCTTTGCTGCCACATAAAATCCACAGGTGAACAGCCAAAAAAAGGTTCAGTGTAGGGTGGCATGTGAAATGTACTGGCATGAAGAAACACCCTTTTCTAGCTGGCTTGGTCATATGATTGGTATTTGGCAGTCATAGCATGACTCAGTGAAATCTTTTCAACAGTGCTCATATAGTAAACATTCCCAAGCACTACACAGTAGAGTTTTATTTCACTCAAGTAAAATCCCATTATAACTTATAAAATCCCATTATAAATTATAACATAGAGACATTCTCTACATTAAATTAATGGATACAGCTCTTCAAGTTCTCTCTATCTGTTCTAACCTTTAATTACAAAACCAAAAAAGCATAATTCACAATCCCATGATAAAAAAGGGAGGTAGAAAGGATTTGGATGTACAGGGACTACCAGCATCTGCTACATACATGGTCTCACTTCACAATAAGCTGTACTTTGCTGGTAGCACCCCTACTTTAAAAATACGTATTAGTAGTTTCACATGGATAAATTAAGTCACTCCTGATCTAGAAATCTTACTGTCCAGTGCCATGGTTCTGTCATCTTACACAGAGCTGCTCTTCAGACTAAGGGAAATTACCTTTGTGTCTGCAAGACATTGAACACTGCAGAATCTCCCGAGACAAGTGAAAAGCCATGTTACACAAACCCACTATCAGTATTTTTTTAGAGCTACTCTGACTAAATGTGTATATGTGTGTATATATATTTCTTCTGGATTATATGTAGAAAGCATTAACATTAAAACAGATGAACAAAATGCAAGTATTTGCATTCAGTAGCACTACCCAGAAGCTTTTTCACAGACGTAATAATGAATTTGTTTTCCTAATATGACTTTACTCTTTAAGATACCTTATACTTTGAAGAAAGTGTATTTTACTTTAGAAAATCTGCTCATATAACTAGTAAAATTAATAGTAGGTGTAATACTTCACAGAAGAGGAAGTAGGAATTGAAATGGCCTTGAAGATCTTTAAACAGATACAAGAGACATCCTCTCCTGTCTCCTGATTTGTTCACCAGCCCGTGGTGCCTCCTGCTAACTGGTTTCATAGTACAGAGTGAGAACAAGAAGTATTGTCTTTAGCAAAGAAGTGCATTAAATAGTCCCATAAAACCAGAAGAACTTGTTTTGGAAGAAGTCAGCCCTATCTCAAGGCTACTGTAATGTACATGCCTTTATACACTTGGCATATTAATTACGCACGAGTAATTCTTGGTAGATTTCGGTACGTTTCCTGACTGTCTTCAGTTGGACACTGCCAAAAAACCAGAGCTGTAGGAACTATGCCAGTGAAGTTTTTCTGCCTACTAGAAGAAAAAATAGGAATGATTTTCTGCTATAATAGATAAGATTTGTTAAAGGAAATGTAAATATAATCAGGACAGAGAGGGCCATTTATGAAAAGTTACATTGAGGGACTTCATATAGGAATAGCTCTATCACAAGAACAGTCAATATAAGTGTCATACTATTGAGAATAACTTGTAATGTATCTGATGTCTGGAGGGTGATGATGTTTCTAGAATAAATGTTCTTCTGAGGAGGTTCAGATGAATTTTTTTAAGATTATTTTTGATAGTAAAATTTGAATAAAAATTAAACTTTCTGGGGAGTACCCCACAGCATGAGCCCAGTGATTCTGTGCTGGGGACCTCCCTTGTGAAGCTGGAAACTCCCTCTCATTCTGCACGGCTGAGATCAGTCACTGCTGTGACAGGCCCTGATTGCCTCTCACTCATTCAGTACTGATACAGATGCATTCACTGTTGAACTGAAAAATTATAATTGCTCGAGTTAATGACAGGTTCCTGAAACCAGTTCTTCTCTCTGATAATACACCTGATAACATTATTTAACTATAGAGTAATTATTCATCCAGTGAAAACAACAGTTATAACTTCATGGATCTTTTCAGTTTGTAATCCGAGGAGGAAAACCACACTAGTTAAGTGTACAAATTAACATTATGCATGTGCTAGATATGTACACCTGAGAGTAAATCTCCGTGTGCCCCAGCAGCAGGGTTAGTACTGCTTCCTGCCTTTGAGCAGAGCAACACTAAGCTCTGGATGCTCTTAGTGCCAGGGAGGGACTCCGATGGTTACTCAGCTCAAGTTGAGTGTGCACTTGGGCAGCCCAGTGCAAATCCAGCTTTAACCTGCAAACTTTTAGGATTTGTTGGTTTGGGCATCCAACAACAAAGTGTGAGCAGCACCTGCATGACAAAACTGCACTTCATTACAGTGGTGATGGGGCTAACAGGGAATGTTACTTTGCTAGTGAAAGAGTTCAGCAGTTACCACTGATACTATAATACATCACTAAGGATGTCAGGTGTTCCCTCAGTGAGTTCCCAGTTCCAGCTGAAATGCCAAGAATTTTGGCATTACCATCTACCAGCGAGATTAATGTGTCACTCTTTATGGCCATTTCTCATTCTTTTCCCAAACCTCAGATTTTTATTAGTCACATTTATAACAGTATATTTTTTATTTTTATGGTATTTATCTCATGCAGAACTCCAGGGAGAAAAAACAGTTTAAAATTACATTTTCAGAGCTCATGAGGTATTGCGGATCATTTGACTGATCCAATTCAGTGAGGCTGAAAAGGGGAAAGAAAGGAAGTTATGGACAGGAAAAGGGATAGAGGAGAAGAACAGTAATCAGGAAGAGTAAATGCTAGCTTTGATGTGAAAAGGATGTTGATCAAGGAGGGAGGTCACAGCATGCAATGAAATAGAAGATGAAAAAATAAAATTTATTATTCAAATAGAATAATTCAGGTTTTGTTGTTATTATGATTGCATGGAGAGCAGAGGAGCTTGTTACAGCTGAAGGGAGGTATCTGATCTTCTCAGGACTGATCACTACCTCTTCCCAACATTTTTCATCCTTCCCAAGTCACATGTGTTTGATGCATATGATGAAGAAAGGTGAGGAAAGGTGACACAGCTCATGGCTGGAGGGATACATGGTCTTAGCTACTAAAAATGAAGATAGTACTTTGTGAATAAACACAGTGTTACTTATGTTACTAAATGAGAAAGCTCAGGTTTCAACTGCAGTTCTATCCATCTGGAGTTATTCTCTTTCTAAGTAATTCACCATTGTTATTACATTTTGCATGTTTATGTATTTACAATTATTACACTCACAAATATTACACTGTCATTGAGTTGGAATGACCAGCAGCTTCTGCTTAAGCAATTTATCTAAGGATGCTTGTGACTGACAACACAGGACTTTGTAATTCCAAAGCTCATGCAGTCTACACATTTTGATATTAATTAATATTTTTGTTTTGATTAATATTAAAATGGCTCATCAAAAAATGAAGAGACAGTTCTATGTAGACTCTGTATAACACAGCTACCCAGTATTGCAAATAATTTCAGGTTGCTACAGCATGTTCTTCCACTCCACACTTAAAATAAACGTTTTGGTGAGAAAACTGTTATGTAAGGCTGCAAATGAGATTTGGAACAATAGGAATTATCCAACTTGCCACCTATTTTTAATACCTAAGATGGAAGACACTGAAATTCTGAATGAGAATCTTCAAAGAGCAAAGCACAGCAGTGAACCCACCTATTACAATTAGATCTGATTCAGTATTAGGTTAAAAATAAGGTCAGGTTCTTATTTGTAACTATCCATTACTAATAATATACCCATTAAACAGTGAAGCGAAATCAGGATCTACGTGTGCCTGTGCAGTGAACTTCTTCTTAGTCCTTTGGCACATACACAAAGAGATTTCAGAAGAAAATTTCCCTTCCTAGGCTCTCTCTTCAGAGGAAGCATTTAAGCAGCAGCCAGCACTGGAACTGGGCTTGAGAGCTGATGCTGAGCTGGAGGGCAAGGCAGCAGTTTAGCCAAGCCATCCTTAGCAGGTTATGTTTGTTTTTTCACACAAGACACCTGCAATATCTCCAAACCAATATGGATATCATATTAACAAGCACTAGAAGCCACAGGTACTCTCCAGCTGAGTTTGTTTCCTTCACTGCAAGACAGTGGCAGTGCAATGAAAGAAACATACATTCACTGGGCAGGAAAGTAAGGGAGCAATAACTCAAATTTTCTTGCTGCAATTCTTTTTTGCAGCCTTTCTGTAGCTTAACTGCTTGGCCCAGCCCAAGGTCATTATGACAGTAACTGTAATGTAATATTAACTGATGAGTAAATATCTAAAAAGAAGGGGGAAAAAAAGCAATAGTTATAATATGCAGATAATCTCCTTCATTCACCCAAGTAAACAGGTACAGAATGGCTCCAACAGTCAGCCTGGCTGAAGTGTAACAGAATCTCCAGCACCAGATAAGAGGTGCAGAATAAAGGTAAGAATGGTTGAAGTGCACAGTGAACTACTTTGTAAGGGCACAGTTAAAGGGTAGAAATGTTATGATAATTCTAAACAAAATGTCACCTGAATTTATAGACATTTAATATGATAGCAATCTCATTCTAAGTAAAACTATCCTCATTATGCCCCTGAAGGCTCCCCAGCTACATTAGCCAGCTGCCTTCTTTTGGATTAATTACTACATTTTGGCATAATTCTGTGGACTAAGATGAGGAAGTAAAATATATCCTGAGAGGTTTTAGCCTTTTAGCCATAATTTGGATGTTGCATTATGTTTGAGATTTCACAGAAGCGAGCAGTTCAGCCCCTTGCTAAGCTGTTGAAGCTTAAAAAACCCCATGTCTTACAAGTCCTACATTTTTCATATTCCTAAAGCCAGCCATCTGAAAGCCAAAAGCAGCGTTTCTCCATTGGGTGTTGGCACAAAGATATATATCTATCCCATATCTAACACAGGAAACATTATGTAGGAATTGTCCATACAAGGCATGTGGGATGTGCCAGGTTTGTGCCCCTTATAAAAAACGCACTTGGGAATCACGTTATCTCCATGACAACTGCTTGTACATATTAACATTTTGTTGTGTACTTAAACATAGGTTATGGAAAGGACTGAATAATAGGAATTTCTCCAAAGAAAGCACTTTTAACACAAGTTGTTTGGATCAGAGCGTTACACCAGCAATCAGCAAGCCTAAAGCCTCCCAGCATGAGCTGAGCAGGACATTTCACAGATACTTATGTTATCTGTTTAAAAGGAAGGAATTTAAGGATGGGCCAAAGTATCTATTGAACTGGTGTCTCTACTCTCAACTCTCAATGCTTCTGCCATGTTTGGAAAGTGAGTTAATTTCAGTATCTGTTTCCTCATCGGGCTGAAATCATATATTTATCCATCTGGCAATAAAGAGATAGTATTTGTCCTGGCAGAGGTAGTGTTTGTCAAGTACTCTAGGGATTAAAACTGGTAGATGATAGGTAGGAGGAACGTGGCTGTGTGCTCTGGTGCACAAGGATGTACCCACTGCCCCACTAGTCCTATCCAGCCAGGCTGGACACAGGGAGTTCAGTGCCTTGCTCATGGGGAGAGAGCAGGACATAAAATATTTGCAAAATATTAAGCTCCTAACATTGGAGAATCAGCAGTCTATTCCTAGACTTAAAAGATTCTCAACTATGAAATATCTGTAACCATAGTGATTTGAAAATGTGATTTTCATGGTTACTCTGTAATTTCTTCTTTCAGTAAGACATTGCACTTCCTGCTTTACCTACAATACGAGGGTGAATGATGAACTAGCAGATTTCAGTAATATGTTTGTGGTATACAAGGTGATTAATAATAAGATTCCATCTTTTACAGAAGCCATTCAGTTGAAGTGAGTGGGCCTCTGTTGATAGTGGTATTACTGATGTCACTGATTTTGTCATGTACTATCTGGACTCTGAAACTAGTCAAATACACAGAAATAGTATTTGTGGTGATGTAACATATCTGCTGTAAATGTGTTCTGTTTTTCTTTAGGTCTTTTGCAATGGTTCTACTTAAACTGACAGGCTTATCTGATTTAAATGGACTATTAAGACACAAAACATATATTTTACCCAGTAGTGACCAGTATCTGAATATGCAAGAGATTACATGATGTGTACTTCTGAATTTATTTGATCAGAAGTCCCTTTCCTCATATAGGCAGTTGACTTCCACATTAATGTACCATATCTATATTCTTTGCTTGCAGAAATACATGTATTAATCAAAGTTGGCAGCCCTACTTCTAAAGGTGGAGCTCATTGTTACACTATTGTATAGCCTTTAAATTGTATACTATAGTCTTTATATTGTATTGCATAGCCCTTTAATTCTGCATTTAGTATTAAAACACCATAGCAACAGACATTTTGGACATGCATTGATGGATAATTTAGAATCACTAAAATATTCACAGAGAGTTAAGTGTGAAGAAAATTAATTTACGTGTTCCTTACTCTACAATGCTAAGTTGACATTACGTTGTATAGTTGGATGGTGTGATATAAATCTGCATAAATCTTCATTTAAACACTGATGTCTCAGTTACTGATAAAACTCTCATCCATGAGTTTGACATTAATTTCAGACTAGTACAGAATTAGTTGGCACTATAGGCTAACAGCTGAATAACCTACAGTTGGATGTGTATAAACATAAGTGCAGTCAGCCTGACCAGTTCACCTCTCTCCAGAATGCCACACATGTGACACATGGGTGACTCAGGTGTCAGCACAGCTGTGTGGCCTCCATACCCCTGACGCACAGGGACAGCCACACCCAGACAGCTCCTTAGGTAAAAACCATACACACATCTGGCATATATTCACATATTAAATACAATTTATTCCTGCCATCTCACAGGTTACAGTTTAATCTTACTGTATATCTGAAGCCCTGACAAACACCCAACTTATGCAACAAAGCACCTATCTTTTCATTATTAAATTCTCCTCTGAAGGCTCAAATAAATATCTAAGAAGACAAAACATTCTCTAAACTACTGATTGTCATTCTCAAGTCAGAGGGAGGAAGGAGATCTGATTTCTGATCCCCATACAGACAATTCAAAAGAGTATGAGGATAAAATACAGAGCTAATGCTTGGAATGGAGATGGAAATCAAAGCTTTCCCCTTCTCTGTGAGTGTCCAGATAAACAAATCCTGAATTTCCGTTGCAAAGTCCTGAAATCTCCTATAGTGAGTGGCATGGCTTCAGCTTTCAGCGTCAAGCAGGGAATGCTGAATCACCTACACCTTCCCTAGTGGAGTTTGTCTGAAAAAGAGCTATGACTGAATCTTTCCAAGCAAGTGTTTCTTTCTTTACCACTAAGCTCCTAGGAACTAATGGTGGGGTGGGGAACCATCACAATTGCTCTGAAGACAGCAGTGATTGTTAAGCTGTGAAGTGTCCAGTCTGATCTACATTAACAGGAAGAAACTATTAACCTGGCTTGTTTGCCTACAAAACTGCAACTGAAATCCTGCCATGTTATATCTGGAAGGTGTGAGGTGTACAGCTTGGTTTGCAGTGTGATCATCAAACATGTAACTATGCCAGAAAGTCAACAGTTATTAAAGACAATGAACTTAAGCTTGGCAAATTACACAAGAGCTTGTGTTCTTGTGTTATTGCTTCATATTCTTTGCATATACTTGCTCAAGACTATTTTGGGAAGATGTGCTACAGATGATCAAGATGTTCTTGAACCCTGTAACTTCTCAATGAATGGTATTTTTCCTTCTACAACTTAAAGCACAAAACTAAGGTCATCTGAATATGGGAAACTGTGTAAGAACAGCAAAATTATTTTGGAAGATAAACAAAACCTAAGTCAGGCAATTCAAATCAACTGATGTCTGGCAGGAGAGTATGACATCAAGAAACCGAGACTGACCCATGAAAGCAAACGTTCCTTACCCCTTGCTCACTATGGAATTTTTAATATCCTTCAATAGTAGGCAAAGAATTTGACAAGTCAGACTCTGTATTAGGCAAGTGACAAACAAGACAACACAAATTAACTAGGAAAAGTCATTGTGCCCTCTTGAAATTAACAAATGAATATTTTATCAACATTTTGACCCATTTAAGTGAAAAAATCCTACTTTTTAAAACTGATTATTTAATGCCTTTTGTAAGTTATTTAAGGGAAATCTTCCTCTATAATTTAAGATGCAGATTGCAATGAAATACATCATTCATTAGAAATTGGTTCTGAATACTTCCTACATTTTTTTACTGCAACTTACCTGTGTCTTACTGACGTATTTTCCCTTTGGTAGCAAGTGTAATAAGGTAGCTGAGGTCACCACTAGTTTCGTGAAAAAATACTATCTTCCTGAAAGGTCCACCACTAATTTCCTTTACTGCACACTTACACCGCACTTCATGCATTACTTCTGTCTAAAAATGTCATAATAAACTCTGGACTTCCAAGAACTCTTTCAGTATAAATTGTTTCAAAGAAATGTATCACAGCCTTTTTAACCTAAGCACTATGAGATGGTACAATTTAGATGGTATTTAATGCTCGTTATTTAGAACTGAAAAGCTTTATTTTAAAGTACCCAACATCTGCAAGCACCCTCCACTTCCTTCTTCTCTTACGGACACAGTAACTGGGCTCAGGACCTCAGCATCACAGAATTGTTCGGGTTGGAACAGACTTCTGGAGATCACCCAGTCCGACCCATCGGCCAGGGCCGTGTCACCTGGAGCAGATGACACAGGAACATGTCCACAGGTGGGTTCTGAAAGTCTCCAGAAAGGAAGACTCCACGTCCTCCCTGGGCAGCCTCTTCCAGTGCTCTGCTACTCACAACGTAAAATTCTTTCTCGTGCGGAAGTGGAACGTTCTGTGTTTTGTGTTTTAGTGCTCCTCGTCCTGTCACTGCAAAGACCCTGTCACCAGTCTCTTGCACTTGCATGGGAGACACCTCTAGGCATTAATTGCAGGCAGAACCACAAACACTGCGGAGCCGCACAAAGCCCTCGGAAACATCGCCTCCTCACCCCACAGCAGGAGCTTAGCAGGCGGGGATCCTGCCCAACCTGTGCCCCGCGAGGAGCCGGCACTCAGCACCCGGGCACAGAAGGGCCGTCACAGCCGAAGGGCCGTCACAGCCTGAGACCCCTCACAGCAGTGCCCTGGCTCCCGCCGCAGGGCTGTGACAGGGCGAAGCTGCGCTGCGCCCCTCAAATAGACCTCCCCCACGGCGAGAACGCCAGCCCCCGGGAGCCCAGAACCGGGACCGAGGCCCTGGACGGAACACAGCCACCACCGGCCTCCGGGCGGCCGCGCGCGGTCACTGCCCTCACCCGCCCCCTCCCCTCAGAGCGCACTCGCAGCCCCGCCCGGGGGCCGCGCATGCGTTGTCGGCTCCCGCGGCGTCCCCCTCCCCGCGGTGGGGCGGTGACGTCAGCAGCGGCGGCCATTACACGGTGCGGAGCGAGGAGCGGCAGTGCTGCCGCAGCTGGAGCGCCCCGGGCCGCTCTCTTCCCCTCGCCCGTCC
>VXBI01003748.1:267693-367779 GCA_013397375.1 Toxostoma redivivum
TTTTTTTTTTACCTTTCTGTAGGAATTAATTTATTGTGAAATTTGGGATATGGTAGACTGCTTGTTGGTGGCTTGTTTCCAGGGTGTTTTTTTTTTCTACCTTCAGCTCTGCTGAAGCTCTTTTATAGAGCCAAATAGACTGTTTAAGCACTTGAGTATGTGCCACTTCTAGTACTGTGGGACATAAGACTAACTAAACAGTTCATAACACAGTGTTGTATGAAACTGGTTTTAGGATGTGGAAATGCACCAGCATTCCTTCACTGCAGGATTTAAACAGAGGTTGCTGTTTTTGCAAGTTGACCTGGAACAGTCTCTTTCCATCAAAGTAGCTGTCTGACTGCTCTACATGTTTGGTCATGTGGGTATCTGAGTGATTTAATATTTCAGAAACAGAGGAAGCAACAACTCAGTTGCTGAAAACTGCCATTCTCAGCACAAATGCTGCATACCTTTGATGAAAAATGAACGCTGCATTCTTTGTGCAGTGCTTCAAGTGTGTTAAGAAAATCCAGTGGTAGAAACCTCCTCATTAAAGAGTAGGTTTTTTTATGTCATAGTGGTATAAGCATCTGTGATGGAGAATTAAGCTGGTTAATGCTTCTGAATGTAAGACAGTATTAGAAGAGGCTAAGGCTGTTAAAACACCTTCAAAACATCCGGTGAGTGTCATTGCATTAAAATTAAGTCAGGCTATCTTAAAATAAATCTGCACTTTTAGCATCAACCACAAGCGAGGAATGACCTATCTTTAGTATTGGGCACAACACAATTGGAAACTGTCATACAAGACGGACTTTTGATGTAAATCTGTCTGCAGAGTGTCATCTAAAGCTTTGTGTTGTGCAGGGTGCTTAGCCATGCTGTATTTTTTGCATTTCTTTGCAAGGAAACATTGAATTTCCTTAGTTTCAATCATTAAACTTAGGTGTTGCTTCTGTTTGAAGTGGTGACCCTGGTGGTCAGCCAGGATGATGTGTGGGACAGTGATACCACTTTTGGTGGGAGTGTCAGCCTCTGTCTTGTAGACAACTTAGGTATAGAATAGAATGTAGTTTTTATATATTCTCTTGTAATTTAAGTAATGAGGTAAAAAAGGATCCTTTTTGAATAGGAGCATTGACTCTTGAAAAACAGGGAAATCTTAGTAGATGGTAACAGTAAACTTGTTACTATTTATATTTCGAATACCTTCTTGATTTAGCAAATCATTGTTGCATGTATCTGGTGACTGTTCTGAGAACAAACTGTAACAACTGTCTTGCATTATTTCAAAATTACCTCTCTGGTGCTATATTTAGCCTATGCTTCATACAAATTACCTTTGTCTGCAACTCTTGTATACATAATTTTTTTGGAAAAAATGGTGATGGCAAAGATCTTAACCCAGCTTTGGTTTATGAAGACACAGCTTGTTGTTAGTCTGTGTTTAATCACAAAACTTGTTGAGAAAACTTGCGCGGGTAATGACCTGCTCTGTAATTGCTGGTACCAGTGGATGCTTGTTCTCATTCTGCTTCATGCAGGGCTTCCTGCCTTTGCAGGTGGGTTGAAGATGTTTGTACACGTGAGTGCCAGGGTATTGGTAGTGTTTGACTTTGTCTGAGTTTGGGCTTTTGGAGGTAAGATTGACAGGATTTTTAGATTTAGTTTTTCAAAAATATTTAAAACCTTTTAAAGTTCCAGTAGTGATGATCATTATTCTATACTTTGCAGAACCATTTTTGTAGAAAGTCTGAAGTTTTACTTAAGATACTGTCCTCAAGGAGGAAAAAAAGCCATGTAACTAATTACTAATATGGGTGTCATAAAGTGAAATGCTGTTTTAAGATAAACAGCATTTAAGTAAAGATAAACTTTTACCTCAGGTACTTCAGAGAAGGAAGGGATAAGAGCTCCTAAAGAGAGCAGGTAGCAGAGTTGGAAGTGGTAGAGCGTGCTTTGAATAAAATGGCTCTTCATAGACAAACTCACAATTCATGTTCTTTTTTGCTTTATAGGCTAAAGAAATTTTGACAAAAGAATCCAATGTACAAGAAGTGCGATGTCCAGTCACAGTCTGTGGAGATGTCCATGGACAATTTCACGATCTCATGGAACTTTTCAGAATTGGAGGCAAATCACCAGACACGAACTATTTGTTTATGGGGGACTATGTTGACAGAGGATATTATTCAGTTGAAACAGTCACATTGCTTGTAGCTCTTAAGGTAACTTTTCTTCTCAGCTTTAGTTTTGTATAAAATGTATCATTGCTATCCTGACTACACTTAATATCTATTATGATTTTCACTGCATTGGTATCAGAGGTGCTGAAATTGACTTCTTGGCTGTCTTAGTTTTCTAAGTCACTTCTTAAAAAAAAAACTATAAAAATGTTTAGGTGCAAGCCTGAGCTTTATCTAAAATGAGTGTTCATTTTTTACATGCCTAAGTTGCAATCTTTAAGAATTTGGTTGGAGAGATCAGCTTAATGCACAGATGTAGTGAAGTCCACTAGTAATAATAAATCCAACTTGTACTTAATCTCAAAAGTATTTGGCAGTTGAAGACTTGAAAAAATCATTCCTTTTTTTACCTCAAAATTATAATTGAATCTTCAGAATGGTTTGGTTTTAATTGCTTTATTTGATGTGTGGCAGGGATTGAGGAGTGCAAATTCTGTTCTGGGGAAGAGTTGCTGTGCTGTGCTAAAATAAACTATTCTGTTTAGGTCCGTTACCGTGAACGTATCACAATTCTTCGAGGGAACCATGAAAGCAGGCAAATAACACAAGTTTATGGTTTCTATGATGAATGTTTAAGGAAATACGGAAATGCAAATGTTTGGAAATACTTTACAGACCTTTTTGATTACCTGCCTCTAACTGCCTTGGTGGATGGCCAGGTATGTTGGCATTTGACCAAGTTGAATATTTTTGATTGTAAAGGGAGGTCTTAACACTGTATTCTGTCAGCTCTGATCTTTAAAGGAATCTTATGCAGATTTTCTCATAATCATTTATTCTAAACTGTTCCAGCTGCACTGATTAATGCAAATAAACTTAATGTTTCTTAACTTTTGCAGATTTTTTGTCTACATGGTGGCCTCTCTCCATCTATAGATACACTGGATCACATCAGAGCACTCGATCGCTTGCAGGAAGTTCCCCATGAGGTACTGAAAAATAATTTTCTAAGCCAATGAGGTTGATTCAGCATGTATTGGAGGGTAAAATTCACAGGCTGAAAATGAAATTCAAATCAACTTAGCAATATTAAAATGCCTGTCTTCCTGTTCTAGATCTTTTTAAAGGAAAAATGAGGGGCATGCCCTTGCTTAAGGAAAGAAGCATATTAAGTTTCAGAGTTGTGCAGGGGTGGTGCGAGTGCAAGGTTTTTTTGGGTTTTGTTTGGTTTTGGTTCTTTGCACTTCACCTCTGAAACATCATCTACATGTCTTACAGGGTCCGATGTGTGATTTGCTATGGTCAGATCCAGATGATCGCGGTGGCTGGGGAATTTCTCCTCGAGGCGCAGGTTACACATTTGGACAGGATATTTCAGAAACCTTCAACCATGCTAATGGCCTTACATTGGTTTCAAGAGCTCATCAGTTGGTAATGGAGGTGAGCAGGACAGCCTGTGGGTTCAAACTTTGGATTGTGTCCTTGGTCCATTTATTCCATGCTCTGTGTGTCAGAGATGTGCATATACTGCTGTGACAGGTGATGATCTGGCTGACAGTCTTCCAGAAACTTGACCTTGACAGTATTCATGTGCTATTAAGGAGTTTGACAGTGGAATAACCTTTATTTTGGCCTTGTTTTCCTGAAAATTTACAGTAGTATCCTAAACCCAGTATTGGTACTAGATGTGATATTGCATTTCTTTGTAGAGAAAAAGGTTTTTAAATATGTGTCTCTTGGAAAAAAGGTGTAATTTTTCTTTTTAGCTTGGATGTGTGCTTTTGTTCTTGGTCTCTAGTTATTCCTAGCAGTTTAGATTTTTAAATGTATATCTGGACTCTGGTTTTGGTGATCACTGTTGAAGATTCAGAGTAGATTGTGTACTTTAGAATTGCCTTTTTAACTATTTAATGCTAATGCAATGGAGAAATCTTGCTAGGTGGTTTGTTTTTTTTTTTTTTTATATATATAGCTCATATTTGCTAGTAAGAAGCAACCTTTCAAGTCCAAAATTAATTTTTATGCTCTTTCTTTCTAGAAGAGAAAAAAGATAGAGCCTTAAGTTTATTTAAAGTAACCCTACAAATGCCACTTAGGGCTGTGTATATTAAAAGGTTGGTTTGTAGTCAGGCGGTTACATGGGGTACGTTAACTTGGTTGTCAAAATTATCTTTTCCTTCCTCTCCAGGGGTACAACTGGTGCCATGATCGGAATGTAGTAACAATTTTCAGTGCTCCAAATTATTGTTACCGTTGTGGCAACCAGGCTGCAATTATGGAACTTGATGATACTCTAAAATACTCCTTGTAAGTATGTTTAAAAATGAGAATTACTTTGCCCATGATTTTAAGATACCACTTAATTGTGTTAAAGTATGGGTTTTTTCCCTTTCTCTATGCTTTTGGGAGGTGGAGTGAGTGTGGAATTGTTGGGTTAGTCACATTTAAAGTCTTGGAGTCAAGCCTCTGGAACAGAGGCTGTTCAGATCTTCTCTGTCAGATTAAAGTGAGACTCCTCATTTTTGTTTTGTATAGCTGCCTGGATTTTAATGACTTACTGTGCAGGAATGTGATTTGAGAGCAGAAGTAGTGTGTCACATCTAAGATAATGCCTTCATGTCAGTCTCGGGCAGGGGACTTTTGGAATCTTTGAATTCTTCAGGTGTTGGGATGTCAGATTTTTGTATGAGATTTCTAATTAACTATTGCAGCAGCAACTTTACTAGTAAATGAAGCAAAAGCACTGCCCTCTGAAAATAACTGGAGACTTTAGCTTTCTATTATACTAATCTTAGACTGGTTTGAATCTTCAAGTTAAAATTGATTTATCTCCAGATCTTTATGGTAAGAGGAATTTAAAATGTGATGGTTCAAAGTACATACTAATAGGAGTTGAAGAGTTGGAACACTTGTTCTAGAATACTTCACTTGGTAGATAAAACTTGCAAAGACTCACCTGTGTTAAACCACTGCTCCTGTAATTGATGACTAGAACATACATGAATGCAGGCTGAGCTCTTGTGTTTTGATTGATGTCTGTGCTCTTCAGTTTGCAGTTTGACCCGGCACCACGTAGAGGTGAACCGCATGTTACTCGTCGCACCCCAGACTACTTCCTGTAAAGAGATTTTAAACCTGTACAGTATTGCCATGAACCATATGTTGACCTAAAGAAAATGGGAAGAGCAACAGTAACTCCAAAGTGTCAGAAAATATTTAACATTCAAACTTTGTTTTCACATGGACCAAAAGACGTGCCATACTCAATACAAAGCCTCTTGTCATCAACAACTGTGACCACTTTAGAATGAACCAGTTCATTGCATGCTGAAGCAACATTGTTGGTCAAGAAACCAGTTTCTGGCATAGCGCTATTTGTAGTTACTTTTGCTTTCTCAGAGAGACTGCAAATAATAAGATGTAGACATTAACACCTCATGAATACATTTAACTTTCCATTTAGCTATAGCTTTATTCAGCATGACTGTAGATAAGGGTAGCAGCAAACAATCATTGAAGCTTAAAGAACATTTTTAAAATAAGTACCAAGGCCTCATATTTGTTCTGAAACTGTTTGTTTTATTTTCAGGGAATACTGTTTAATTTAATTGTATTGATTTTTTTTTTTTTTTTGGTCTGCACTCAGTTCCCCTTTCCAGTCTGCCCTACCATATTGTCCCTTGTAATTGTCCAAGGATAGTGAATTACTTTGAACAGAACTGTTTTTTTTCTGTAAAACAATGTTACTGCAGGACAGAGCTGCAGTGTTTTTCATAATAAACTTGTGAACTAAGTATGGAAAAATGTCAAAATTCTAATTGCATCTCAGGTCAACTGTGGTTTAATAAACTAACATGTAGCTGGATGGGTTTTATAAACTTGCGTAGAAATTTCCACCCTATAAATAACTAAAACTGAGGTGATTTGAAGTGTGTTGGAAAACTCTGACCTTTAGAATCCTGCCCCAGGAAGGTGCCTGGGCCTGTGTCTCACAGCTGAGAACAGCTTGCTGGTTACCCACATGTTGCTCTTTCCCTCTTGGTGCTCTACTGAAATACTCAGAAATGGAAGAATATAGGTTCACTTAATTAATTGCGTGTGGCTTTATTTCAAGTGTAAATCTGAGTTAATTTACAATGTAGGTGCTAATACTTAATTTTTCTGAAAAACTAATAATAAAACCAGTTTTGTAAATATTAAAGGAAACAGCTTTACGTTTAGTGCTACGTGTATTTTCCCAGGCTTCCATTCTGAAAAACAGTGGTATGTGGTTTATGTTAACTTCTGTTTAAATATTTCTTTTCTACTAACTTCTTTAAAATTTGAACCCCAATCTGATGTTTTGGTTCAAAGCCAAAATTCAGATATTATTCTGCCTTAAGGCTTGTGCATGAAACTTTTTGGGTACATGTAAATGATGTATCTGGCTTTTGACTTAATAGAAGGACTCTTAATATTCATATTGTTTGAGACTTGGGCACAATGTGGATTCTGTAATAACGTGGAGGCTTGTTTTTCACACTGTTTGTTTCTAAGGGAACACACAGAAATTTTATAAATGTCCAACTCACCTGGAGCTTTAGTCCTAGATATGCATTTTGGTGCTTTCTTGCTTTTCTGAAAAGCTGGAGGACAAGTTAATTCTTTAACTTGCAAAGAAGGTGCTGCATTTCATCAAGCATTTCTTCATCCCCTTTCAGAAGGGCTCAAGTGGTTGCTTTTCCTTCAGCAAAATTTGAGCTTTGTCCTGTAGGTTGTGTTCCAAATGGCTTCTGGAGAGCTCAGTCTGCTGTAGTTTCATCTCTTACAGGGAGAAATGCATGCTAAAAATAAGTGCATCTGAAGTGGCTTTTTTTAGTATATTGGGAGCTTTTGCTTTGATCACTATTAAAAAAATCCATTGCTGAGAGTAGTTCACGTTCCATTCCTGTCGCTTGTCTTTCTCTTGTGTTTGTGTAGATGGGACTTTGTGCTTTCATTAACACCATTCCTTTAAGAGGAATGACTTTTCCCTGTTTTCTGCTTTCCTTGTTGCTCTAATTGGTGTGATTCATCTGCTCTGGTGGGGAGCAGTCCTTTCCTTGCTTCTTTTTCTGTACACAAATCCAAGTGGCTGTTAGTAAAGTCCATGGACAATGTTGGAGTCCCTCCAGTTTTTGCGCTTTCCTCTATAATTATGTTGTGATGGTCTGTGTGAAGATTCCAGTGAGAAAACCACATTGTGAAGAAAAGATTAGTTGCTGTGATGGAGCACTAACCAGCTGAACCCATGTTTGGAAGATTCAAGAGAAGAAACAAAAATATAGATCATTGGGGTTTGATTTATTGGTAGCTGATTGATTAGTTCACCTGCACAAAATTTCCTTTACTTCAACCTGTGAGCACAGTGGCTGCAGAGAAATGAGTGGATTTTGGAGATCACAGTAATTCTTCAATCTCTACACTACCTGCTACATTCCATGAAACACAAAATAGAAGCATAGCTGGAAATTCCATATTGTTTAAGTGGAAATGTCACACCCAGTTCTTAGTGGGGAGGGCTGGCTAGGGTTTAGGTTATCAGAAGGCAGTTGGGAATGAAATTGCACTTTTCCATGAGCTGTTCTTTCTCTTTTTTGATTCTTGAAACTTGAATAGAGACAGGAGAATGATGGACAAAGGGGGAGGGTTTTGAGCTTTCCCTATTTCATTTTGTTTAAGTTGTTGGCAATAATCGTACAAAGTGAGCACCCTAAACTGTTGTACTAAGGGCCCATTAACTCAAAATCAGGAGACAAAATATGTATTACATACATACAGAGGCGTATGGATTTGCCAGATTTTTTTCCCCCTTCACCCTCTTTCTACACCTTTCTTCTGCCTATTTCAACCCTCTGCTTTGTTCCTCTGCTTATGAACCCTCTTCACAGATCCCTGGAGCTTGGGGCTGGCTGCTGCCCCAGTCCCTGCTCCATTGTTGCTGACCAAGCTGCCACTGTAGATGGATGCTCATCCAAGGTAACTAATGTGTGGCTGTCACCTGGTGCTCATTTCAGATTGTTTCTAGCTGCTGATGCTTCCATGCACACTCACTACTCCTGCTCCAAGTGCTTGGGTAATGTTACCTCGTTTAGGTCTTCTGATAATACCCTGGCAAGATAACTGGATGCATGGGAGAGTGCAGATAGAGCATTAACTCCTTCCCCATGTGTCTGGATGGTAACAAATTCTGTCCTGTGAAAAAAGTGATGAAGGGACATCCTGCCAATGGAAATGGTGACATTTTACCTGCCTGTGTCTTGATCCAGTTCCTGTTAAAAGCTCCTCTAGTAACAGAAAAAACTGCTGAGAGGTGCCAGTACCTAGCAATCCATGTTCCATGGGATTTATTTTGCTTTTATAGTAGTAAACTGAAGCACCGAGTCCTTTATAGGAAGCAATTGTGGTTTGAGAGCCTTGGGAAAAAGTTTTTGCTCTGACACTTCAAAAATTTATCCCATCTCTTTAAAGATAAAGGATCTCCTCCTATACAAGACAAAACCAAACCTGCTGTGGTAGTACTGGTTTTATTTTGGGCCTTTTTTCATAGTTCAATAAACACATTCTTTTTCCCCTCTCACCTGTTTGTTTCCTTAGTAATACTGGAGTGCAGTCCCTGCTCTTGCAGGAACTGTGACCTTGGGAGGGGGCTGAAGAATAAGTACTGTTGTTCATTCAGGAAAAATAGTTGTAAGAAGATGCAAGTGTGATCACTATTTTGAATTTCAAGTTAAATGATGCTCCAAATTCAGTGAGTTGAAGGTGTAGCTCCACTCTCGTTACCTCCTTACACACCTGTTCCATACTCATTTATTGCTCTGCTGCTTGTTCTGTCTGCATGCAGAGCATTCCTGGAAATTCTTAATGTGTTTTAAGGATTGCCATGTAGGTTAGAGCAAATTTTGCCTCCAAAATGGCTTTTTACATGTTCCATGTTTTTTACAACCATACTCGTGGTTTGTGTGAGCTTGGATTTTTGGAGCAAAATGGAGCAGTGATTTTTGAAGCCTTGTAGAAGACACTGGATGCCTTCTGTGCGCTACAGCAATCATAACACACGGTACTAGTCTTCTGCAAGTTCTGGGAGAAAGTTGGAAACAGGTAAATTGTTAAGTAAAAATCATACTGGACTGTGTAGAAATCTTTCTGTACCCATGAACACACCAACAAAACCCTGCGGAGTCAGCAGTTCATGAATCAGCTTCCTGTAGTTCCACCAAAAGTTATTTTGGTGCTCTAATTAATTTAACTGTACTCCTTTTGGATGTGAATAAAGGCAGGCTGCTTTCTTGAGCAAGCTTTGGTATATGGACAGGGTAAAAAAGGCTGAAACAATGCTTTTGGTTTAAAATTAAGCAGTGCTGCATGTTTTAGCCTTTTAAAACCTATGCTGGAGTTTAAAAGCTTTATTCTTTAAAATTGGTTGAACTACTGATCTCTTAATTACTCTCTGGTAAACAAAGCTTTGGGATGAAGACTAAAATAATTGCTGCTGATATAAATAATGTATAAAGCATTAGTCACTAATAGTACCTGCTGGGACTGGTGATGGAAGACAAGCAGTGTGATCTAGGTGAGCATCCTGCATGAGAACTTGCAGGAAAGTGATTCTGAGGAGAGCACTTTCCATTTTGCTGCTACTGGTATCATTGCACAAGCTTGTATACATTAAACTAAAAAAAATCTTTGCTTTTGGTTGTCGACTTCTGTATACATCTTCCTCAGTAGAGTTCCCCCAAACACATCCGGGTTTTTGGAGGTTAGGTTCTTTTGGTTTGTTTCTGTTGCTTTAGTTCGTTTGTTTCTTAATTTCAATAAATCTATTAACTGTTTTCCAGATTATGCATCTAAAACCGAAAGTGCTGAACTGTAAACCAGAAGTGTCCTGTTTACACTGATAATTGCATGATCGATTGGGCTGAAAGGCTTTTTAGCCTGGCTCTCAACTGCCTTTATTTTTCAGGAGTTTGAGAAAACATCCCCCNCCAATCAAACCTAACCCTAAACTTTGCTGTGAAAAGCCTTCTTTATCGTGGTCATCGGTGCAGGAGTCGGCAGTGATGGCTGCTCTATTCTGCTTCTTTATTTTATAAGGAAAATGGGCGGGGGGAAGCGCGAGAAGCCCTGCCTGGGCGTATCCTATGGTGGGAGTTTGTTCCATGCTTGACCCACTTTTCAGGCAGCTCCGCTCCTTTTCCACTGCTGTGTTTAACCTCGGGGAAGAGGAACACAGCCGGCTGCGGCTGGAGCAGGGACAATGCCCAGGGGAGGGAGTGCCACAGCTTCCTGGGAGAGAGAAAGGCTAGTGATGGGTTCTGTTTGTCTAGTCATGAGTTTGTCCAGCTTTAGCTCAGCCATCTCAAAATGTTTGTGGACTGTCCCCTTTCCCCCTGGAATCTCTTTTAAAATGTTTTGAATGCATTTTAAAATGCTGACTTCTAAAACACACATTTATTCCCATGGACTTTGAAACTTCAAAGCAACTGTTCATTATTATCTGTGGCGTCAGAACCAGCACAGAACCTGCTTTTTTGGACTTTGAACGGCTCCAGCGCTGGAGACCAGTGCCAGGCACCCTTGTAAAGCTAACCCAGTTCCCTTCCCCTTGTGCTTTTATCAAGGATATTTACAGTTTTATACGGTACCACTGAAGGTCGTTGTCAATACCATCTACAGAAAGTCTGCACTTTCCATTTTCTTGGAATGCCCGAGAACGAATCTGTCCGGGGCTGAGCTCGCACACGGCTCCCGTTCCTCGGAGCGAGCCCCGGCGCCACCACGTGACACTGCCCTACCTGTCGGGACCGACGCGTCGTGACCCGGCAGGGCTGGGAACTGCTCTGCTGTCGGCAAGGCTGACATGCACTGCCTCTAATGTGGCTGGAGGTGGGTGACCCTCAGCAGGCAGAGGATCAGGGCATGGCTCCTCCAGAGGACTCCAGATGATTTCAGGGGATGCCAGGGCAGAACTGGTACAAAAATCACTGTTTAAATATGGGGATGTGGAGTGAAGGTGAGATTAGGAAATAGATGCTGCAAATAGGTTTGAGGTAGGTATTTCTATTTTCAGTCTTCCTTCTCTTCATCTTCAGTTTTTTAAACTATCTCGAATCCCCGTTGTTATGTAAAGGGAATGGGAGCGCTGTTGGAGGAAGAAATAGAAGCTGATAAAAAAATCTCACTTGGTGTCTGCTTGACAGGATTTGGTTATTGGGTTTTGTCAGTCCATTGGTGTCTACATAGCTCTGAGAGTCCCCGCCTGCCATGCTGTGTCTAGCTCTGGGATCCCCAATATCAGAAGGATATTGTGGACCTGCTGGAGCAAGACCAGAGGAAGCCATGGAGGTGCTCCAAGGGCTGGAGCCCCTCTGCTCTGGAGCCAGGCTGTGAGAGCTGGGGGTGTTCACCTGGAAAAGAGAAGGCTCTGGGGAGATCTGATAGCCCCTTCCAGTGCCTAAAGAGGTTATAAAAAAACTGGAGGGGGTGTTGGGACAGGGGCCTGGAGTGACAGGGCAAGGGGGAATGGCTTTAAAATGAGAGTGGGACTAGATTGGATGTTGGGAAGAAGTTCTTGCCTATGAGTGTGGTGAGGCCTTGATAGAGGTTGCCCAGAGAAGCTGTGGCTCTCCCATCCCTGGAAGTGTTCAAGGCCAGGTTGGATAGGACCTTGAGCAATCTGGTCTAGTCCACAGCAGAGGGTTGGAACTGGATGAGCTTTAAGGTCCTTGCCAACCCAAACTATTCTAGGATTCTCTGATTCTCTGACTTGGACTCTCACCCAAGTGCTGGGTTTTGCCATTCTCCATTTCACATTTTTGCTAGGATACAACTTGTATGAAAAGTGACACCTTCTCAAGGATGCTGCTTTAGTACAAATTTTGATTAAGTGGAAATGCAGTAATTAGCTTTTTATAGCTTTATACAGGTTTTTCAGACTTGTACTGAGAACAAGAATTTTTCTCTTCTGCTGCTGCTTTGTTCCAAGACTGCTTTAAAAAACAGTGGCCCAGGCCTTTGAGCTTGGCAGTGTCTTTCTACCATCTCTCTCACATGAATAATTCTGATGTTTTCTGGTCTTATACTGAACCAGTCAGTTCAATTATTTTCATTGTTCAATTTTGATGTGGCTGCTTGTTTTAAAGAATGTTCCTTATCTTTTGTATTCCTGAAAAAAAAGGATGATTTTTGCAGCAACTGCCATTCTCTCCTACATGTCGATTAGGTTATTTTTCAGATTCCATGGTCATACCTGGCTCTCTCCCTGGCTTGCTCTCCCTAGTTCAGTGAATCCAGGATGAGTTCTGTGGATTTTTCCAACTTTGCTCAATGGAGCAAAGCTGAGCTCTTTCAAGCCTGATTGTCATTAGACTTTGACAATCCCACATCATATTCAAAAATGATCAGTGTGTTATCTCCATAGTCTCTCATCACCACCAGCAGCTAAAAAAATCCCATTATTCTATCAAAATGGAATGTGAGGTGCTCTGAAGAGTGGGGGACATTAATTTTTGCCTGAGAGAAACATCCAAGATGGGAATCTGAGGCTGTGGAGCAGATGCAGGGCTGTGTCCAGGAGGCTGCTCCCTCAGGTTCAGCATGTTAAACCCTCTTTCCCTGTGGCTGTGTAGCTGCTCAACTGGCTGTGCCTGCAGCCCAGGGATGCTGTGAGTATGTAGGTCAGAGCTCTTCTGGATCTGATTAAGCATTAAATCAAGCTCAGTTGCTCCAGTCTTTTCAGGTATTTGCTTTGGCGTTAAGCTGATCCCTTCCTCCTCCGTGTTCTCAGTTGTCAAAGGCCCTTAATTGTAATTTACCAGTGGCTAATACATGGTGAGATTCTCTGCATTCAGGGGAGCAATGCTCAGCTTTAGGATTATTTGCAGTGCAATCATTACCTATGTGCAGAACAATTGAAATTGGGCCATCCCTTTTTTAAGCAGTCTTGTTCTCTGCCTCGAAGTGTTAGCCAGGATTGGAGGGTTTTGTGCCATTAATACTGACTGACTCACAGTACTTGGGCTATCACTGCTGCAGCAGCTGGTTTTTTACAACAGATAATAGGAAGCATCTGGAGTGGCTGGGGAGGTTCATTGTATGATATGTAGGGCACAGTGGGAGGTGCTGTTGCGTGATTATAGCATATCTGTGACAGCCATCTGCCTCTTTTTTGGGGTGTGGGGTGTTTTTGCTGTTTTAACGTTCCCAGACTTCTAATTCAACAGTAGAATTCAAAGTCCACCGAGGATGGAATCTTCTCCTTTGAAAAGCTGTAGAGAGCTGTACCAAGCTCATCCACAGTATAATTTTAATTTGATTTATCCACAATTATAATTAAGCATGGAATTTAGCTTTCTGCCTAGATTCCATTAGATTTGTCTTGTGTTGAGAGCAAACCCCATTCCCCCTTTGCTGAGCCTGATTTGTAGTCTGTGAGCTTGTGCTTGCTGGTCACCAGCCAGATCAGAAACCTTGATCTTTGGCAACATTGGGAAAGGGAATTTAGAATTTGTAGATACGTTTTCTGCTGGCCACCTTCTGTTATTGTCTGATTCTCTAAACTGAGGAGTTTTGATATAAATAAAATAATAATTTAAGGAAAATAAAGGCAGTGGTGTTTAGTGCAATGAATGTGGTTCTCAGCACTGGAATATGAGATGGTGTGATTGAGGAAGAAAGAGGTAAATGCGATACTGATACAATCAAAAAGTCATGTTAGATGTAGTTTGGAGGCTTCACACTATATGAGATACGTATAAATTAAAAATGAAAATTAGGTCCCATTCAATGGTGAGCAAAGAGCTTATGTGGTTATCAATACCAAGATCTCTGAGGAACTTCTGTTAGTGTCCAAGTCTGCTGCCAAGCATCACCTGGACCCCCTGGCTGCTCACTCAGCTGTTAGAAAGAGTTGCAGGGGAGCACATGTTACAGAGTACACAGTAATCCAGGCTGGAAGGGAGCACAGAGGTGATCTGGATCCACCTGAAAAGTCAGATCAAGTTGCTCAGAATTGTATTCAAATCTGCTCTGACTAACAAACTGCTCAGCATCCTAAAGCCCATGGAACAAGCTTCCCAAGTTAGGCAGTCGCCTCCCACAGTTCTTTGGAATTTTGTAGAGAAGTCTGTTCTAAGTGATATGCTTTGATGTAGAACAGTCTGGCTATCACCTGAGCTCTAGGTCCTTCCTGGCTGAGAGTCTATTCGCATCTTCCATCTCTCCAGAGAATCAGCCCCAACCAACAAGGTCTTTAATATTAAATACTTTTCTAATTGTAGTCCCACTTGTTATGTGAGATAGATAATGGCAAAGGTTGTCCAAAGAAGCTGACTGCCTCACTCCTGGAAGTGTCCAAGGCCAGGTTGGATAGGGCTCTGAGCAACCTGATCTAGTGGAAGGTGTCCCTGCCCCTGGCAGGGTAGGTGGGACCAGATGAGCTTTAAGGTCTTTTCCAATCCTTCTATGATTCTATGTCTACTCTCAGATGGAAAGGAAGGGAGCAAAGGAGAGAAGGGAGTAAGGAATTCTTGACACGTCATTGGCTTGGCTACTGAACTGAGGAAAACAAGATTCTCAACTAAGAAATTCTGAATCCTGGGAAAATTCTTCATGTATTTTCCAGTGGGCCTGGCTGTCATTTTTTCCTTAACGTGTGGGGTGCACAGCCTGAGACTCTCTGGGACCCCAAGGGAAGGGAAACCTGTGACTTATCACAGAATCATTAAATTTGGAAAACATCTCCAAGATTACCAATTCCAACCCTCAACTGATCAGCACCTTGTCTACCAGAGCAGAGCACTCAGTGCTACGTTGTTTCTTGAACACCTCCAGGGATGGTGACTCCACCATGCCTACACTTGACAACCCTTTCACGGAAGAAGTCCTTGCTGATGTCCAACCTCAACCTCCCCTGGTGCTGCCTGAGGCTATAAATGATGCTGTACTCTGCAATGTGATGCTGTTGCAGGTATCAGTGTGCTTACAGGAACCCTGGCAATGTCTGCATTGGAGTGATGTGAAAACATGCTTTTTTGGTTCTTAAAACGTTTTTGTTTCGGATTGGAAGTAAAGCAAATTGTCAGAATCCTGCATTGTCACTGTGTAAATATCTTGCCTACTTGAAAGGTATTTTGCCGTGGAGAGCTGACGCAAAACTGGGTTCAGAAGTAGAGCATGGAGTACGTGCTGTGACAGCTTAACACAGTGTCCCAGATGCTTCACAGCAACGTGAGAGGTCATAGCCTGCCCTTCTTCACGATGCAAAACCCTTCAAATACTCTTTTTTTCCCCCTGAAAACCCAGTACCTGCTGCTTTCTAGCACACACTGGTGACCTTTCAGCTGTCACCCATGCTGGGCGCAGTGCTCAGGTGGGGCTGTGCTAACACAAAGGCCTGAGCTGTGTTTGGGTGTCCAGCTCTGCTCTGCTCCTCGGCCTGGGGGCTCCTTGCAGAGCTGGTTCCTGGAAATGCTTTAAAGGGCTGAGCTAGAGCTGCCTGAAATTCCTGATGGGAATTTCCTAGGACAGATGTTCTGTGAGCGCCACTCAGCTAAATCCATTTCCGGCTCCAAGAAAGGTCCCGCACATATTTCTACTTGAGGAAGGTTTTCTGATGTTGAAACAATTTTAAACTAGCCGGTTGTTCAATGTTGTTTTTTGTCTTCCGCCGCTGGAGCAACCCCTGAGGATGGGGTTTCACCGTGTTTACCTGCGGGAAGGCTCCACAGATATTCGCAGCATCATCCCGCTTATCCCTGGGCCTCGGCCTTTCTCCCAGTGAAGGAAAACCCGCACCGTGGGCGTGCTGGGGCGAGCCTGGGTTACCCTGAATGACCGATTTCATCACACGACTTGCCAGCCAAGCCCACTGAAGAGCACCGAGCCAGCCCCCGGCCGTCACGGGAGCCCCACGCTGCCCTCAGGGGGCGGTCCGGACTCCGCAGGGCCCGTTCCCCGCTCACCGCGGCCGGGCCGCGTCAGGCCCGCGGCGGCGCCTCAGGCCGCGGGGCAGGGCCCTGGCCTCCGTCTATTGTGCGGCTTCTGGCGCGCCTCCGTCGCTGCCTGAAAAACCCTCCATCGGCCGCTCCTTCCTCTCAAACTCGTTTCGGCTCCGCTCCCCACTCCGCACCTCGCGGAAGGCGGCGCGAGTATTGGTTTTTACCATTTGGGAGCCGCGGTGAGGTGTTTTGCTCAGGCGTTCGTGGTGGGCAGCCCGGGCGTTGCGAGGCGGCGAGGGGCGGGTCCTTCCACCGTCCCCGCCCGGTATAAAGTCGCCGCCGCAGTCGGGCCTGAACGCCGCCGCCGCCACCACCACCTCCTCCTCACGGTCTGTTCGCGAAGCCAGCGCAGCCTCACGGTGAGGACCGAGCGGGGCGCGGGGCAGTAATAGGAGGTGTGTGGGGGTGGCGGGCCCGGTCTGCCGCGGACAGAGGGTTGGGAGGCCGTGGGGTGGTCGCGGGGGCCGGGGCCGGCGGAACGATGAGCGCTCCTGTGTCGTGCCGGGGCTGGAGCTCCCAGGGTTCGTTGGGGTTGAGCCCTCCCGGGCCGTGCGGAAATAAAACTCCCGCGGGGGCGGTGTGGGGAGCGTTGCCCGCGGGGGTGGGGTGAGTGAAGCCTCCGAGCAGACCGAGCCTCCCCCCTGCGGCTCCCGAGAGGCTGTGCCTCCCCCTCCCGGCTCGCCCTGCCCCCTCCCCGTGACCCGGAGCGGCCGCACCTCAGGTGTGGGTTCGTTACCTGGCTCCTGGTTACCGGCGCTGACGCGGAAGGCGAGGGGGAAGTAGCGGGCATCCATCCGGAATGGAGCTGGGAGGCGCAGTTGTAGGTGGCTGAGCTTGGCGTTTCAGGCTTAGACATGTAAATTACCGCTGTAATTCAGGTTTGGCTTCAGCCTGGCTCCCAGCCTGTTGTGCTGTTGTCGGATAAAGCTTTTAGGACTAGTTTACTTGATCACCCAGTGGTGCTGCTGCCTAGGGACTGTCACCTGCCAGAGTTGTACTGCAGCTTNTCTGTGATATAAAAAAATAATGAAATTTGGATGTGTTGTCAATGGTAAGGCAGTAGTTTAACTTAATTCTACCTGTTTCAGACCCTCAGCAATAACTGAAGATCTTGTTAGAATTGGGTTTGAGTGATAGGAGTGAAGTATCCTTACTGAGGCTCCCCTGACTAAGGCAGCATCCCTATCTGGCCGGCTCTGTTGTGCAGCATTATGTAAGCCCAGGCACAGGGAGACTGGCAGTGGAGCTGGGTTTGTTCTGGAGTGCTCCCAGGCAGTCACTGCAAGAACAGATGCATTAAATTTAAAATGTGTGCCTACAGCACTTTTCCCAGAACATAATTCAAACTGCTTATCAGAACTGTGCTTTAATCCAGATTTTGGTTTTGTGTGTGTCTATATATATACATACACTTTTTCCTTTGGAGCAATCACGACTGTGTATCTCCAGAACACCCATCTTAATTAGAAGTAGCACTGTCATATAGGGTTACATTGCTGTGTAAACATTAACTAGCTGCTCAGTGCCAAATGGAAATTAAAGCAATGAGGACTCGAGGCTGGTGTGAGCTGCTTAATAACATGTGTTGGCCAAGCCTCCCTTGGCCTAGGTTAGCACAGAGCTGTCAGGCTTAGCCACACTACACTGGTGAGCTTTCAGAAAGAGGTAATGCAAGTTTGCATCAGGTGGTCCAGTTAATTAACTACTGATATCTCAGGTACTACCGTGAGGAGCTAGTATGTGAAGTTTTTAAGTTGGGTGGGGGAAGAACATTCAGAATTTGATTGAAATTTTTTGTTTCCAGAGCTGTTCACAGTAGTTGCAGGCTGTGTAAACACATGCTTCAGTGATGTTGAAGCAGGTAACTCCAGGACCAAAAGGAGAGGGAAACTGTTGCAATGCTTTGTTGCTAACAAATATTTTGAGTAGTAAAGGAACTTAAAACACATCCTACTAGCTGATTGAGAAGAAATTTATAAAATTTGTGTGGCTAGATAGTTGTGTTTATAGTGTCCTTTAGTTGGCTCAAGTGTGGTGATACTCCCCACAGTTTGCATATGTAGCTTCAGACAGAAGTTGTCATCTCCTGGCTGTCATCTCATGTGCTTTACTTCTGGGTTTGAGTTGTTTCATATCTGGAATAATGCTTTCTTGTAAAATTTGATTGTGTTTCTGCTAGTGAGATCTTTCAAGCCCACTGCCTCTTTTTTGTAGGTCTTACTACAGTTTGTTTGAGGAACTTTGTTAAAATGCATGGTCATCTCAGATGCTAATGAAGTACTGATCTTGCTTCCTGCTTTGCAAGAGCAGTAGTGAGTGCTGAAGGCCTTCATTGTAGGAGTTCATTGCTTTTTAATCTCTTCAGAAATCCAAACACTTTTCTGGAGGAAGGCCTTTGATCTCAAGTAACCTGCTCTGTTTAACTCTGTTTGGAGCAAGGGAGGCTGGACTAGACTCTTTCTAGGGGAATTCCTTCCAACCTCAACTTTATGATTCTGTTCCAGAGGCTATCATTTGAAAACTGATTTTGAGATCTGACATCGTTTGAGCAGCTGAAGTGAGTAGCAGTTTGGATTTGAAGGCAAGTGGTGTTTTGGAAGTCTTGAAAATTTTTTCAAGAGAAAGATATCTGTAGCGTTGTACTGGGAAAAAAAAAAGGTACTATTGACTAATCTGTGTATTTCTATGCTTTAAAAATAAAAAAAAAGCTCAGAAATTAGTGTTAGACTTCAGTCAGTCTTTGTTTCTTAAGTATGAGGATTAATGACTTTAGGGCTGTTGATTCAAGGAGTGAATATCTGAGTGCACATAAGGTTATCTGAGGCTATCTGCTTTTGGGAAGAAACAATTTCTTCAGTAAAGGTGATGCACATCTTTGAGTCAGCTGAACTTGTAACATCTGCTGAATATTGTGTGGAAATAACTGTCCTTCTCTTGTAGATGCCTTCAATTAAACTGCAGAGTTCAGATGGAGAAATCTTTGAAGTTGATGTGGAAATTGCAAAACAGTCTGTGACTATAAAGACTATGCTGGAAGGTAAGAGTGTGAGACCCTGAGGAAGCCTCTTGGACAGTAATTGAGACAAGCTGGTACTGTGCTGAAAAAGGGTTTCCAGGTCTATGGAGCAGCTTGCCATCTCCTGCCCAAACACCTGGAACTCCTGCTGTTGTAGCTGAAACTGTTTAGGATGGATGTGCTCTTGTAAAAAGCCCTGGTTAAGAGCACTTGTAGGGAGGTCAGTAAAATACAAGCAGGCCACTGCCTTGCCTACAGTCTATTTCAGTTTTGTGAGAGTTAAGCAAACAGAACATTAATAATATTTAAAACTTCAGGTTACTTAATCACACAAACCAATCTTAGAATGTAAATATCATTTGTATGGAGTGGGAAATAATAAATCAATGCAATAAGGAGCTGAAGTTAAACCTGTATTGTGAGCTTGTGAATGCTGTTAAATTATTTGGGATAAATACTTAGATCTGGTCTCCTGCTGACATAAATTTGAAACAAAAGAACTCGTGGTGGGGGAGGGGAAATCTGCCAGATGGCTGGGATACAGAGCAAACTGATCCCTCTAATGCAAATCCTCATTGTTTACTGGTGTTTTTTCCTAGTTTTTGGATGTATTCATGAACTAACTTAGAAACAACTATTTCTGTACACGTAGTTAATATTATGCTCTTGCATGTACATCTTTGTTTGGCTGTGACACCTTGTAAGAACAATAAAAATAAAGTTGAATTATGTCAGGCATTGAACACTTCTGTTAATAAAATGCTGTTGAACATGGCTGGCAGCACAAACAGGAAATAGAATGCATTAGGGTGCACAATTCTCAGCTTTATCCTGCAGGAGCTGTGTCACTGCTGGTGTTTAGTGACACTCAGGTGGAGATAGAGGGAAGTGTGTAAGCTGGGCACCCTAAACTTGCCTCTTTGAAACCTGGGAGAGAACCAGTCTGCTAGAACAGGTGAAATACATTTTCAGTGCAGGTGGCTGAGCATCAGTTAATGTTTTGTGAGTTGGGTGCTACAGCTGAGAGGGGAAGAGCTGAATGTTTGGGTTGTACTGAACACCAAGGGACTACCAGTGAAATATCAGTTTTTTGCTAACAGATGAAATTGCAGGTTGAGAGGTGATGGTGACAAGTCAGGCAGAGTTGATCAAACTTCAGATATTGCTTGAATTATTTCAGTATGTTTCAATGGCAGTGTTTCAGTTCTGAATCTGTGGAATCATTTCAGTAGTAGTGTTAATTAGCATCCCACTGATAACAACAGTAGTGGACTTGTCTAAATACAGAAGTACATGATTTTTATAATGTACAATTTGAGGACTGATGATGGTCGTATGTTCTTAAAAATTAGGTTCCTTGGTGATGTCGAATTGGCTCATCTGCATGTAATGAATGGAGGTCTGCATTGTTACTCAATTACATAACTAACCGCAAGATGTCTTTGACAGCTAGGGTGTCATCCAACTGTTAGCATTTGGGTAATAAAAAAGCACATTCTCTAATCAAAGATGGCTAATGTGATATTTGTTCTGTGTATCAAGTTAAAACTTTGATTATATTTTTCTCTTAATTTTTATATTGATTCCTTGATCATATCAAGGGGATAAATCCAAATCTCTCTGGAGCACGCTGACGAGTTTTTAAAACAGAAGTGTTGGAAGCATGCTTTATAAATGTTTTTATTTGATGGAAGGATTTGTGCTGCTGTCTTACCATGTGTACTTCTTCAGCTGGTACAGGATCAGTACAAGTGATTCAGAGCGCGAGCACTTCTGTGGCTACAGTATTTCCTGCTCATGCAGAGGACAAGACACTATCTATTTACCACAGTAGATTTGAATTCTTATTTATTCGTAAATGGAATGGGAGCCCTCAGTGAGAACTTGTGGGTAGAAACTGTGTGAATAGTAAAAAATATACAAATATTTGTCAGTTTGTTCAGCATCTGAATTAATATGCAGATTCAGAACACTTAGTTAGCAAGTGACTCTTAGCTGGTGGTTTGCAGATGCTCTCATTTGATGAGGCAAGCCTTATCATCCACTTAACCTCACCTTGGTACAACCTAGGATGTATAATGCAGCCATAGTGCCACAAAACCTTTCAAAAGCTCCTGACTTCCCAGTTTAGAGGTCCTTTGTTACCAATCATTCAGCCTCAGTGTTGTCAAAATAGTGAAAAATTGATGAAGCATCCCAGTTCTGTAAATAGTTTTGTCTGCCAGTTGCTCAGTCATCTTTCCATTTTTAGATTTGGGAATGGATGATGAAGGTGATGATGACCCAGTCCCTCTTCCAAATGTTAATGCAGCCATTTTAAAAAAGGTAAGATGATGAAAGTGGTTGTGCTGCATGGCAGTAAAGAAATGTGAAATTCATCTTGGAGTTGGATATTATGAACATTTAGTTAAAAAATATTTTTCATGTGCTACAAGCTTAACCAAATCAAGGTGCGTGAACATGGGCATGTGGGCTGAGGCTGGCAGACTGATAATGGCAGAGTATGTACAGGGTGACCTGGAACAGCAGCTGTGCACACTGGCATTTCATGCCAGTTAAAGATTTATTTGTTTAAAGATTTTTAATTGTATTCTGTGAACTAAGGTGGCTGTTCATGAGATGCAAATGTTTGGAGATGGGATTAAGGGACCAGCAGTGATAAAAGTGATGTGCAGTGGCAGTTGCTGTGTCTGAGTGGCAGTGACAGTGCTTAAGAGACACTGTGTGCATTTGGTGGTATTTAAATTTGTTAACAGACCTGGTCATTCGGTCAAGGGAGAAAAGTAGTCATGTGGTGTCTAAGATTCTTTATGCTTTCAAGTAGAAAGAGTAGTGCCCAAGTAAGCACCAAACTATAGTGCCTGTTTCGGGGTAAATACAGGGTTAGGAATTGTTTCCTAGTGAACAGACCCATAACTTAAACTTGTGAAGTTTCTCGAGTTGGTGAAATGGAACAGGATTTTGCTTGCAGTAAACTATCTACTGGTCCCTGCTCCTTTTATTTGTCTGGGTCATGAGATTGCATGTTCCCAAGCTAAAAAACAAAACAAACCCCAAACCAACACTAATCTTGCTGGCTGAACGTTGTACTGGAGTGAACGTGACCTGCTGGTAGCTATTACCACTCTGCACTCTTCCCCTGTGTAGTGGTCTTCTTAATACAAAGTATATTTCTGCAAACAGATTAAATAGAGCAAAATGAGGTTTAGGTTTTCTTTGTACAGCCCATGTATGTTAGCACAGGGACTAATAACCTTATAGCACCAGCAGCTGGCTTTTAAGATTAAGTAATTAATATGGTTCTAACTCAGTTGGGATTTCTGAAAGCTGTTGTATTCTGGGATCGGGGATCGATTGTTCTAAAATGAAAATATTGGGGATTTGAGCATGTTCATACAGGCTTTTAATATTAGTCTAGAGAAAAAGGTACATTTCTTCCAAAATTTGGTTATAGTTGGGGTTTAATGGGAGAATCACTTGGATAAAACTTTAATATCTAAACCATAATTAGGTGATTCAGTGGTGCACCCATCACAAGGATGATCCACCTCCTCCTGAGGATGATGAGAACAAAGAAAAGAGAACAGATGACATCCCTGTGTGGGATCAAGAGTTTCTGAAAGTAGACCAAGGAACACTTTTTGAACTTATCCTGGTGAGTGTCCTCAAGAAGTGCAAAGGCTGTACCTCTGGAATAAAGCTCTGCTATGTATTTGAGAAATAAAGCCTTTATGCTTCTTGAGTTACTTCTTCATTGGAAGGGGGGGATGTGGTTCTGTAAGTATTGGCTGAAATTGCTGAGGATGTTGGAATGCTTGTTAGTATAATGCTGGCATTAATCTATAGTCACTCATCAATCAATATACCTTTCTAAATAGCATTGTCTTTTATTTTTGTGGCTCTCAAGTCCAAGTTGAGGGCTTATAATTAGTTATAGAGTTCTGGAGATCTGCATAAAAATGAAAATCTAACTTTGACTGTTAAATTTGTACCTTTGTATGGACCTATGGGCCAACATTACCTGCCTTGGCTGGTTAACAGTACTGCAACACTGAAGATCTTGAATTTTGGCAGACTTCTGAAAGCTGTTTTTAAAAGGTAGAGCAGGAGCAGTGTTTTTCATGGTACAAATGACTACTTTCTGTTTGACAAACAAATTTTAGGTACTGTACCTTGAAGGTTCTAGCTAGAAGCTTCTCAAAGTGGAGATGATCAGTTTGCATACAGTATTCTAAAATTTCAGTTTAAACTTAACTTCTGTAGTGCATCTACAGAGGCAGAATATTGATGTGGAGGCTTTAAATCTGAAAACTCTTACAGGCTGCAAATTACTTGGACATCAAAGGTTTGCTGGATGTCACATGCAAGACAGTGGCAAACATGATCAAGGGGAAAACTCCAGAAGAAATTCGCAAGACGTTCAATATTAAGAATGACTTCACTGAAGAGGAAGAAGCACAGGTACTTGGTCTAGGTTTAATTATAATTTAGCTGGTTGGTTGTGCTGAATTACAGTGTGGTGCTTCATAACTCAATTTGTGATGCAACAGACTTGTTACCAATAAATGTAAACTAACGTATCAGCTCCTCATAATTGAGATGCTACTAGAAGAAGACTTTTTGGTATCTATCATGCTTGCAGCCCATGTCCTGAAAAGGTCAAAAAGTGTATTGATTTTTCTAATTCCAACATGTCTAATGAGAAAGCATGTAGGATTGTTTGTGGCAGTCTTAGTTTGCTGGTTTGGGGCTGTAGTAGGAATGCTGAAGTTGTATTGCTGCATGTAGCTGGAAAGGTAAGTTTGGGTTCCCTAAGTAATAAACTCACTGATCTTAAAACTTGACTAACAAACCAACTGGAAAATGGTGGAGTTGGGAAAAAGCAGAACACGATGCCTGGTTTCAATACAAGGCAATGAGTTATAGCCTTGGGTATTTTTCAATCCTATGTCATGAAACAAACAGCTTAGACTTAAGATACTCCATTTGCTTTACTTGGTCAGAAAATTTCAGGTTTGATCGAACCTAGGCATGAAAAACCTGCCTAACATTAATAAACTGGCCAGTTTGGAAGATGGAATTTATAATTGCAACATCTGTGTGAAAAATTAAAGCTGCTCCAAGTTTGTCTCCCTGCAATAAATAACCCTGAATGCTTATGGGTATTTACAGCCAAGGCTTAGAATTTCACTGCAACATACTAACAGTTAAACTGCTTTTCCAGGTGCGTAAAGAGAACCAATGGTGTGAAGAGAAATGAAGTATTGTGCCTGACACTCAAACACTGTAAGGATTGTTCCAAATACTAGTTGCACTGCCCTGTTCATAATTGTTAATATTAGACAAATGCAGCAGCAAATGAAGTTGTGTTAGCAGGATGTTGTTCCCTTTGCATGTGTAGTGTTTTTTTGAGTACAGATCTAGAACTGAGTTTTTACTAGTGTAATTGGATGTCTTTTTACTTTGCAATGAATAAAACAGAACTAAGTGTGGATTCTGTATGGGAAGTAGCACTTAAGGTTATCATTTTCATTATATTTTTAAACTGTTGAAGTCCAGTTACAGTGCTAAGGATTGTTGTAAATAAAAACATCTATGACTTCTTCCTCAAGAAGAGCAAAACACATGTATTTACAGGGTATTGATAACTTCAGAAAGAAAAACAAACCAGAATGTGTCTTGGGGAACTAGATAATGTAAAAAAGTTACTGGATTTCTTACAAAAACATTGTGGAGAAAAGTTAAGTGTTACTTAAAGCTATATAATTTTCAAGATGGTTCTTGTCTTGCATTTAAAAAAATATTTGACCACTTTCTTGTCCTTTTAGTCTTACCTTATAGACTAGTGAAAATGTGATTTAGAACTAAACAAGCTTCTGACAGTTAAATTTGAATACTTCAGCCATGTCTTGAAGACCTGCCTCTAGGTGATAGCAAATAAAGTGTGTTGCTTTATGCACAGGATGGGTGTGTTTTTATACATATTACTGTTTAAAGTGGAATCCAGATTTGACCAAAAATGACTGACATTACCAAAGTTAATATTATTGACCTGTGCATACCATTAGTGGCTGGTTTTAAGGCAGTTTTAAAGACCCTTGTGGTGTAGCTCTAGGAAATATGGTTTCATGTGTCCACAGGAAATGCCTCTGTATGTGATACTTCAGCTTGTAGAGACTTAATTATTGCATACAAAGCTAATGCAATATCAAGCTTATCTTCTTTGGACAAAGCCACTTGCTACTAGTTGAACAGTAACTAGTTTTCTGATTTTTTTTTTTTTTTTTACAGTTCCGTTATAGGGAGTAGGGGATGGTTGTGTGGTAGATCTTTGAGGTGTGCTCTTAGCTTGTATTGCATTCCATTCTCTGTATAAACCTTAGAGTAGAATGAACCTTAATAAACATACTTATCTCACTTGAAATATTGGTGTTTCACTTCTGAATTAATAAAGGGCTTCTAAACTTGTGTTTGCAAATGGTTCTAGTTATTTGGAACTAGACAATTTTATTGTCACTTATTACTGAGTGTAGAAATAGTAGCACTGAGGCAGTGACTAATTGAAATAAAACAGATGTAGATTTTTTTAAAAATTACTAGTGCAGGGTACTAGTCAGATACAGTGGGCAACTGTGAGATGAAGTTGGGTGATGGTTAAATATCTCAAGAGAGTTTTTGATGGCTTACCAAGATTACCTAAATTTTGGATGTAACCATTACGAAAGCATTTAGAATTTGCTCTAAAGCAGCATTCAAACCCATGCTTTGGGTACAACTGCTCCTCACATCTCGTTGCTCAGGAGGTTGCAGGGCCTGCCTTTGTGCTGCTGTGCATAATATTGGGTGCATTAGACATTGTCTAAAATAAATAAAATACTCCACTGCTACACTTTGATATGCTGAAGCCTTTCCAGCAGCCTGTATTGCAAACAATACACCTCAGTTTAAAAGTGCTACTAGAGGAAAATGTAATGTCATTTCTGAGGCTATGTTTGTAGTTAACATTCAGCTTGTGCTGGATTCTTACAAGAAATAAATCCGTCTGTGTGTGCAGTGTACCAGAGTATGCTTGTTCCCCCTCAGAGTGCTGTGGCTAATACAGAAGCCTGGTGTAATTGTATTTGGTGGCAGCAGCCTGTGTAAATTCCTTTGGGTGCTTGTCACCGGCCCAGTGTCAATGTTTGTCAGCAGCCACTGCCTTGCACAATGCCTCATGCCCCTTTAGGGTGAGGGAGAGACAAAGACAAAGTTTATCTTCCTCATTGCACTGCTCCAACTGTGCTGTGCCTGCATAACCACGCCTGGGATAAAACTTGTTTATTGTGAGAGCAGCTAGCCCAAATCCTGAGCTGTGCTGGTCAAATGTGGAGTGGTGGAGCCTCTGCTGAAGCTCCAGGTTGTGACACAGCACACAGTGCTGTTGGCACTGAGGCACCTGTGGAGGTGTAGGGGAAGGCTAGTCTGTGTGCTCAAGGCATTGTGTGGCTTTGGCAGATTTGTAATATTCTCACTAGTCTTGGTAGTTAGGATTGCATAACTTACTTTCTCCAATTGTAATTTCCCTGTAGTAGTGACTCAGATTTCATCCAGGTTCAAGTTCTGTAGCTGCCTGGCAGGGATGTCAGGGGGAAAATATTTTTTTTTTTTTTTTTTTTTTGGTATCTCTCCATTGTCTTACCCACTCCAGTAATAGTAGTGCTCAGCTGTAGAGAAGGATTCTGGGGCAGTGCTGAGAGTTTGGGCTGTCATGTGGCTGCTGCCTGTGTTCCATGCTTCAGCTGAACCTGCTCCTTGCTGCTGTAACAGGCACTGGCTGTGTACTCTGAAATTCTAGAAAGCAGGAGAGACTTGATTTCCCACTATTAAACTTTTTGTTGCTGTTTAGCTTGTATGGTCCCTCCTTTTTTTTTTTTTTTTTTTTGAAGTCAGTACATGTTCAGGGATGAGGCTTTCCTTGGATAAAGGGATTAAGTGTGGGAGTAGGGTGAGTGAAGGCTGGGTGTCAGTAGGAATTGTAAAAAAAAGTATTTTCTTTGTGCCCTTGGCTTACTATTTCAGTCTTACCCATTGAAGGTCATTGGCAGTTATTCTAAAAACTATTCAAACATACAAATGCTGAAGGGAAAAACAAGAGCAAGCACGAATCCTCTTCAATGTTAAAAAGTTACTTGAGAGTTTGATAGCATTATAACTTCCAGTGGCCTCTTTTGAACAGCCAGTCTGGCAATTACTTTATTTATAAAGCTATAAACATACTTTGAACATAAAAGCCAAAAAATACAAACTCAGTGAAGTAAAAAAATGACAACAAGTGATGGATAGTCATTGGACAAATGAAGGTACAGCTGCAAAACATTTATCCCTACTACATCCATACAGTGGTTTTACTTGTTTTAATGAAGTGGTACTTCCATGACTTCTACATTCAGACTGATTCCAGGAATTCAAATATGTATTTCAGGAAGAGTTAAAACTGATGTAAAGTAACTAGAAAAAAAAAACTTGTTGAGATAAAAACTTCAGAGCAAAGTCTTCCTTCTGTTAAAAAAAGAGTATTAGCACATAATAGCAACACTTCATATGGCAAGTCTAAGACACTTTTTTGGTATTAGTAAGAAAGAATAACTTTGTTTTGGCATAGGTTATCAACAGAAGTTACCCATACTGTTTTGTCTTAGAAAGGGGCAGCCTAAAGGTATCTTTCCTGTGTTTTGGAATAAAAATAATGGCATTTTCTCAGTTACCCCAGTATAAACTGAGTGTAGTATATCACAAGTTGATATTCTGAGTTTATCCTGCAGTAGATGGAAGCGTGTGGTAAGGTCTGGCCATAAACCTGTATGTATAGAGCAGAACACAGGCAGAACAACGCTGTGGATGTGACTGTTCCAGCTCTGGGGCTCTGAAAACACTTTGTGCCAGAGGGCACAGGGAAGAGCTCCTGGAGAGGGGGTGTTAGGTGTCGCTAAGGAACTTTTGCGGGAACCAATTGGAATAACAATGCTGAGAACAGGCTCTAATGCAAATGAGCCTTTTGCTGGTCGAGGCAGGGACTCACAACACTATAGAGGGGTCAGAGGAGCCTTGAAATAACAGGGTAAAAGTCCCAGAGTGTGAAATGAATGAGGGCTGTTCTGGATGCCTTGGCCAGTTTAATACTGATCAGGACTTTCCCTGAAATTTCCTCTGGTGTTATTTAGACACATCTTCTTTTTCTTTTCTACCTGCCTTTGCTTTGCTGCTAAGTTGCATCTGTCATCTGATACCAGTTGGGTTTTAAGTTACACGAGCCTTACACCCAGTATGGGGTACACTAGGCTATGGTGGCTGGTCTGTCATCTGCGGTGTTTCCAGTAGGTGACACTTTTACAGCACATTACAGCAGAGGGTCTGAGAGTGACAAATGATGAGCTGAAACACAGCCATTTTTTAAAGCTGGTTTTTATTTTTGTTTGTTTGTTTGTTAATCAAATTATTAAAGAAACTATGTTAGGTCTGGCAAATCTACTGAGTTCCTTTGTTCAGCACTGGAACATGCTGTTGACTAAGCTTGCTAAAATAATTTAAAATGAGAACATTGCATATTGATCTAGTGCTATGTAATTAACCCTCTGCAGTCAGTGCATGAGTGTACAGTTGGCATTGGCTCGGGTAATGCTACTTCTCCAACGGTTAAAATGATTCACACTTCAAAATGACTTGGCAAACTTGTCAGGTTTGTGCACATAGCTTTCTGTCAGTGCTTCTGAAGTTACAGCTACACAGGAGAGGAATAAAGAAATAGGTTTAGATCTTCTAAACTAAAACCAGAAATAAAAAATCTACACACTATAAGCAAAACTATCTAAATAAAGGGACTAAACCTAAAGCTGGTCTACACACTAGTTAGGTTTGTTTTTTTGTTTTTTTTTTTAATTTTAAATCTTTGAGGCATACACTCGGTTAAAAAGTTATGTTTAATCCAATGTAAAAAATTACGGTTTGTGTTTTTGCATTAAGAAAAAAATATAAAAATAGTTTGTACATTATAAAAGTCATCTTAAATTTCTTGCAGTTCTACAATAATATTACTACATAATTTGTATTCAGTACTCCAAAACCCATCTATCAAGTAGGAAAAAAATAGTGCTCCCTCTACCTCTGTGTGGTGTCATTTTTCTCTTCAGCAGTCTGGAATAGATTTCTTTCAAACAGGAAAGAAAGTCTGCACTGGACTAGATTGTGGTCTCTGAGAAGACTGTAAACCTGAAGTAAATCCAGAACTTGGAATTATTTGGGATTTACATCAGTTCATGGAGATCATAATCCATCCACTGTGTTTTGTTTATCAAACTAAAAATATAAATACAATGCCAGAATCTAGTAAACATTTTGAAGTTGGAGAGAATACATTAACATTTGGCATCGTCATTGGGGTGGAGGGAGAATCTTTCAGAAAAAGCTAGAATAATTTTTTTTAAGAAGTTCTACACTGAATCATGAAGAGGGTTCTTATCTCTCTGAGGGTATGTACAGATGGATGTCTACAGCCCAGAGTGGGGCCGTGAGTGCTACTCTGCAGCCACACTGCCCTGTGACAGGAGAGTTCACACCTTCCCCCTGCCCCGTCTGCTCAGAGAAAGGTCAGCGTGGTCCTCTGCCCAGTGGGCTAGTGTGATCCTGGGCCACTGGCCAGCCTGCTGAGGCTGCTGGCTCCCCTGCTGCCCTGCTCTGCCCTGCTTACTGTTGTGGAGGTGCAGAGCTCGATCAGAGCCTACAAAACCAACAGACTGATTTCTGAGGCTTTGGCCAGTCTGTCTGGTGGGATTTCTTACCATCCATATCTGCAGAGGGTAATCCCTAACAGCAGGGCAGACCCTGCACCTGACCAATGCCATGAGCAACCATCAGCCCTTCCAGCAGCCAGTCTGTGCTCCTTCGCCGGGCTGGTGCTCCCTTTGTGTTGCTGCACAACCGGGGAATGGGACATGTCTGCACAGAGACCTGTTACCTGCAAACAACATCTTCCTG
The DNA here is from genome assembly GCA_013397375.1 of Toxostoma redivivum. NCBI lineage: Eukaryota > Metazoa > Chordata > Aves > Passeriformes > Mimidae > Toxostoma > Toxostoma redivivum. Next base: position 297,903 of record VXBI01003748.1, read on the forward strand.
TTCTCAAACAAGAAGTTAAAAAAAATTCACCTCATTAGTTTAAATAGTTCTCTTCTACCTGGTCAGATCAGAACACCGGCATCGCTACGTTTCCTTTTCTGACATAACGGCTTTTAAAAAAAAATGCTCCTATTCCAGCTTTTTCAGCTCCGTGGTGTAATGGCTATGAGAGATCTGAGAGTGGCTACACTTTCAAACAGCTCGGAGGGCAGGGAGTGGAAGCCATAGTTAGGCTGACAGCACCTACCACCTACTACAGCAAGCAGGGGACATGGCTCTGCTCGGTGCCACACTTGGAGATAATGCGGTAAAAAAGAAACCAAAACAAAACCCCAAACAAACAAACAAAAAGGCATCATGGGGCGGGACAAAAGGCTTGTTTACTCATCAGCACTTTAAATTTTGGCAAGTACTTATTTTTTACCTTTTTAAAAATTGCTTTTCTATCTTTATCACCCCTCCCCTCCAAAAAAAAAAAAAACCCAACCCAGTGAGATTTCCGTCATCCTGTCGCCAAACTTAGCATGTTTTACAGTGATATGGGGATTTGGCTGGGCCTGTGGTCCTCGTCCAGGGGCAGTGGAACCAGGTGGGCGAGCGGAGTGCCCGGTGTGGAAAGCGGCTGGCGAGGGACTACGTCCTCGAGGAGGCGCGGCTGTAGGCGGGGGGCGCGGCGGGCGCCGAGGAGCGCCGGACGCCTGGTGTGGAGGGGCCGGAGGCGGGCGGGAGGTGTGCGGACACGGGGCAGGGGTCGGGCTGGTCGCGGTGCTCGGGGTCGGCGGGGGCTGCGAGCTGCTCTGACGGGAAGGCGGAGGGGATGCATCGGAGTGCGTCCGGTGGGGATGGAGGGGAGTCTATAGCACTTCCATCGGAAGAAACTGGGCTGGCACAGCGTCCTTCTCCTTGTAGGTACCGAATGCACTTCTTNAAAGAATAATATAAGTCCAACCCGTGAGGTCATTCCTCACCAGCCACCACCCCAGCTACTCGAATTCTGTGTGGGTGCCTGGCTCTCATGAGTTCAGGCCTAACGCATTCTCCCCGCAGGTCCCATCCAAACCTGCCGCAAAACCCAGGCAAGGCCTGCAGGACAGTCATGTGCACTGGTGTCACAGGGCACTTCAGCACCAGTGTGCTTAGCAGTGCTAGGCTGTGCTCTGCTGGGACACTGCCCTTCACACCAGTCTCAACTTTTCTCATCCTAAAATCTGAAGGTTCCAAGAGCCCATTTCCCAGCACTTTGCTAGCCTCGTGCACAGTATCATCTACTTAGAACCATGGACTGGTTTGGATTAAAGCTCATCCTGTTTCAACCTCCTTGTCATGGGCAGGGACCCCCTCCACTAGACCAGAGGCTGCTTCAAGTACTATCCAACCTGGCCTTAGCTCTCAGCTCTTCTTTTCTGCTCTGAGTTCTCTCTGCATCTGAGTGTACTTCCCATTCATCCCCCCCTCCAAGGACAACTCAATGATACAGCTGAGCAAAAATGTGCTCAGCAACCATTCAGGAAAAGGGAAGGAAATGGCCTGGGACTGGCTGGGATGGTCTTGAGGGTGTCTGCTTTGCAAAGCTGGAACAGTCCTGAGGCCTTCAGAGGACTTGTTGCTCCTTGGAGGGCAGATCACCTTTAACCTGCTCACTGAGCTAAGGGAAAATCAGCTGTGACAGAGCTACCAATTGCACTTCAGCCCATGGGGTTCCTGGAGAGAAACTGTTTGCTGTGACCTCCACTTGGGATGTGACCTCTTCCTTGGGAAGTGGAGTNGCAACGGGAGAGAAGGAGGGCATGAAACACGAGTAAAAATCAAAACGCAGTAATAAAAATGAAAACAGCAGAAAAGAAAGAAAACCTCAAAATAATANATCCAAACCTGCCGCAAAACCCAGGCAAGGCCTGCAGGACAGTCATGTGCACTGGTGTCACAGGGCACTTCAGCACCAGTGTGCTTAGCAGTGCTAGGCTGTGCTCTGCTGGGACACTGCCCTTCACACCAGTCTCAACTTTTCTCATCCTAAAATCTGAAGGTTCCAAGAGCCCATTTCCCAGCACTTTGCTAGCCTCGTGCACAGTATCATCTACTTAGAACCATGGACTGGTTTGGATTAAAGCTCATCCTGTTTCAACCTCCTTGTCATGGGCAGGGACACCCTCCACTAGACCAGAGGCTGCTTCAAGTACTATCCAACCTGGCCTTAGCTCTCAGCTCTTCTTTTCTGCTCTGAGTTCTCTCTGCATCTGAGTGTACTTCCCATTCATCCCCCCCTCCAAGGACAACTCAATGATACAGCTGAGCAAAAATGTGCTCAGCAACCATTCAGGAAAAGGGAAGGAAATGGCCTGGGACTGGCTGGGATGGTCTTGAGGGTGTCTGCTTTGCAAAGCTGGAACAGTCCTGAGGCCTTCAGAGGACTTGTTGCTCCTTGGAGGGCAGATCACCTTTAACCTGCTCACTGAGCTAAGGGAAAATCAGCTGTGACAGAGCTACCAATTGCACTTCAGCCCATGGGGTTCCTGGAGAGAAACTGTTTGCTGTGACCTCCACTTGGGATGTGACCTCTTCCTTGGGAAGTGGAGTATAGGTGCAAAATGCAATGTGGGCAGACACTAGGGAGAAAAATTTGGCAGAAGGGTATGAATGGTTGTGCAGCAGTGACAAACTCAGCTCCATGCTTCCACTTTGTGGAGTATGATAGAGCTCATCAGCTGGGGATGGGTTTACTGATCCAAAGGGGACAGCTCTCCTCCCCCAACCCTGCTCTTCTAGCAAAAAATCTGCTGGGACTGGAAAGGTCCCTAAGGCAGCAGTGTCTGCCTTAGGGAGAAGGGACCAGCCTGTCTTCATCCCTCCCGGAGGAAACACTCAGGTCCCCCATTTGTTTGGATGTTATGATTTGGGGGTATCAAAAATACAAGTCACATATCATTCTTGCTGTAGCTGGGTTTGGCCATGATTCCTTCACATCCTGTGACAATTCTGTTCAGTATTTATCCCAAATTCCAAGTGTCACCTCGTACATCCAGATTGTTTTAACTACCCCTGCTTGCCCAGAGTCAGTCCATCATACTATCTTGTGTTTACTCTTTGTTGAGCTGGTTTTCCTTCTCTCTATGTGACAGATCCCTCATGTCACCTGCCTTGGGTCCTTGAGCACCTCAGTATAGATCCTCAAACAAAGAGCACTCAAGATGTCACCTTAATAGTATCGAAGGGACAATTCCTCTGCTGGAGCCTTTACAGCTAAAATAGGTAAAAGAACATCTCCCACCTGGCTCCCTGCCTTGGCTGTCTCATTTGAGGAAAACTAATCAAATGGAGAACTCACTAATGCGGGCACATGCCTTTCTTTGATCTTCCTAATGAAAAACCAGACAGTGTGAGAATGTGTATTTAGTCCAGTATTAAACATGACTTTCACTGAATGTGAGCAAGAGCAGTGCCATTACTGCTGTCAGTGCCATCATGAGCTGTGCTGACCCAATTAATGCGATAGGAAACACGACAGCTCAGCTGAACTGAGTATTTAACTCGAGGTATTTTCCATGGGTAGTAATTCCCCAGAGACAAGCCTGAGGAGGAGCTGTGTTTCCCACAGACATCTTGGGAGTAGCTGCAGGATAGAGTTTCAATGACCTGTTTAAGATTACAAGAATGTGCCCATTGATTCATTTGATTTAAAGTAACAGGGGGAAAAAGCAGATGTGATACTACAGACTGCTGATAATGACCCAGTCCATGGGTTATGCTGAGGTGGCTGTTGCACATCTAAAGGGGTTTATCCTCTCTAAGGGAACTTATCCTTCTCCCTTTGGAAACTACAGCACCCAGGAGTGTTTATCCAGGGTATGGGGGAGGAGTGTGAAAGCTCTAGAGTAGGAACACCCAGTCTTAAACAGTTAACCTCTCCTGTGGAGTGGAAATCCTCCTGGGGAAGTTCTTCACGGGTGAGCAGAGCACGTTGGACAGGAGGCCCTGAGTGGCACCAGTGTGTTAGTATGGGGATTGCACAGCAGCTCTGGCTGACCAGGGCTTGCTTACACAGGGTACACAGGAAGAGCATGCCAAGGTGTGCAGGCACTCCAGCAGCCTGTGTAAATTGGGAAGCCATGCAGAGGAGCAGCTGAGTTCAGAGCTGGAATGGAGGCAGAGGGAAGGTGAAAGAAGTGTCCATGGAAGAAAACATGGCATTCAGCCTGGTGGCACAGCTGCAGGGAACATGGGGCACTCCAGCAGTCCCCTCTGGACATTCAAGTATTAACAAGACACTAAGGGAGCTCTGTCTGGATTCTTAATCAATTAAAAAATGGTGCTTGATGACATTACCCAGGGAATAAGACACAAACGGGGAGCTCTGCTGTTGTGGCATGCTGAGGTGCAGGATGGGAGCTTACATGGGGCTCAGACACAGGGACTGGAGCTTGGGGTGCAGCAAGGTCTGGGCCAGATTTGGGTCAGTGAAATGGTTTTAGTCACTTCAAGCTGAAGTGAACACATCAAGCAGTACTTTCACCTTTTTCCTCAATGCATTGGTGTAAAACTGCAAATTGCAGACCTCTGTCCAAGCTGGAGTCTCTCTGGGCTGCAGCACCCAGATCAGAAGGTCTCAGGAGCTTTCTCTGCCTGGCTGCCTTTGCAGCCCCTCTAAGCCAAGCAGTACTTGGTTGATGCAAACTTTACTATTGCCTGGCCAAATCCATCTCTGAGAGCCTGAGGAACACAGCGCTGCTCTGTTTTGCTGCTTGAGGCTGTCCCACCCTACCCATGGTGGATACTGCAACATTTAAGGCTGAGGAAGAGCTGGATCTTGACATACATGGTTAGCCCAGTATAAATAGGAAAAAAAAGCCCCATCAAATCCCCACTGCAGGCCCTAGAGTGCCAATAATGTGATTGGGAAACGCTAACGGAGTAAAAAAAAAAAGCCTCATGTCAGGGTCACAGATGTCTCCATCCTGGAAATAAGCTTTTAAGACCAGGAAAGTCTATCAGCTGAGGAATATGTACAGGACCAAACCAACACTTCCTGAGAAGGGATAAAAAATCCAGAGTACAGCCTGTTCCTTGCAGCTCAGAAAACTCCTGAGGATGCCCAGAGCACACCCCATCCCTGCCTGGACAGAGCAGCCCCCGCTGGTGCTGGATGGCTGCAGAAGGACACCTGGAGCTGAACCCACTGTCCCAGGAACACCCAGCAGCGAGGAGATGCCAATACACACCTGCACGGGCCGCACCAGTCCGTTTGTTGGTTGAGGCCAAAGCGAGCTCTGCATTTCTTAGGAGAGGCAGGATCTGAACACAGAAGCATGCGCGGCGGAGAATGGGCAAGGCAGAGGCACAAAGAGGAGGAGGAGCACGAGGAAGAAAAGAGGCAACATCATTTTAGCCACTTTAACACACGACTAACAGACTACAATCCCATTATCTTCTGCTACAGAATGGCACCACCTGGAAAAAAGTGATCGTTAGGCACATATCAGTGATCACTGCTGGCAGCTGGAGGTGGTTTGGGAAACAGCTTTGAGAAATGTGGGCAATTACAGGGAAATTCACAGCTCTTCAAAATTCTTAAGTCTGGAAAAACTGCCAAATCCCGAAGGCCATGCCTTACTCGTGTATCTGTATCCTTACCGTTCCCTGCCTTACCAGCAGCAACTACGCGGGCTGCCAGTGAGCTTGGACTGCGCACGCACGGAGAAAAGAGGAAGAAACATTGCAGAAGCAGGCTGAAAGCAGAGTTAGCACCAAGGAGACCTAGGCCCAGGTATTCCACTCTGCCCCCCATCATACCCCTTCCAGTTTTAATGGAAAAGCTGTTCTCCGTAGCCTTTCCTAAAACATTGCTCTTTTACTATATAATTAAGGGACTCATTAGGGTGAAACCCTATTTGCTTTCAGGCACATCATGTTTTTCTCTGGTGTTGTATATGAGATTGGAACAGCGCACACACATTTGTGTGCTGGATGCAGCCTCTCTTTTTCAATCACTATCAATGTCTCGTTGTGTACAACCAGTAGTTGGTTTTCAATCTGTAACAGGCAAAATTATCATTTTAGTATCACATAGACAAGATATATATATGGATATATAAAAATATATAATGCACTCTACATAAAGGCCTAAAAGCCTGTATTCCTCTTATCAGACTCAGCACTGAATGAGATCAACAGTGTTAATTAAACTGAAGGTACTACTGGGACACATCTCTTGATAATGAGTCCCTTTATAATGAATATTTATTGGTACAGATAATACTTATTCCTGATATGGCAGAAATACTTCTGAAACCAGAATATGAATAGCCTTGGATGATGGGAATGTGTCTGTGACTGGCTGAAATCTGTTGAAAGGACCTTTTCTAATTGGCAGGGTGGTACAGGGAGGTGGGGTTTAGTATGACTTTCTTCAACTCTACATTACTTTGAAATGACAACCAAACTTGGAGCAGTACCATGAATGATCTTCAGTCCTGCCACTACATGCCATCCCACACACAATATGGATGCATTTGAGAGGAGTTTTCTTTAGTTAATAACAGCTGTCGGGGACATTCACCATGGATGCTTTCAATAGATAAAGCTTAGTGATAGTTTATATGAAGTTATTATACATTTGCCAAAATCCAATCTTTTCAGTTTTCATACACTACCCATGTTCTAAATCAAACACGTCTATTACAAAGTCACAGAAATGTTAATATACCATGGCTTAAAAAAATAATGAATGTGTATTTTTCTAGTTAAGATCAAGAGAATAAAAGAAAACACGGTAAAACCCAACAACTGCTTTAGATTCTCCCATCTGAGTAGGAAAGCAGGAACGGCTGCCAGGCTGCATGCACTTACCTGAGTTGGAATCTTGCTGCTTTTCCCGTGTTCGTCTCTTCTTTTTCCCCTGGGAAATCAAAGGAAAAGCTGTTACCTGTGCTCCAGAAAACTGAAGGTGCTGTGCAGGGCTTTTGGGGCTGGACTGGATGCTGGGGATGGCTGCTGCCTCCCAGGTAAGATCCAGTAAGAGCCACGGTGTTGCTGGCTCAGCCCTTTCAGGAGGAGATGAACTGAAAAGGCTGCAAAAGGACTACACAGGTTCATCTGCGAGGGTGTCCCCTTCCTTTCCCCTCATCTTATTCCAACGCTCCTAAGAAGAAACCCAGGTGGAACTCTCGAAGTGAAACCCAAATGTGTTTCTGCGCACTTGCTATGGCTTCTGCACAGCACAAATTCATTCTGGGCTTGTGCCTTTTCTTGGGGATTAACCTTCATTTCCAATACCCCTGGATCAAGTGCCACAGGCATTCTGGCTCAGTACTTTGCATGAGATCTGTGTGTATTTACAAACTGCAATAAACTCAAGAGGCCATGGCAGCCATGTCCCCACTCCTACCCCCACATCTGCTCCAATTTCTTCCCAACACACTGCTCCATGCTCTGGTTTATGAGTTCAGTACTATGCTGCAAACACAGCTAAGACCCGGATTTATGCTGCAGGCTGTGTCAGGAAGTGTGAGGGAAAATGTCAGTGGATGTAAACGAGCTGTAATAAAGTCAGTGCCTGTGCCTGTGGTGCTCAGCACCTCTGCCAGCTCTCGCCAGAACTCCTCAGCCCACTCTGATGCATCTCACCTGGGGATCCCACCCATTATTGCTTTAATTAATGAATTGATTATTTAATTAATATGTTTAATGAGATTAATACAATTAAAAAAGATTTGGTGCATGCAATGGAGAGAGTATGATCAATAGCTGATGCTCCTGTCATATTCCTCCTCCTTATGTTTCTAAAAAGCACTTGGTCCATTTTAGAACCTTCCCTATTTCCAAAACGTGTATTAATATGGTGCCTTATACCCAAACTGAAACTGGTTCTTGATATTCCTTGATTCCAAATGGGAAAGAAAATTTGAGGGAAATCCCCAGAAATTTATTTTTAAGTAATACTAATCTATTTCAGCGCTTTTGCAATTCTGGACCCATCCCTCATTCTTCTTTCACTAATAAAAAAGTCCTATTTTACCCCAAACTGCCTCTAATTCACAAGATGCAGCACCTCCCCTCATCCCCTAATGAGCTGATTAATGAGGGCACAGCAGCATGAGAGCAAATCTGGCTGTGTGGCGCAGGCAGCTCCCAAGGCTGCCTTTGCCCTGTGACTTCTTATATGACTTCTTGTGGTTTGAGTGAAGGTGGAAAGCTAAGAGCTGTGGTAAGCTTTTTCTGCAGTGGGGGAGCAACTGTATTTCCTGCCTGATATCTGCATCACGTGCTGCACAAGTGACCTACATTTCTCCTCCTCCTCCTCATCCCTGCTCAAATTTGGAGAGAAAAGCATTTCTTCCAAGAACCACAACACTGAAACCAGCTGGCTTACAGTGCTGGGAGGCCCAAAATGCACTTTTGGAGCCCACCATCTATCTTCTGGAGAAAGGAACCAGATGGAAATGATACAGGACTGTGATTTCCATGGAGGATGTGGTCTTGGAGGAAGGTGGTGTCATGCTCTCAGCAATGCTGATGTCCTTCAGATGTGTGACCATCAAAATGTGGGCCAGGGGCTTCCCATCACCTCTGCTTTTTCTGCATAATCTCTGCCCTCTGTTTTGAATATGGGGTGGTTTGGGTCTGTTTACAGGTGTTTTCTTGCCCTTGAAAGAGTTTTGTCATTCTGTAAGGAGGGCTGGAGTCAGTGTGGGAAGGATGGGCACTCCCTGTGCAATTCCCAAGGGTAAGAAAGTGCCTGTGAGGGAACTGATGGAGATGCGTGGCTGAACATCTGAAGACTTATGTGTACTTTGCTTCAGTTCCCTAATGAGCTTGTTAGGCATGTAATATCAAAAGAGTCGTGAAAGTCACAAGAAAAAACCCCTTACAAAAAGAGCCACTATTTAAAATCACAGAATCATAGAATTATTTGGGCTGAAAGGAACTTCAAACACATCCTGTTCAACCCCCCTGACATCAGCAGGGACACTTTCCACTAGACCTGGTTGCTCCAAGCCCTGTCCAACTTGGCCTTGAACACTTTCAGGGATGGGGCATCCACAGCTTCTCTGGGCAACCTGTGCCAGGGCCTCACCACCGTCACAGATACCTCAGCTGCTGTCCAAGATGCACAGAGCAGTTTGCTTCCATAAAGTTATATTTCCAAAGATATATCCACAGCACTTAAAAGCTTCTCTTCCTTTCTATTTCCATTTGCTTGGACAATACGCAAATAAATGCTTGTGGTTGCTGGGGGCTGTATCATTCATCTTTTAGACAGGCAATAAGCCAAGAGGGCATTCAAAATACTTCTACAATGTGAATTTCTACAGCTCTTGTGCTGCCAGGAATGGCATTGCCAGGACCAGGTGTTTAGTAAACACCAGCCAGACCCTAAGGCCATTTTGGGCCATGCCATAGGGTGGGGGTCCGAGCACGGTGGCACTCACATAGTTGTCTCTGGCAGACCAGCCAGGGTAGAGCTGCATGTGGAGCTGCCGTTCCTTGCGAGCCAGTTCGTAGTACTTGGCTTGTTCCTCTCGGGACAGTGCATGCCACTGCAAGGACAAAGAGCAGTGAAGCACGGCCCTGCAGTCCCCTCCCAGCCCACCATGGCCACCCCGCCCCAGGGCACATGTGGCCCCCTGTGTTCACAGGATAAGAGCACCCAGATTTGAAGCAGATGCTTATTATGTACTTAAGAGCAGCTGCAAGAGACAGGGATGTGGCACTAGGTGATGACACTGGGCCCCGTGAGCTCTTACCCTTCTTCCCAAGATCTGGTTGATGGCAGCACTCTCTTTCAGGGTGCATTCAGCGATGACTTTCGCCCGCATTTCTTTCATATACAACATGAAAGCATTCAGGGGCTTCTTAATAGTGGGCTTCTTGGCTTCCTTCTCTCTCTTTGGTTCTGGTTGAGGTTTCCTTGGTGGGACAAAAGGAGGGGATGTCAGCATCAGAGCCACCAGAAGACTCGGCTCCAAAATAACCCAACAGCATGAGCAGGTGGAAGGGGCTGAGATTTGCTCCTCAGATGCACAGCTCAATGTTTACACATCCTTCCCCCATTTAAGCACTGAGAGTGATAAATGAAATGGGTGTTGAGGTGCTGATGCTGCTGAGCCAGCACTTCTCACTCACATGTTTCGGTCGTAGTGCTCCATCTCTTGCTTGCCGGAGTGGGGCACGATGGCAGGGTGTGGGATGCCCGTGGTGTGCATGCCAGAGCCCAGCATCAGCGGGTGAGTGAACCTGCAATAGAGAGTGGGTGAGCCATGCTGGGAGGGCTGCACCGGGCCAGGGACACTGCAGATGCCAGGCAGTCAGGGTGGCGTCCCTCGGAGTGCACTCTGATATGGCGGAAGCAGATGGAAAGCAAGGACATGGAAAGCACGCAGGCGCTGCCAGGCTGGCGGGGGGCAGGCAGTGCCCATCACCCCCAGGTCACCCTTGTGCCATGGCTGGTCAAGCCATGGGCATGTGGATGGAAAGGATCCAGTGCCACAGCAAGGGAACCCACCTGCAGCAAGAGCCAGCCTGGCCAAGATCAAGGGTGCTTTCACCCAGCAGTTTTAGCTACTCAAATCTCTGCTGTTGTAGTATCTCATTAGCACTGTAGAACGGAACAACAAACTCAACCTGGGGTTTGGATGGGAGAGATTAGGACCACCCTGCACCTTTCTTTTAACAGAAATAGACTAAGTCTGAACATGAACTCTACTGCAACTCTAGGAGGTATACCTTGCCTAAGCAATGCTCTCCACAACATGGGCTGAGATCATGAGAGGTCTCATTAGCTCTCAGGCTTCATTAGCTCTCTCCAGAGTTTTAGAGGATAAAGCCAGCGAAGTCAGCTTTGCCAAGCTTGCCACTTTATGACTCCAGCTTGAGATGGCAGAATTGCCCATGGGAGATGAACTGTTCATTAGATATGCTGGCACGAAAAGAAAAGCTGTTTAATTTAATCCACCAGCACAGTCTGATCCTTATCTGACCAGGTGTACTTTCTCGGCTGCAGCAGTGCTGCAAAATCCGCCCCAAAATCCTGCAGGCAGGAGCTCAGGGAGGCTGCTGGGGCTCCACAGGGAACCGTTAGCTCCTCTTTCCTTCATTTTTGAGGCTGTGCATGGGTGATATCTTGCGAGAAAGGAGGGCTGGCAGCACTCCCTTCCCTCTTCTGCAAGGCTAAGGGGTTCCATGGATCAAGTGTTGTATGGATCAAGGGTTGCATGGATCCGGGTTTCTGCATGGCTAAGGGCTTGCGTGAATAAGGGTTTGCACAGTTTTCCTGTGGGAAATCTCCACTAACAGCCCTTTAGGAAAACAAGAAGCAGAAGCAAAAGCTGCTATGGCCCTGGCATCCCTATAGAGCCATGAGGGCTTTGCCCAGCAGCATGCCTGGAAGAGCTGGGCTCTGTGATTCCCATCCACGCATTTTGCTCACCCGAAGGCAGAAACTGTGTTTATATCTCACAGAACTGACTTGTGCTGATGGGAGGGCAGCAAATCACTGTCCTCTCTTGTCCTGCTTTTAAAGCTGAGACTGAGTAAACCAGATCCATCTCTGCAGAGCAAAGCGGTAGTGGCAGAAGGGACATATTCAGGATTCAGGTTAGTGACACAGGAGCAAAATCCTGAGCAATGGATTCCACTCATTTTCCCAATGCTGAGCTGAAGGCTGGAGTTTTTGACTCTCTTTAGAGTTCTGCTGAATAAAACCCAACCGTTATGCATCCTTCATCCTCAATATTTCCCTGAGCACCCTTTGGACCAGACACTGCTTAAAAGTGCCTTTTCTTCCCATGGCTGTCCTGGGGAGGGTGGGTGGCTGTCCCTGTGTGGCTGTGGTCTGCTGCAAGCTCCTTCTGCACAAACTGCAAGCTGCGTGACCAGCCGAGCTGCCCTGTCTCACACAGCTCATACTCACCTGGAGAAAGAAGCCCCAGCAGAAAGCGCTGACGAATACGGCTGTCTAAATCCACATGACGGGAGCGGATAGACAGACTGGCTCTGCCTGGGATCAGGAAGAAAGAGTCTATAAAGTATCCACAGCTACGTGGTATTTCCTAAAGATACCCTTTGTTAATGGGACTCAGAGGATTTATGCTCCTGGTTGGATGGACACTCAATATCTCTTCTTAGGCTTGAGGGGCAGTGTGGGCTTTGGATGTTATTTTGAGAGAACCTTCCTACAAAATTTGGATCTAATTCTGGTCCCCTTCTGCCCCTGGTACTGGCTAACACTGCAGCTTTGAGTTTACCCGGTAACAATGCAAAGTGCAGAGGCATGCTGAAAAATCAGATGTTGCTGTTGCACAGAAGAAGTTGCTCAAAAGAGCACAGTGTGACTGAAAAAAAATAAAGCCTGCTCAGATTCTCTGTGTGGTGCATAAGAAACTGCACCAGGAGGATAAACATGAGGAAAGCTTCCTTACTATGCACTGATCAAGCACTGGAATAGGAATTGCCCAGAGAGGGTGTGGAGCCTCTCTTACTGGATATCCCAGGATTGTGTGGACGCAATCCTGTGCCATGTGCTCTGGAACAGCTCTGCTTCAGAAGGGAGGTTGGTCCTGATGGCCCACTGGTCACTTCCAATTTTATCTACTCTGTGATACTGCGATGCCCCAAGCATAGGAGACTCCTGAAGTCTGGAGAGAAGGTACCTACCCTGCCTTTATGCTTTAGGAATGCTTTGATTTCCCCAGCACATCCTTTTAAGGATACCCATCAGTTTCAAAGAAGCCAAAAGATCAGTCCTGCATTCTTTTTGAAAGTTGTTTCATATTGGGGACCAGGCGCATATCAGACCTGGGGCTGGAAATTATTTTTGAAATAGTAAAATAACTATGCAGGAAGTTCCTTGTTGTTCCCAGCAAGAGAACTCCCACATTTTCATATGGAAATAGCTCAAAAATACCTTGGCTTGTTCTGCAAACCTGCCAAAAGATGCTTCCAGTCTAAAACTGCATCTGGAAACTGAGATCATAGAATTACAGAATGGTTTAGTTTGGAAAGGACGTTAAAGCTCATCTCATTCCAACCCACCCTGCCATGAGCAGGGACATCTTCCACTAGACCAGGCTGTTCCAAGCCCCATCCCATCCTGGCCTTCAACACTTTCAGGGAAGGGGCACCATGTGCTGGTACTCACGTTCCTTTGACCAGGCTGCACAGAGCTGTACCTAAACCCAGCTATTTTCAGTACTCATGATGAAAAAATCCACAAAATGTCCATTATCATTAAGTGTGGTGCACTGTGAAGGACCCAAGCTCCTAGATGCCTGGGATTTTCTGGGGCTAAATACAGGTTTCTGCCCTGAAGAGGAATAATGACAATGTGGCAGCAGTCAGACCCCTGAGCTGCGCTGGGCAGGAAGGAGGCTTCCGCTCCTGCTGCTGTGTACTTGACTGAAATCGGTGGGATCTGTCTGCAGGAAAGGCATCTGGGGCTGTTTACACAGAAGCCCTCTCTGACCCCTCAGATGCTGGTGGGTATAAACACTCCAACAGCCAAGCACTGCTGCACACCAGGAAACTGAAACAACCTTTGAAGCTGGAGGCGGCTGCCCCAGGGCTGAGAAAACACTTGGAGCTAATCCAGAAGTGACCTGTGTTACTCCAGAGGCTGGGATATTGGGATAGGAATGGAGTCAGGCACTTGCAGCTTCATCCCAAGTCCCTCTGACATGCAAATTAAAGCAACTGCAAAATCAGTCCCTGATGATTGGGAGTGCATGATTACAGCCTGTATCACGGAATTACTGGTTTGGGTTGGAAAGGACTTTAAAGTTAATCTCATTCCAAGCTCCTGCCATGGGCAGGAACACCTTTCACTACATCCAGCTGCTCCGAGCCCAGTCCAGCCTGACCATGAACACCTCCAGGGATGGGGCAACCTGTGCCAGGGCCTCACCACCCTCTGTGTAAAGAACTTCCTCCTAACATCTTACCTAACTCTCCTCTTTTAGTTCAAAACTGTTCCAACTTGTTCTATCACTATCTGCCCATATAAAAAGTCCCTCTCCTTCTTTTTTATAAGCTCCTTTTAGGTACAGGAAGGGGCTCTGAGGCCTCCCAGGAAACTTCTCCAGGCTGAAAAACCCCAGTTCTCTCAGCCTGTTTCCAGAGGATCACCTGATGATGGGAGGGTGGCTCAGAAAAAAGGTTGTGGGATGGTGGAGGAGAGGCTGCTATGGCACCACTGTGCTTGGCCCCAGGCACAGGTGAGTGACACGATTTGCAGGTTCCTGGCTAATGTTAACTGCCAGGCTCCCATAAGCAAAACTCACTTGACTGGACTCTTGGAAGCTTTTATCTGACTGTCATCTCAGCTTAATTACAGAGAGAGTGATCGCAGCTCCTCCTCCTGAAGCGCTTGGTGAGAACAAAACCAGTTTCTGCCCAGCTCCTGCCTGCCAAGAGCAGGAAAAGTGGATCTCATCCTTTTGTGGATGAAAAGTTGTTTCCCATGTGTATCTGCCCTGGTCTAGCAGCTGACTTGGTGGCACCAGCACAACCATGGAGTCCTGTAATGGTTTGGGTAGGGAGGAACCTTAAAGATCATCCAGTTCCAATCCCCTGCCATGGGCAGGAACACCTTCCCCTAGACCGCGTTGCTCAAGATCCCATCCAACCTGGCCTTGAACACCTCCAGGGATGGGGCAGCCACAGCTTCTCTGGGATGCATCCCTGGCATGACCATCCCCAGCACACCATCCCTGGCACGCAGCCCCTGCTGCATGCTGCTGGCATGGGGGGGATGCTGCCATGAACCTGCCAGGCTTCAGTGCTTCTGCACCCACCCACAGCAGTGTGCTGAGCCTCAGCTGAGGACCGGACACTCCACAGGTGGGTTTGGTGCTCTTTCCATACATTTTCAGCAAGGAAAAGAATGACCAAAACCTCTATTAGACAAATGTGCTTCAAGGTGCTGCTCTCTGCATGTCAGGCCATTTGTTGCTTTACCATATCTGCTCTATTAGCCATTAATGAAGCCTCCTGATGAGGCTGCAGGAGGATACCAAACCCCAGGGATGCTGGAGCAGCTCTCAGCCATGAAAGCTCTCTCCTACCAACTGCCCCACAAAATCTCCATAAAAAACCAGACTGCTCTCCCTTCATGAGCCTAGGGCTGTCTGAAAAGCATCATCCTAACCCAGGAATGGACCTTCCATTTGACAAACAGGCTCCTTTCTCCCTGCTCCAACTCCTTCTTTCATGTTACAGCACAGTCACTCCAGTCCTTGTTTTTCTTGAGGATGAATTACATCATATGAGGAGTTAAATCATCACCCAAGAGTAGCAGATTTAGCACAGAAGGCTAAAAGACTTCTCTTTGAAGCCAGACTGTATCAAAGGCCTCATCCTCTGTTTCCTTATGGTTAAATATCTGGAAAATGAAATTCATAAACAAAACAAAGCAAAAGCTAACATTTTACTCTGTGCTTTAAGAAGCTTCCCCTTTCCCACTCTGCAATAGGTTCTTACACCTGAAGCTCTCCATCGGGCTTTTCCAGGGTTTTATCCACTGGCACTGGGGGAATCTGGCTACTGTCCCTGTGATCACCTGCCCTGCAATTTCTCTTCATCCCAGCAACCCTGAATTGTTACCTGCAGCCATCAGTCTCCCTGTCAGCCTCTGCAATGTCTCTACCTCGTCACCAGGGATTAAATATTAACCTGAGGAGTGATGATGCCCACATGGCAGTACCTGCCAGACCCGCTCTCTCAGTGTGCTCATGGTCATGGGGACAAAAGCCAGTGGCAATGACCACAGAGAACACACTGGTGTATTTTTAACTTGTGTCCCTGGGGCAGGTTTACCAACAGGCTGTGCTTTGCACGATGCTCTGCAGGGCTGGCCCACGCAAGGGGTACATTTTGGGAGTGCTCCAGCTCATGGTCTCTCCTTTCCCATGCCTGCTGGGGCAGTGGTTACCAACTGGCTGAGCTGTGGCCAGGCTGTGGGTACCAGGGTTGCTTCCTGGCAGGTCTCTGCCATGATGTGCTTTTTCCCTGTGTGTCAGATCCCAAAAAACACCATGGCCTGGCAGATGGAGCATCCCACGGGATTACTCCATACTGGTGGCATGCTCCGGGAAAGCACTGTTTGTGCTGAAAAGTCCAGTGAGGGAGAAAATTACCTCCTACTCAAAAAAGAGACTTTTGCTACGATTAGGAGGGGTGCGTAGGAAGCTCTCTCTGGGTTTCCTAATCCACAAAGACAGATGTAAAGCAGGAGGCTCTTTTGAACTGGGAAGGTTTTAATCCCTCTCCAGGGATGCCTCAGCCAGGACGAAGCCCTCAGCCTCTCTATGGGTCTGCTCCCACCTGCAAGACAAGGCTAAATTCTCCTCCCTCTTCACACAGCACACAGGGGTGAAGGTGGGGGAAAGCACCGTGTAGGTCATGGAGAGCAGCAGCAGTGGTTGGCTCAGTGACCCATCCCCTCCCGCGCATCCAGCAGGGCTGGAGTTGTGCGAGGCCGAGCCCTCCTCACTCACCATCCCATCGACGGCGTGATCTGGCCAACTCCACTGGGGGGCAGGGGGTAGAAACCAGGGATGTCTGAGGTCTGGGAAGGACGGTGCACTCCTGGAAGAAGAGAGAAGGAGAGGAGTTGAACCTGGCACTGCACTCCCCGGCTGATCCAGATCATTCCCAATCCCCTCATTGCTTCATCTATGGTCACTTGTGGACAGCTACATAAAATAGCTATCTGCAAGTGGCAGGATGGTGTTTCCTGTGGTTCTTTCTGTGGGGACATGGTGGGTCATCCACATTGCTGCAAAACCACTAACATAAGGGGGAATGGAGGAGGGAGGCATCTTGCTCCTGCACAAGCATCATAGCTGCTCCATGCCAGCCTGAGGCCAAGCAGCACCGTGCTTTATTAAGGATTTGGTTGACTCTAGGCATCCCTCTGCCTTTCCCAGAGATCCCACTCAGGTATTCAGTGGATGGTCAATGCCATTCCTATGCTCCCTCTCCATCAGTCATCCGCAGGACCCCCCGTGAGCAGGCAGTGGGAATGCTCCTCCAGCAGGCATCACTTCCAACTTCATTTTAAGCAATTTGATTCAAAACAATTATTCTGCGGCTCTGTGGGTGCCAAAGAACTGCAGAGGTGGGTATGGTGCCAGCTGGGAATTCACCCTTTGCATGGGGAATCCCTGTGTGATCTTCAAAGCTGCTGGCATGGGCAGCATGGCCAGGGGACACAGCTGCAGCACTGCTTCATTCCTATCTGGGCTGGAGAACATCCTGTGGTGCCTGGGGCTGCAGGTGGGACTCAGACAAAAATAGTGCTGCTGGCAAAAACAGCCACCAGCTGACCCCTGGACTGGGAAACTGGAGGGGTGTTGGGGCTGAGCTCTGGCCCAGCATGGTGTAGTGATTGATGGCTGCTATCGAGCCTCAGACAAAATTGGGAACAGGGATTGTCGAGTGGCTGTCCTGGATGATAAATATATGGACTAAACTGGTGATGAGTTGCAAGCAGTTGCAACTGGATTTTTCTCAGAGATGTATGGATGATACCTTATTAATTAGGAATGACACCAACCAATTCTAAGCATTTTATTAGGAGTCTGCTAAAATAAATATATAACTGACCTGACAGGAATATATAACCTAGTATGAGATTTGCTTCAAGTGGGACTCAGTGGCCCATGGAGGGTCAAACAAAACCAGGCCTACACAAGGCAGTTGATGGAACATCCTCAGATTTGCACCCCCAGCTATACGAGTTGCGTAAGTCAGAGCACAAGTTATTCTTGCTGGCTCAGTGGTTGGGGCACCAGCCACTGACTCAGAATTCCTGCTTGTATTTCCTCGTCTGTGTGTCCTTGGGCTACTGTGAGAAACTTTAAAGGGATGCTGGGAGAATAAGAATGACTCTCAAGCCCTTACACTGGGTGATAATGGGAGCTATTTCAGTGATGAAAACAGAAATGGGGCACATCCAGGATGCACACAGAAGAAAACCCTTGCCCCAGCATTGTAGAGATGGGGCACATATGATCACAGCTGCACCACAAATGCAAGACCCAGCTGAGGATGATGGGCTTAACCTTTCCTTGAATAGCACATGGGGGTGGTCTCTGGGACAGACAGACTCCCTATATCTATAGAAGTACAGGCTAAACAGGAAGGGGAGACTGGACAGTGCCTGCACTGAGGGTGCAGGTGGGCAGCACAAGGACAGTGTCCTAGAATGACTGAGAGGTGAATGCTCAGGGACTGCTTCAGTGCCAGCTGTAGCATCCACAGAGGGATATGACCAGCTCTGCTCTTGGGTGAGCTGCTCTTGTATCACTTAAGGTTCCCCAGGCTGACAGTGAGTCCTAGGAGGCAGCTCAGGGCAAGCAATTCCTGGAGGGGCAGAACTCTGCAGGTACAGCAAAAGCAGTGTGGGGGAAGGTGTGTCGGGTTACCTTCCTGCACACTTTCTTTCAGACTAAAACTCAGCCATTACCTAAGCTTTTAGTAAGTTTATTTTGTTATCTCTTCCTAATTTTCTGCTGAGTTTATTATGCTCTGATGGCTGACAAGCAGTGTGCTGCCCAGAAGACAACCAGGATATGCCTGGGTATCTCTTACACCAGAGCTAAATCCTACCCATCAGCATCCCTAATGAGCCCAGAATGTGACCTCTAGACCTAAACTCTACCATCAGCACCCCTGATGAGTCCAGAGTGTGGCCTCCAGGTTCAGACCAGGGATTATTCAGTGGGTCCTCCAGCCAAAAGAATCCTCAATAACCCATTGTTTTGTCAATGGTGTTAACTAGCTGAGATCTCTAGGACAGTTTGGATCACTCCTTGGTGGAGGCCTTTGCCCAAATCGCAACAGTTGGTTTTGTGCCTCTGATTTGGCACTGGTTTCTGCACTCTTATGGACACTGACCTCCTTCCTGAATTCAGTTTGACACAAAACTGTCAGTTTGCTTGCTTTCCCATGAACTCAAGCCCAGGTTTGTGTAAAAGCCTGGGTAATCTGAACAAATGTTCTCCACTAATGTAAGGTTGAGAAAAGCTTGATTTTACACTCAGTTTGTCAGGAACCCATGAAGAATGATGGAATGATGGACTGGGGTGAATTCCTCAACACATACCTGTATTTACAGTATAATTTAGAGGGTTTAACCTCAACATACTGTACTTTCCTCCATAGCCTCAAGAGCCGATTGACACAGGCTGGACTCACACAGGAACACAAAAAGCCAAACCGGGTGACAACCACATAACATGTGGCTACGGGAACACACATGTCAATCCAGTCAACTATCAGACACTGATCCTGTTTAGTAAAAAATATTTCCTGTTTCAAGCATTTATTTTCTCAAAATGACAACCTGACAAGAGTTTAGGTATGAGTCAAGGGAAAGATTACTTTCCATTTTCTGGTTGACTCTTGTGCATTATCGTGCAGGCTCTGGTCTGGTCTGAAGGTACAGGACAGCTTGTACAGGGAACTGAGCACACTCCATCAGCAGGGCTGGCACTTTTGGTATCAAATTGCTCATGGCCAGATCACAAAGCATTGCAAATAAGCTAAATAACCTCCTGCTGCTAAGCAATGTCCCAGCTGACCAAAGGTCCTGATTTTTCCAATTGATTTGGTATCAGGCAGGTGCCAGCCTCAGTGGTCTTCAGCTCTGTCGCCCTTCCCAGCACACAGATCCCAGTGCTGCCATTACCTTGTTTCTGGTTGATGTCAGCGGGCAAGTGGGGTGAGTGGGAGCCGTGGCTGAAATGGTCGTTGCTGTACGGGATGAGAGGGGTGAGAGGGTGCACTCCATGCGATGGCTGCACAACAGGAACTTTGTTGGACTGCAAGACACAATGATGGAGAGGACTCAGAAGTCATCAGAATCCACCAGCAAGGAGGGTCAGTGCCCTCTGCAGTCCTGCTGTTGCCAGAAGGGCTGGGAATAACTAAAAACACTACACAAACACTAAACAAATTACTAAACAAACACTGCAGCATCCTGCAAAAGAGTCCATAAACAAAGCAGGGAAAACAGCTGGAGATGATTTCTTGGATAAGTGGAAAACATAAACAGCATAAAGTTTTCAAAGATCAGAACTTTTTTTTCCCATTAATTTCCAGTATCTTTTATTCTACGACAAATGCTCCAAGAATGTTACCCAATGCCAAACTCTTATTCTCTGTCCTGGACTACAGGGTCTAAACCTGGACTTTCACAATAAATCTTTCCTATTCACTGTGAAAGTCATGTTTGGGCTTTATTTATCAGGGCTGTCATGCAAGGACAGGCACAGGATCACAGAATCATTTTAGTTGGAAAAGACTTTATAGAGATCATCAAGTCCAACCATTAACCCAACACTGGCAAGGCCACCATTAAATGCTGAGGGTAATGCCTCTGAAAATAGGATGTGGTCACCAGTGAGCCCTTGGGATGAAATCCCTGTTGGGACTAAGCTCCAGTGCTGGACAAGGACCAGAGGGAGCTGAAGTAATGCTGGAGATGCAAAAAATCCAGGAAAAGTAAGCAATGAAATGTCTTCTCTTGTAGCTACTCCTGGTTACACACAGCATGGCTGTTGGAGCCCAACACCTTGGAAAAGGCCCTTTTTGGTGAACACAACAGGAAGTCCTCCTGCATGTTGGAGCAGAGAGAGGGGAACCTGTTTGGAAGAGCTGCACAGCTGTAAAGAACACACACAGACACAGAGACACACAGACCCACACACACACACTGCCATCTACGCAGCCTCCTTGCCTCGAGTGTCTCGTGCTGCTTCCTACATGCCCAGTTTTGCCCATGGTTGCTTTTAAATCCAAACTGACCTAATCTTGGTGGTAGAATGTTAGGATTTGTCCCAGATAAACCCACAAAAAGAAACAGGACTAACAGCACTTCAAAACAGGGTGAATTTGGGAACAGAGCAGGTCAGAAAGCTCTCCAGGGGCTAGGAACTGGGCAAGCCAGCCAGTTTTCACCAGTCTCACTGGGATGTCTACAAGTGATTTGCTGTGTGACTTTTGACAAATCATTTAGGATCCCTGGACTCAATTCACTGGTGCCTTTCACTTTGGTAATGACTTTGCTCAGGCAGAATGAGCACAAAGCTCTGGTTAGCTTTGGTGAAGGAGGCACAGACACAGAAAATTACTCTGATCAACCTGTCCTGAACTTATTCTGGCTGCTCCAAGTGAACTGGGAGCCCTGGGCAAGTCCTGTCTTTTGCATCCCTGCTCTGAGGAGGAAATCCATGAAGCGGAAAGGAAAACAGACAGATGGAGATGCTGCTTTACATCTGCTTTTCCCATGAAGGTTTGCTCATGCAAATAAAAACCAAGAGGCACGCAGGTCTGCATTTGAGAATGAATGAAAACCCTAATTCTTGATAGGCGTAGATGTTTTCTTCTACAACAGTATGCCATACAATAGGATACTGGGAATGTAATCCCCCTTCCCAGCACAAACTGGTGTGGTACCGGCATTACTGTCCTGAAGCTGGGCCATGGGTTATGTGGTTTTCCCATCAAGAGCAGCACTGAGCTGGTTCCTTGCTTAGTTACACATGTTTGGAGCTCTGAGCTCTTTCTATTCTTAGCCATCAAATGAGATGAAGAAGCGCTTTTCAGTGATATTTCTAAAATTAGCTATGGTTTAGCATATTTAAGATCCACAAAACCTAAATGAGGGATATGCAGTTCTACGTGTACATTCTAATATAACACTGAAGCAGAACAAGCTCAATGTTGAGCTGTTTTGAAAACCTCAACTCAAGCATTTCTTCTATTCAAAGTAGGACAGATCTTTCTTTCCCATTTGCCTCATGCCTGATCCAAAGCACAGCACCATTCACCAGCCAGCCTCGCTGACTAATGACTGTGAACAGCTTTCAGAGCAATGAGAGAAGACACAGACTACTCCAAAGGCAGATGACTTGTTCTGATGCTGATCTGCAGGATAACTCCCCAGGGAAAAGCAGGGAGTACACGTGGTTAGAGTAAAGCATGGACTGTCCTCCTTCCCACCAAAGCAGAACATGGATGTGTTCAAGGCCAGGTTGGACTCGGCTTAGAGCTGGTCTAGTGGAACATGTCCCTGCCCATGGCAGGAGATTGGAAGGAGATGATTTTTAAGGTCCCTTCCAACCCAAACCATTCTGAAATTCAATGGTTCAATGGTAACCTGGTGATACAGCAAGACTTGCAGCTCAATTACTCAGTTTTTCCATCAGTTTAGATAGAAAACAACACCAGCAAGAACTGCCCTCCTCATGACCCTTCTACATTTGCCCTTGCCTCACTCAAAAACTTCTCTACTCTAAAGCCATAAAGATTTGGTGGGAAGGATGACCACCAAGGAGACAAGAAAAATTTCTGCAAGGGGCTATTTATACCCCTTTCCACTTCCTCCATTAGGGAGTTTGTTACAGAACCCATCTCCCAAAATTAAGGGAAGAAAGAAATGCTGCACAAAAATATGGAGAAACAGTTAAAACTCCATCTTGATCTTGGTTCAAAGACTGCAGCTGCCAATGGTTGTGGCCTGTGGCCATGACTGCAGCTCCTGGTCTTCCCTAGCTGTACTATGAAACCATACTTGGCTTATAGAAATCCATATACCAGAGAAACGGGATCAATTCCCCTTTTTTTGCAAGGTCTAGATTATGTTCCTGCAAATCAGCTGCAGCACATGAACCTTGAAAAAGCTTTTCAAAGCCAGGACTTAGCAGCTAACAATGTTTTATGCCATAAAATTAACCTGATGTAAATGTTTTCTCCCAAGAGGATTGAATTGACACGAGGGCAGTGGTTTGGTGTTCTCTCAGAAGGTCCCCTGGGAGGACACTGGGTGCTGCTGGTCAGGACATCACAGGGTTGTTTGGTTTGGTAAAGCATCATATTTTGTCCCCTTGGTTTCAATACAGCCCAGAGCTGCAGTGACAGGAGCTGCTCATTACCCACCCACCAAAAATAACACTGCTGGTGCCAAACATCATGACCCCAACACCAATTTGTCACCTCCTGTCCTTCAGCAGCCACAGGGGGATGTGAAGGGGCTCCAAGGACAGCTTTGCCTCACCTCTTCCAGCACAGCCTTTTGAGGACAGGTCGGGGAATGAGCTGTGCAGCCACGACCTTGTACAGAAATGAAGAGGCACATTTACAGCAACTGCAGAATGGTATTTCCAGAGGGGATGAAGCATCAGGATGGAGTTTGCAAGCCTGAGGGCTCTTTCCCCTCTCTCAAATTTGCTAAATTGCAGCTCTGACGAGTGCCCAGCTCCCATGTGAGCGCTGCCCTCTCCTCCCCTGTGTGCTGGGCCAGGCACTGATGCTGCAGTGCATCCCCCTCCCAGCACCAATCATCCCACCAACTTCCCTGAAAATGACTGAAAAACCCAATGCTACTCAGGAAAGAAGATTCCCTCCTTGAAGCTAAGATGCGACTTTAATAACTAGAGGTATTTGGGGGAGCAAAGAGAAAAGACAGTAGCATTAATTATTAAGAAAGATTAATTGTTGGCAAGGGAAAATTAGATCTCCCCACCAATACCTGTGGGTGATTGTGATGGGATCTCAAGGCCAGAGAGAAAACTAATTTTCCTCTGACCACATGCAAACCCAGTGGATCTTGCATATAAGGATCATCCTCACCATTGGGATTGCAGTGTATTTTGGCTCCAAGGTGCTTGATTAGGCTAAACATCCTTTGCCTTTGCTCCCATTCTCGATCACACATACTCTGGCCACAGGTAGCAAAGGGTTTATACAAGCTGCTGGTTGATCAGAACTATAAATGAGGGGTTTTTAATCAAAATGTGGGGTTTTCACTACAGATTAGTGCGAGATTATAATCAAACATTTTCTGGAAAGCACCTCATGTTAGCAAGTATTTTAATTAATTTTTAAAGACTTATCTATTTAGTCATGACATGCTAAAAATGAGTAGTTTTACTTTGCTGGTTTGATGGAGGATTTTTCTGTTAAACTTTAAAACTAACCTTAGAAAAATGAAGCACAGAAGGTCAAAAGTCAAAATTTTAATGAAATGATCAAACTAAAAAATTTCCATGTCTGGTAAAACTCTTTGAGTTTTTAATTCTGAAAATATTGTAGGGAAAAAAAAGAATTTTTTTTTCTGCTTGGATCAGTTTAGGAAAAGAAACAAATGAAAAAAAAAAGAGGATGTTTTGTAACTTGTGAAAAGTATTCTTTGCTACAACTGAACACAGCTATTAAAAGCAGCAGTGGTCACACCATGCTGCCTGGGGGGCTGCTGAGGATCCCAACATCCCATCAGTCCTAGGCTCCACCACTGCTTTTATGGATGGGAATGACTTTAACCAATTTTCTGGTAGAAAACAATTCAGAACTAAAATAAACTAGTTTAACTCTACTAATGTGGTTACTGACTGGAGAGAGAAAGAGACAGCAAGAACAGCAACACACATGGACCTCTTTAGGGAAAAAAGGCCAACTTTATTGAACGGACAGCCCGTATTTAAAGCATGTTATGCTAAGCTAAGACAGGACAGTAGCTCATTGGATTATTGGGAAGAACATCTATGAGACTGTACCTCAGGATGTGTCCCACGGTAAAAACACCAGGTGTTAATCTTTATTATGAATTCCATTTTGTTTTTCACCAGATTCCATTCTGTTTTGACCATATTATCATCCTGGGAGAATTCCTCCCTAACTGAAGCTACAATCAGCTTATCAGTCTGGGAAAGGACCTGAGAGGCAGGAGAAGTCCAGGCCTGAGAAAGAATTTCCTAGCTCTCTAAATGTGTGTGTCCACATACTGCCCCTTCCAATAGTGAAAAATGTTACATTTCATGCTGTTAAATTTCCTTGGGGATGTGACTTCAAGAGGTGCTGTGCTCCCCATGGAGGATAACAAGTGCCTGCCTTGCACAAACCACAGCTCCCAGAACATCAGCCAACATCCCGAGAGCCAAAACTGCTGGAAAACCCTGCACTGTGAGAGCCACTGTCCATCCATGGATGCACAGGAGCCTGCAGGGAGAGGAAAGTCCCATAACCCCTCTATGACCCTTAGAGCCAGGTGTCCCCATGACCCTGGCCATGAAGAGGGAAGACTGAGAGCACCCTGGAGGGAGCAGGATCCATCCCCCACAGCACAGAGTGCCTGGGTGCAGGAGCTGGTGGCCAGGGTGAGCGCTGTGGTTTTCAGCCTCACTGAGGAGCCTCACCACAGTCAGGTGAAATTACTCACACCACTTTCAAATTTTCCCACATTGCCAGCCCCAAAGACAGAGAAATGAAGAGCTGTGGGTCAGCCCAGCAGTGACCTGTGTGTAGTGAGGGGTCTGGCCAAGGAAAGGGAATGGGGGCTGTCAGCTGTGCCATGCTGGTGGCCATCACCACCATCACAGAGGGGGGTTTTGGCAGTCTCAGAGCCCTGTGTTGCTGGCTGTGCTGTGTGTCTGGCTGCTGGGAGCATCCCCCAAATCTGTTAGCTCAGATGCTGGACTGAGCTCCGAGCAGATATCTGTGCTCCTCTGCCCTGCATGGATGCCTGGGTGCAGCACAGGAGCTGCAGGCTGCAGTCCAGCCCTGAGTTGCCCCGTATGTGTTTGCTTAGACGTCACTTCTCAGAGAGAGTGAGATGAGTAGACGTGTCAGCTATGAAAAGCAAAACATACCAAGATTTACTGTTGCTGATTCAATGAGGAATTAATCCCTCTTCACTGCAAAATTAGTCATCGGGCCACAGAAAGAAAGGTATAAGGTCAGGCTGCATGCACCACTGCTGGGGAAGCTACCTGTGACTGGGGGCACTGTGCCTTTTGCACTTTTTCCTACAATCAATCCAAATTAACAAATGATTAGGGATGTATCGTGGATATTAGTCCACCTTGGATGAGGCCCTGGGCAAGCTGGTCTAGTGGAAGGTGTCTCTGCCCATGACAGGTCGGTTAGAACTGGATGATCTCTAAGGTTCCTTGCAACCCAAACCATCCTCTGATTCTGTGATATGATTAAGGACATTATTAGCCACATCCCACAGCATCAGATACCAGGAGGACTTTCAGGAGGGCTCCCAAGGGAATACTGTCACTTGGGGCACCGGGGACCCAGAGCCCATGACTCAAAGCCAGCTCTGCGCACTCTAAGTTCTGGTAACACCTCCCAGCCCAGGGCCCCAGACTTTTCAGCAGACGCCTTTGCCCCTCATTTCCCCGTGGTATTACACCAGAAGATGTTGTGATAAAAGATCACCCCAAGTACCCACTGCAGACTGTTTTTGGCACTGACTGCATGTGCCGGGGCAGGAGCCCTAGGCAGCCCGCAGGCAAAGGCAGCATTGACTCATTTCTCATCTCATCACACATTTTTCTCTTTTCTCACTTTTGCTGCAGTCCCAGCACCCCAGCCTGCTGCCGCAGAGGAAAGGAAATAGGGAAAGTTAAAGCCACCCATGCTCAGGCACTGCTCTCATCCAGCCGTGCACCCCTCCAGCAGAGCCAAATTTTGGCTGCAGCAGCAGCTGCAGCAACCATCTTCCTGGCTACTGCCCAGGTCAACCAGTGTGGCTGTGACAAAGAGAGCTGGATCTGGTTCTTACCCTCAGCACCACCAAGGGTTCCTCCAGACACCTCATCCTCAAGACCAGAAGAGTCCCACTGCCCTGTGCACCCCACCTCTGGCTGGCCCTGATGTGCGCAGTAGTCAGATGGAGAGGAAAGGAATAATTTGCAGTTATTAATTCTTGCATTAATTCTGCATATGACTTGCAACAAGGAGGTGATTGGTTTAAGAGATTTATCACACATACAGGCAAATATTGTCTTTGCTCAGTTTTTTATCCAAACATTGCCCTCACTCTTTTTATCTGTGCACTTTACATTTTGTGGTTGATGGGGCATTAATTTCCTCAATTCTTCCCTTTCCCCTTGATTTCTTTCAGCTTCCTTAAAATCCAGGTCTGCTTTGAAAATGCTGAGGCACCTGGGTAGCCCTGATCTTTGCACATTCCTGGGATGTGCTTTTCTTAGTGGCCCAACTCACCTACCCTGATTCGGATTCCCCTGTGACTGGGATGCGCATCAGAGAACAAGTTTCCTGACATTCCACACCATCTATTTCCCAACACAAGGGAATGACCAACACAGAGGGATGACCAAGCTCCAGACATGATGGGGACAAATCATGGAATCACAGAACAGTTTGGGTTGGAAGGTACGTTAAAGATAATACAGATACAACTCCCTGCCACGGGCAGATATACCACCCACTAGACCATGTTGCTCAGGGCCCCATCCAACCTGGCCTTGAACACTTACAGTAATGGGGGAAATACAGGGAAAGAACTTAAAAACCTTCCAAAATTTCTCATTGACCTTCCGTGCTGCTGCTGGTTTCTGATTTTGAGCAATAATGGTTATTATTTTTCAGTAAAACTCTGCAGAGGAAATAAGCTGAGTTTTTCACCATTTACGGGCACAGGAAGAGCTGTTTCACTTCTCAAGTATTTATCATATAAGAGAAAGATGTAGGTGGTTCTTCCTGAAAGGAGAAAAAAAAAAAAAAAGGAATGGAAANCATACATACTCCCAAAAAGAAAAAAAAAAAAAAAAAAGGCATGGAAAAATAAAGTTGAAAAGTCCCTCCCAAAGGTTTCTCTCTTAGGGTAACAGGGGGCAAGTTTGGAGGCAACTCCACTCCATAGCAGAGAGGTGGAACCCTCAAAAAATGAAATTTAAACATCACCACCCAATGTTTACAGCTCCATTCAGCAGAAGAGCCACCTCACTCCAGATGCTTCCTCAAACCTGTAGAAAGTGTCCTCATGCAATACTTGCCTTGCTTGGGGATCACTCCTGCTGTGACCCTCAAAGAATTTACTCAGGAAGGGATAGCAACCTCCCTCCAATCCCAATGTTCCACTGCCAGAAAAGGCAGTGGTGACATCTGGCTTCATGGAACCAAAATGCTGGTGCAATATAACCCAGGAGCTACACTGCAGCACCAAACCCCTGCTAGTCTCTCCCAAAAAACAGGACAATTTTATTCTGGAGCTGCATCAGCCCCCAGCTTATTCTGCAACATCCATCCCTGGTTATTGGCTCTCTCATGTTCTGGGCTACAGAGAAAAAAAGTATCTCTGTCCCCATCATGCCCTGTGGTTCTGAGAATTTGAATCAAAACCTGCAAACCCTGGAGTTACTGGTAACACTTGAGGCTGTGAATGTGAAGGCTCCCATTTGACCTGTGGAGGCTGATAGTATCTGACCTCCTTTATTTCACTCCACTTCTCGAAGGCCAGCGGTTGGTCCAGTACCCAGAATTAATTAGGAAAATGTCCAAGAGGGCAAGGGAGGAAAGCAAAACAAAAATGTGTTACAGAGTCAAGACTTGCTCTGTGGCCAGGTTAGAGACATCATTTCCCGAAGGACCAGGGATGTCATCCTCCATGTGCCTGGCAGCACCAGGTCAAGCCAAACCTCAGGGTGCAAAGGTTTGGTGAAACACTGAGGGTCTGCACTGTGAGAACCATGTTGTGATCTCTGCTGCTGCAAGTTTCAAGGATTTTCACCTGCTTTGAGAAGCCATTTGCAACCCTCTGCCTCAGCTGCATGCTGGATATTAACTGAGATGGCTTTGGCATCTAGTTTTCACATCCCTAGATATAGGGAAGAAATTATTTCTTCTGAGCGTGATGAGGCACTGGCACCAGTTTCCCAGAGAAATTGTGGTTACCCCAGAAATGTCCCAGGCCAGACTGGATGGAGCCTGCAGCAGCCTGGTCTAATGGACACTCTCCCTGCCCATGGCAGTGGAAGTGGAATGAGATGGTCTTTAAGGTCCCTTCCATTCTATGATTCTAAGGTCCCTCCTCCAAGGATGTGCTTGCAGCAGCAGATGGAAAAACCTGCAAGATTTCTGGGGCCATCTGCCAGCAACAAGAACCCTCCAGGTGCCAGTGTTGAGCAGTTTTCTGGAGGCAAATGTTTGTTTACAGAATCTCTAGGCGTGAGGAGAGGGGTCCTGGCTGCTGGCTGTGTTTTTATTTCCATTTATAACAAATACAAAACCAGCCCATGTACTTGAAAGAGTGTGAGGGAGTTTACAAAACACAACCCCTCAAAAACACTGATGTGATTAAGATGTTTCGATTAACCAAACATCAGAGGGGTGAAACCTGCCGCTCCACATCACAGCGGCACCAGGGTGCAAGGACACCATCCTGCTGGTGTCACCCTGTCACACTAGGACCTGGACAGGAGACCTATCACAGGACGTTTGCCCCTAGTCTATAGGCTTGGGAAAGGACAGTTGTCAGCCCCTCCTGGCAAGCACTATAGTCCCTATTTTTTTTCCACCCTTTTCCTCTCCTCTCCTCTCCTCTCCTCTCCTCTCCTCACAGCTCATCTTCAGGGGAGATCTCATTATCTGACAACATTACTGGTTGAAAGAAACAGCCAACAAGCCCAGGTTTCTCACCTTATCTGAAATCCCCAAGTCGCTGACAATGCTGGGAAAAATAATAGTAATAACAGGAATAAGAAATAAAAATGGTACTGTAATGCTGCTGACTTGTCCAGAGGGAGCTTCCTCATTCTATCCAATGACCAAGGCCACGCACTCCCACAATGTCAGATGACACCAAGGGAAGGTGTTTTACCACGTCAAAGGTGGCCATGTCCAAGCCCATGCCACAATCCAGTAACAGACAAGTCAAAACAACCAGGGATGATAATATGTAATATTATTGTCCTCTTTGAGTGCACATTTCTCTACTATGGTGAAATCCCTTCAGATTTATACAAATGTCAAGAACATTTCCAACATGAATGGCCAGGAATGAATGAACCACAGATGCTCTGAGCCCTCCTCAGGGTCTCTCCCAGACCTCTCTACAGCATCATTCCAGCCCAGTGTGGGGACAGATGTCACTCCCTCCCTAGCACTGGTTTTGCCAACCAGTGAAGCCCGATGGGTAAGGGATGTGGTGAGGGGCATCCCTCCCCACAGGGACCACCAAATCCCCCTGGTGATCCCAGAGTGAGGCGAGCTGCCCACTGCCACCCCCACATTATCCTAATCTGACTCACATTTAGTTCCCAGTTTCCATGATAAACGGCTCTGGGGCAATGGAGGGAAGATAATCCCCTCTGGAGCCAAAGGGATGCACTATGGACATGCTGCAGCAGTAAGGCGATAGCAGCTTTCCTTATTGCTCACTTTCAAGGGTGACATGTTTACAAAGAATGCTACAGCTGCTAATCCTGGATGATACCCTGTGTTTGCCTGAGAGAAATCCTAATTTTCTTGATAGGAGGAATTAGTTCCTTTAATGCTTAATACCCTTTTTTTCCTCCGAAAGCAAGTAAGCATTATTGTGCAGAGTGGAATAAACATTTTAATTAAAATGTGGAATTTATCTTCCAGTCAAATTCGTACGAGCCCCCAACGACATGTCAAACTCTGCTTTCCCATTTTGAATCTTCCTCTGATCTCTTAATGCAAGCAGCTGAATTAAAACCTGGGCTTGGTGGATTTGCATATAATTAGAGAGCAAGGGAAATTAATAGGGAATTGAATGGGTTTCTCCTCTGCCCATCTGATGTTTTTACCAGATTAAAAAGAGTTGATTTTTTTAATGACTGCAAAAACATATTAAATATTATTTAACCTTTTTTTGTTGGGGGGAGGGAAGCAGACAGACTAAAGAAACAAACTTATACATATGATAATGAACAACTCCTATCGTGGGAAGCAAATATCTTTGTAATTAGGATTAGAAAGGAATCCTAATTAATCTTGTCCTGCCACTTGACTTCTAGAAGTTCCTTAAATGTTACCTCCTATGAGATGTAAAACAAGGAGCAGTTTAAATGCTCGACAGCTAATCCTGGCAGCCTCAGCAGCATGGGGCAGAGACTCCTGGATGAAATTTAGGATGGAGAGGTCTGATCCTGTGAGCTGGACTCAGACTGAAGGGGAACTTGCAGCTTTGCTGTCTCAATCTCTGAATTCCTCACAACAAACTAAGTAATGAGGACTGAATGCTGGGACTAGCAAACCAAGAGAGATGTGATGCACTAAGCACCACAGCAACCCCAGACTCCAAAAAAAGCATCTTTACAGATCTTTTTCCTTTTTTTTTTTTTTTTTAATTGTCCATTCAGGAATACTTCTGGGGCTCATTTTCAGAACTGAAGTTCAGGTAAGAGGTGGGAATATATGAGGTAACCCTGGTGCTGTGCATCCCCACCCCATGCCTTGATTTCATCTTCTCCACGCTCGAGAAGATAAAGATTACCCACCATGCCAGTACTAAGTCATACATATTTTAACTCAGCTCTTGTCATGTGTCATCAAATCCTGTTTTTCAGGTATTGAGATTCATAGATTTAATTGCAAAAGATTTTACTACAGGAGTGGATAGTCATGAGATTATTTTCATCTTTGTGTCTCAGTATGGAAAGCAGCTTGGAAAGAGCTGGTTTCAAAACTTCAGGGCCTGGATGAAAGTCTCATTTACCAAATACAGCCAAATACAGTGCCAGGAGGTGCCATAATGGGGGATTATGACTTGGCCTATTAATAAATGCAGTAAACTTTATTTTTCATGCCAAAATAAAAATAATAAATGAATTCTGCTATGGCTAGGCTGGCTTCTCAGCATATTTTTACCAAGCGCTCCCATCAATTTTTGGCTATGGCTTTATGAAAGTGACTGTCAGCGATGGCCCAGGGATAACCTGGTTAGGCTGGACATGAAAAATTGTCACTTCAAAACCAGAGCCCACACAAAAGGTTCCCAGTCTTGGATTTCATTTTAACCCCAGCTAATCATACATTCACAAGGCAGGACTGATCAAAGACTTCACACTGAAAAAATAAAGTCAAAATTTCATATGGTTTTGATGAGAAAAAAAATTGATGAAACCTTTCTCTTTCAACTTGGTTTTGCTTTGAGTTCGGGGTTCATGGGAATATAAGCAACGGGTGCAAACCTGAGAGGGCTTAGTACAGCTCTAATTATGCAGTTCTTATTGGAGAGCTTATCACTTGGTCCAGGACTGCATGGGGCCAGGAATTGTAAGGCACATTATTTACTTTTCTCAGAAAATCCACAGCACTTCATAGGGAACACCAAACTTCACCACAGTTTTGCTGGGAGAAGTTTAAGTGCATGACAGAGTCCTGGCTGATGCACTCACCTTTCCAGGAGGCAGAAGACCCAAATATAAGCCACATTCACCCCAAATCTTTCTTTGTATTTTCATGCTCTGATTCTCATCTCTAGTGACATTTGCAAGGGCATTCTATTGCTGGGCTGTACCCCTAGCTGACCACGGAGAGGGTCCTGGTGGCCTGACCCTGACTGGGGAAAGCAGCCCCAGGGAAGCGTCTGCTCCCATCCCACCAGTGTGAGATATCACTGTTTCATGGAAGTGGTAAAGGGCAAAAATGTTGAACTACCAACTTTGCAGGCTGAGGTCAGACTTGTTTTCCAACACAGCTTGCCCTGGGAGCTCACCCTGCCCTGCAGTCAGCCGTGACACGGCACTCCATGGAAAAGGTTTTCCAGAAAAGTTAAACAAAGCAGAACTGAGCAAACAGAAGGGTGTGTATGGAGTCAGCCCCATGGAAGGCAGGGACCAGGGAGGCTGATGTGGAAGCAGCCGCTGCATCCCAGCACATCCCAGTACATCACTGGTGCACAGGTACATCTGCCAGGTCTGCCTGCATCAGGAGCCCCCAGTGATGCCACCATGGTGCCACCAAAATGCCAGCTGCTTCCATGAAATGCAAACAGATCCACAACTGCCCCAGCATTTACACCCATTTAGATGAAAAGAAGAAAAAAAAGATTTCAAGAAGAAAGAAGAATGGATGATAACATGAAGCTTCTGACACAGATTTTTTTCCCAATGAGATAATTAACTAACTCAACCCAGCACCAGAGATCAGCTATTTAACTGCAGGTCATTTTGTAACACAGACTTTTAAAAAACTTATTTGTCATGGTCTCAGATCTATTACAGTAACTGAAAGCTGTATTTGCTGAACGATGGAACTGAGGTTACAGAAAACACTGATTATATTAAAAAAACTCAAAACATCTACCACACCTGTATGCATACAACCTCCACATGCCTATAGTGACATTTTTAAGCTAAGGTATTATTTAGAGTTTGAGCTGGAAATCTATGTGTCCCACATCTGCTTTCGAGAGAATCTGGGAATGAAAAACTTATATTGCCACCAGGACAGTGATACACAGGCAAAAGACTGTCACTGTCATGTGATTAAATCCTATATTAGTATTGCCTTTTTTATAGTAAAAGTTTTCTTCATTACCCATGGATTGTACATTTGCTGAAAAAAAACAATTAAAACATTATTGCTATTGGGTTAGGATTCTTCCCAGTAAAGTTTGCAATTAAAAAATAAGCTCATCTATCCTTTGGCCATCATCTAAACTCCTTAGAATGCAACAAGTAAAAATCCTATGGATTACAGAGAATTACACTTTTTTATACCTCTTGGCTTTAAGTGAGGTGCTACACAGATAAAGAAATTTCTTCTCAAAACACATGCTTAATATAACATCTTCCCTTTAATTCTTTGGCTGGCTCTCTCCTCTATTTCAGGACATAAAGCAACTTGGGACTTTCTGAAGAAATAAATCCTCAAGCTGAGCTGAGTCCCAGCCAATGGGATCCATAAGGAAACAGCATCTCAGAACAGGTGACTCTCTATGTCCCCAGCTGAAGTGTTTGGGGCAATTCCAAACGCTTTTAGCAAAAGATTAACAATTTAGACTCATGGAATTGAAAAGAAGATACAACCCATGGCAAAGTCAATGAAGTTTTCCCACTGATTTATCTCATCTAAGGCCAAAACTACGACATTATCTCCAGTGCTGGCAGGTGTTCATTTGGGTCTTGAATCACAGAATTAATTTAGGTTGGAAAAGCCTTCTAAAATCATCGAGTCCATATGTCAACCCAGCACTGCCAAGGCCATCACTAAACCATGTCCCCAAGTGCTACATTTACACGTTTGTTAAAGTCCTCCAGGGATGGTGACTCCACCCTGAGTGCCTTGGGCAGCCTCTTGGGCAGCCATTTTGGTGGATATTTTTTCCCAATATCTAAACCTTTCCTGCCACAACTTGAGGCTGCTTCCTCTTGTCCTATCACTTGCTTATTGGGAGAAGAGATGGATCAATACCTGTCAGGGAGTTGCAGAGAGTAAGAAGGATGAGCCCCCTCCTAGCCCCTCTCCTCATCAGACTTGTGCTTCAAACCCTTCCCCAGCTCCACTGCCCTTCTCTGCAAACTCTTCAGCATCTCCATATCTGTCTTGGAGTGAGAGGCCCAAAACTCAACACAAAACAGAATTTCAGATGCAGCCTCATCAGCGACTGTAGAAGTAGGAAGAGCCAGAGTTTCCCACAAGATAAATACTTGCTTGTTGCGTTGGAGGAGACCAGCCATAAAACTCTACCTTTAGTCCATCTCTCTGATCATCACATCCATCTGCCTTATATTAGCCTGCCAAGGCTATATTTGAATCAGTAGTTTAACAGAAATTGCATTTCTTAACCGTAAAGTGTATTTTAGGGTGGAGACTTGTTTATCTCCTGAATCTGAAAAAGACGGAGCTCAGCTGACTCAGTTCTGCTTGTGGTCTTCACCAACCAACAGTAAATATTGCTTGTAATGGGAGATTTTATATAAAATATTTCTATACAGTTGATGCAATGGCATAATAATAACTACCAGTGACTGACCAAGGTCTTACAGGCAGCTCAGGGATTTTCTCTGTCTGTTTGCTGGCTGACCCCAGAGGAAGAAGAGGTGTGGGGAAATTAATTACTCAGGAACAGAGGCTAATGAGCATTTTTCATTATTTGTCTTTATGACAGCGAAGTTTGCCACTGATTTCAAGAGGAGTATTGTCTGCCACTCTGTAGCCAATAGCATAGAAATCAGTAAGCATTAAAAACTTAGGTTAGCAAGGGCATAAATACATGCACATACATGAACATCCAGGCAAACACATGCACAAACACGCATGCCAAGGCTCTCCTCCTGCACCAAGGAATCACAGAATCATACCATTTTGGGATGATTTGGGTGGGAAGGGACCTCAAAGCTCACTCAGTTTCAATCTCCCTGCTATGGGCAGGGACCCCTACCACTAGAGCACTGTAGTGGAGATGTGCACGAACTACCAGGTCCTGGAGACATGGCAGAGAAAACAAAGGAG
The DNA here is from genome assembly GCA_013397375.1 of Toxostoma redivivum. NCBI lineage: Eukaryota > Metazoa > Chordata > Aves > Passeriformes > Mimidae > Toxostoma > Toxostoma redivivum. Next base: position 333,132 of record VXBI01003748.1, read on the forward strand.
GGAAGCCAAGTTAACAGCACTGAGTCACTGCTGTAATCAACCCCCTGGCACAGCCCCCAGCCCCACAGCCTGCTGAGCTCCACTCTCCTCCGAGGGCCCAGCATGGCAGGAAGCACTGGAGCATGGGGTAGACCAGCCCCTCACCAGCCCTCCTCATTAATCCTCAGGCTCATTAGGTTATCAGGACCCAACTACCCCCACTAAACAAAATCCACTTGCATATTCCATTTAAAAAAAAGTATTAGCATTTTAAATTACTGTAATTTGTGCTTGGGACTAATAAATCTTAATTATTCAGCAGAAAACAAATTGTAGTGTGGGATTTATCCCTATGTCTACTCTACGTACTACAAATGAGCTACCAGTAATCTATGAATGAGCTACCTGGCAATCAGCAATTACACAATTTATTTTTTTATTTTCATTCTCCATTGGGTATTATCTGAATAACTGCAGTGCCTCTGTTCTCACCTGACATGTACCACACTGTGCTGGTTGCAATGACATCTGCTGGTGGCTACAGACCTTCTCAGCTGGCCTAGGTGACTTTATTCACCATAATAAAAGAAGCAGCTATGTGCTCCTGCACTTTTGGTTTTGTTATGGAATTTTTTCCTCCAACTCAGGACAGAGCTATAGAACAATATTTAGGTGAAAATGAGTAATTCTGCTACATCTGAGCAAACTCAAGAGGTAAACCCACCCCAGCAGACCATGGAGCACAATGCTGCTCTGACAAGTCTCAGTGGTTTCTCTAATAATCCCATATGCCATGGTTAAAAAAGGAAGGGGCGGGTTTCACTGGAATGGAAGAGTTAGTGTAATTATAAGTTATGGAATCGTGGCAAAATTCAGATCAAAGAAAGGCATTTCCCATGGCAGATCTCCAGCAGTTTCAAGGAAAGATAACTTCAGTTCTGTCTGGGTGGCAAAGAAATGAATTGGCCACTACAGCAAAGGACCACACGACTGGAGTACTGTAGGACTCTGAGCCCACAAACTGGCAAGTATTTCCCATTTCCTTGCCCTGGGGGGTTGGCTGACACACATTCCCCATGTCCCAGCAGGGCTGCCACTGTGCTGCTTCCCATAGAGCCCACAAGCTGTTCCATGGAGGAGAGGCTATGCTACATGAGGTGGATGTCAATGCCAGGTGGGACAGGGCTTGGAACAACCTGTCTAGTGGAAGGTGCTTTTGCACATGGCAGGAGAGCTGGAACGAGATGACTTTTAAGGTCCCTTCCTACCCAAACCATTTTGTGTTCTGTGACCATGATGGACTGTGGGCCACCAGGGCTGTGGGGCTGCAGGACAGTCCCATGTTCCCTAAGGTGCCATGCTGCACATTGGGTGCCCTTTAAAATAAGAAGCATCTTTAAAATAATTCCTCATGGGTCTCACTGAAAGCTATTTATCTTTATGCTAGTGGATAATTCAGAATCCTGGTTCCCTTTGTACTGGGATTCCCACTACCAAACCCGAGGTATGAGGAGACACACCGCTAAAGCCAATGCATTTCAAAATCCAGAAGCATGCTGCAGGTGCAAATAGGTAAAAAAATTTGCTGTAAACAATCCATAAACAAACGGGCCAGCACTCATGGAGTGATGGTGTTTGATGGCATCTTTCTGCTGAGACTGAATTCCTTGTGTTCCTGCACCACAGACTTGAACTCTGATTGCAGCAGCCCTGCCCCAACCAAGGTAAGGACACATTGGGAAGTATTTACAGTCATCCCTGCTGCCTGGGGTTTTTTTTTAGAAGGTACATTACTGGAAGAAAAATGCTGCAAAATAATTTTAAAGATTTCAAAGAAAATGTTATTGCCCCAAGTAGAAAGAAGGGAACATAGCCTGGTACCACAACTACTCTATGTAAGGGAAATACTTCTCATCACCACTTACTATACCTGATGGGATCTCTATTCTATCATATTGAAACAAGGTTAGAGTTTATTTAAATTCTGGAGATAGTAACTTGACAATTTTAGCTGGGAGGAGGAGGAGGTGGAGGCTACAGGCAGATTCCGTGCAGGGAGAAGTCTCTAAGCCCAGCAGCCATCCCATGCCACAGCACAACCCAGCCACAGTCTGTGCAATTCCAGGCAATGCAAGAAGTAAGATGATGGGTGAGATCACAGCAGGATGGAGACTGAGGGACATGAAAATCTATTAAGTTTTTCATGTCACCAAAGAGTACCTGTCCATGAGCTTAGAAGCTTTGAAGAGCCTGATTTGTAAAATCGAAAGAAATTAAAATAAAATAATTAAATAAGTCAGATGGCAGCTAACAGACTGCTCACCTAGCATTTTCCCACCTCAGGCAGGAGCTCTGATTAATGCTAATTAGCTTATCTTCACATTAGATCCTGATGATTCATCACTTACTACCCCAGGAATTATGACGCACTGGGCAGAGATATATTTGTAGATTCCATGGGTGTATGCCATGTCTGGAACACTTAAATGATTTTGGCATGAAAAGGGACCAACCACAAGCCCAGCTAATCAAACCAGCATTTCTCAACCTACACCTTCCAGTAGTTATAAAAAAGATTCAGAGCAAAGACAAGACTATGGCACTGAAGACAAATTTATCTGCCTCATCAGTGGTGTAGAATCTTTGCAGAACAAAGGGCTTTATCGGCAAGCTGCCAGGAGCCTGTGGCTGCTCCTTGTTTGCATATAAATTTTAAAAGAATTTTAATAAGTGTTAAATGCACACGATTATGTCTTATTTATAGCTGAAAGTAGGTATATGCAGTGCTTTATAAAACATAGAGAAAATAAGAAGTACCTTTGGAAGTCTGAATGGAAATCAATGGAAAAACCTGTGCCTGCTTCATTGAACTAACTTTTGGGTATGTGGCTTTGCTCCCCTGTGGCCACCTGCACAGTGGGGCCAGCTTGGAATTCCAGCCTCGTTCTTTCACATGTGATGCATCAAATGAGAAAGGATGTGCTCACAGCTGTGTGCTCTTCCCCAGAGAGGTGCACAGATGGCCAGCTGTCCCTGTGCCACCGAATGACGGCCACTCAGCACGGGGCTGGAATGGAGCAGTTCATCCTCACACAGCTTTGACAGGGGTGGTCTGCAACACAGGAGGATGCATTTGGAATGGACTTTGGCCTCAAGTTGTTCTGCATTCAGTTGTGAGCAAGCATGCAAACAGCCTGAAGCTCTTCTTCTCATAGCTTTTGAACTGTTGATCACATAAATTCCAAGTCCTCTTGTTATATGTAAAACAGGAGTATCTGTCATACTCCTTCCAACTGAAATTTCTATTCTATTCTATTCTATTCTATTCTATTCTATTCTATTCTATTCTATTCTATTCTATTCTATTCTATTCTATTCTACTCTATTCCTCTCACTGAACTGCAATGAAAGGAAGGTCATTCCCTCATGCTCATCAAACCACCTACTGGTGTTTGTTGTAAACAGGATAAAACAAAAGAAAAAGCTGAATTTTATTGTGGGGGTTGAAATCTCAGCTGTCTTTCAAAAGCAATGTAGAGTCATGAAAACGAAGAGATCAAAGACTTTTGTGTCTTGAGAGTTATTACTGGATACAGTCCCTTCTCAGTCAAACTATCTTGATGTCTTCTGGAATTCAGAAGAATTTCCTCTGAAATAGATTCTTGCACCACTGTGGAGCTGCAGTCCATCAAACATTTTATTTACAGGTTAATTAAGGAAACTGTTCCAGCCCAGTCATCTCTCAGTGACGACATCAGACACTCTTCCTTGAAGTCTGTTTTTTTCCAAAGAAGACTTTTGTCAGACCATGCACCTATGGTACCAATGTTTGCTTTATCCATGTGAAAGCCAGCAGGGAAATCTGGGACAGCACACTCCTCACCTACTTGCTTGTGAAATCAGCACTAGTGACTGGAGACATGCCACAGTGTCATCACTTTCCCATTTTTTCCTAGCTCATGGCTCCTGTAAACATAAGCCTAAACTACATACTAAAGTTCACTTTAACCTCTGCCCCAACCCCAGTCCCAACTCATGGGACTCTGGATCTCAGTGAATTTTCTACCCCAAAAAAGCATTCTAGCAGGTCTACCTGGATTTAAAGCAGGTTGTATATAGCTTCCATTTTTATGACTTGGGTGAGAGTTTTGGTTAGGATTAGTATTAGGCAAGGGAAAAAATGGCACTGAGGCTGAAGTAGGTGTTAGGATCATAAGTCAGGTCAGGAAGAACAGATAAATTTGGGTCATGATAAGATTCAGTGGAGGCAGATGAGCAAAGTATGGGGAGAGGACATGGAGCTCTTTTGAGATAACTTTCTTCTATAACTGGTGTGGGCTGCATGAGTTTGGAAGGTCCAAAAGACACTGATGGGCTCGGATAACAAAGGGATTTGCGGGAGACAGCACCAAAAAGGAAAGCTCATGGTAAGTGAATCTGTGACTCCTTTGAAATCTGGGGTCAGCAGGAGTCACTGTGAATAGGCTGAGGTGGAGGGTTAGAGTTTGAATCCAGCAGATTATATGGTGGACTCTGCTGCCACATCTGCAGCTATTTCATTTAGTCTGGGAACTGGGAAAGGTTTCCATGGCTGGGCTGACATTGATTAGGGCTTGAACCAGGAGCAACCACTGAGATTGTACTACAGGCATCACTAAAACAAACAGAGAACTGCTGAGTGCCCCTGCCAGCATGGCACTGATGGCCAAGGCTTAAGGCAGTAGGTAAAGCTCAGTTGTTAAGTGTTAATTGAACAGTTTATCATGTCCAAATCATGAGTCCTCAAGCAGCTGCACTGTCTCAGGGCTTTTCTCGGCCAAATCTTAGTCCTAAAATTCTCCCCTCCTATCCAGTGTCTTTCAACAGCCCTAACCTCCATGCAGGTAGGTCATTGCTCTTTCCTCATTCCTAGGCTCACTTCCAGCTTTGCGTCTCCATCAGCCCAAACCTTCACCCTAACACATATCTAACTCAAAAAACAGATTTCATTTTTTTGTTAAACTGTACATTCAAGCCAAATCCTCACAAAATTGTCACCATGTGAAAGACGATTACATGTTGGCTTTTCCTTCCCAGCTGGTGCTCTGCAGCCAGCTCATTCTGGGCCTTAGTACTAATGAAGAATATGAGGAGTAAATGAGAATGAGAAACTACACCCAAAATCTCTTTCCTCCAGGACAGGCTGACTGATCTGTGAAACCCATATGTTTTGTGTTACAGACTGTAAACCTTCAACACTGCAGGAGAAATCGAAAGTAAAACGAATTATGGATGTGGAAGGCAGTTCCTTCACCCACCCCATGCATGATGATAAACACATACAAGTGTCCTTTGCATAGATCTGTACTAGGAGGTTTCTTTTTTTTCCCAGTCCAAAGGTGGAAACGATCCATTTCAGATGATGCATTATAAATGTGGTGTACCATACTTTCCCCCCGTGACTTTCTGAGTAGCAAACAAATAAAACCATGAAGATTCACATCCTGGCTTTCCTTTCACAGGCACAAGTCACTGGAAAACAGGCAGCACCTGTAACTGTGCTGCAAAGAAACAAGGCATGAGAAGACTCCTGAGCCTCCTTGTATTTTCGGGTGTTGCTACCTGCATCTTAATCTTTAGCCTGCTTGGAAGCAGAGCAGGGGCAGCCTAAATGAGTTCTATCCAAAAGTAATTCCTCCTGTGTCCCTCAGCTCCAATGGAAGGGCCATACCCTGCCACCTTCAAGCTGGAAAGATATGTCATCCTTGTGAGATGCTGAAGCATATGGGTTTTGTATGAGCAAAAGCAAGGAAGATTTTCATGCACTTAAAAATAAAAGAAAGACTTGAACTTGTTTACAAAGATTTGTAGAATCCTAGAAAGGTTCGGGTTGGAAGAGACCCTAAAGCTCAACCAGTCCTAACCCCTGCCATGGGCAGAGACACCTTCCCCTAGACCAGGTTACTGCAAGTCCTGTCCAACCTGACCTTGAATACTTCCAGGGATGGGGCATCCACAGCTTCTCTGGACAATCTGTGCCAGTGCCTGCATCCTCAGGACTAAATAGAGGCTAAATGTGTGTCCAGGTATGTATGGAATATTGCTGAGGTCACATCCATGAGTGTTGACTCCCACCCAGCACAGTGTCCTTCCAGCACAGAATCTTCCTTCCATGGCTCAGGAGGCTGGAGCTCTGCTCAACTTCTGCTGACACAGACATAGCTGCTCACTACAACCTGACAGCTCCGCAAGCCAAAATGGCACGAGGACATCACCCCACAGCAGTCTGGGTGGGTGTGTGTGTTTATCTGTATTTGTGTGCATAATGAGGAAGTTAATTCTAGTTTCACGTCTGAAATTCTTCACTGCTTTAAGCTACACGGTTTCCTCTGTCTTCAGTCTGTGTGTAGCCAAGTTCAGGTGAGAAACACCATGTCTGTATTTTCCACAGTAAACCACACAGTGTTTAAACTCACATCACTGTATTTGCAAACATGCAACATCTGCATGAGCTGAATCCTGTTTCATTTGAAACCCTCACCCCCAAAGTGTCTGATGTTAGAAAAAAGAAAGTTAAATTCTCGACCACAAACAAAAAACCTCATGTTGTATCCTGTATACATCATTAGAGAAATAGGAGCCTGTGTTTTGATTTCCATGCCATGTTGTCTTTCTGCTCTGGCTAGGGTTGGTCTAAACTGTATTCTGAGCAGAAGGAGAAGCTAACCCTTCACCACCCTCCTCTTGTGCCTCCCTGTCATACAGGTGCTCTCAGTCACAGGAGCAGGGATAATCACTGTCTGGGACCACACATTAATTTATTCTACTCTGTTCCTAAATTCAGTCTCTCTACTTCAATTATTGCTCTTCTTTTCCATGCAACTAGCAGCATGAGATTTTGCAGGCTGGGTATTTCAGGTACTCCAGATCCTAATTCCTTATTCCTGTTCCTGGCTCCCCATGTTACAGGAGATTCTTCTTTGCTTTATATATTACCTGAAGGATGGGAAGCTAACCTAGGGCTCTAAGAACGCTTTTTACCCAGACACTTCATCATATGGCTCCCTTTTCAACAGGTGCTTTAAACAGAAACATTTCACTGGGGAAAAGAAGATTAATCCAGTTGTGAATGACCAGATACTCTCATTAGCACTGGTTGACAGGCTTTTCTTTGGAAAGTTGCGCCACTGAATCTTGCTTGCCTACATTCTTTGTAGGTAATGTAATCCTAATTTAAAAGTTTGTGGCTGTCCAACGTCACTTGTTACCTCCCATCCAACAAACAGCAGAGGAAGACAGAAGATGCAGAAATTAGACTTCATAGTTGGCTTGTACTCCATTACACATCGTAGGCTTAGATTACCTCAACAGAAATGAACTAAAAAATTAGGAGAAAACAAGCTGAATTCCTTGTCCCAGCTTCTGCAGCATCAGCAGTGTGGCAGCTCCAGGCAATAATGCCCAGCATCCACGGACAGGATGATTTTGGGATTTGCCCAGCCCTCACCACTGCTCCAAGTACCTCCCTGCATACTCACTGTGAGTAATGAGCATTATACCCTGCTGACTCATCCATTATTCACAAGTAAATCCATGTGTGGTGGCTTGGAAATGAAACATGAAGAGAGATTTTTATATAAATTTCTTTCTGAACATGTTACTGAGCATATCAGCCAGACTGAAAAAGAAAGTACTGTCAAAGACCAGATCAGCACACGTTTGCTGCGAGGGGACAGGAGTCATTCCCAGCATTTCCAAGGAGTGGCCCACTGCTCATTGATGGATCAGTTCCAGACATTTCCACTACCACCTGTGATTACAGCAGCTCAAGCTTCTCCCCTCCCTCTCTCTGGGCATGTTTTTGGGTGACCCAGCAGGTGCTTGGATCTCCATTGCTGTTGGTGGCCCTAGCACTGGAGAACAACACTTCATCCGTGCTCTCTCCATCAGGCAGCAGAACTGACTCCCTCCTTTTCAGCTCATTCCATCCATCCTTGTTGCAAGGTAAAATCCAAATCTCTGTGAGCCTACTAAGGGAGAAGGAAAGCAGAGATGAACACCCAGCAGCTCTTGGCATGCTCTGCTCATCATTTAAGAAGCTGAGTTTTTAAAAAATGTATCAGAATAACAGCACTTTGCTCCTTTTCTGTTCTCTCCTGATCCAGTGATCCCAGAATGTGTTGTCTTAACCAAATGCCCCAAGGGGCACAGCAGTGCACCCCAGTGAGTCACCCTAAATAGCACCTTAACATGCTACAGCTGAAGTGATGAACCCAATAGCCACTTGTGCTGCATATGGAAGACAGGACATATCCACACAGATGAAACAGAGATTTACACAGTTGATATAGAACAGCCCTTTCCTTAAATCTGATCAAGAATATGCTGAGCTCCAAGGCAGGGCAACAGTGGGAACAATGAAGCCCCAGCATGGTACCCAAGGGTGCTGCTGTCCTGAGGCACCAACCTCATGGGCTCCCTTGGGAGTTTGGCACCCAGGACACTGGGGTTGCTGGATTAATTTCCTGTTTCACAGGCACTCACTGTACTGCTGCACCTCCTCCCTCCATGTGTGATCTGTCTGCTGTCAGTGAGTCAGGAATGGGAAAATAGAGATGACAGGGTGGCCCAGAGATGTTCCTGGGGAGTGAGGACTCAGCACCTAGGTGGCACAGGATGCACTGGAGACACAGTCCTCTGCCCCAGGAAGATTCAAACAAATACCCACACTGCCACTTCAACCTCTATCTTCCTGCAAGGAGGTAATTCCTTTGAGGACTATGGAAATCCCACAGCACCACTAGATTTTCTGGGAAGGCTGGAGGATAAAAAAGGCACCTGCCTCCATTCAAGCCTCTAAAGCCTTAGAGGCCTCTTTGCCAGCAGAACATCAGCGAAATAATACTGAGTGGTTTGTGGGATTGGGATAATTTTATGTAGAGGCATTTTGAAAAAAGCTGGATCACCACTACCTGGCAAGTGTGAGTCAAAGGTACTTCTGAAATCCTCCTCAAATGCAGAAAGGGTGCTCTTAACATGGCAAGGGTCTTAAGAGGAGAGTTGCTTTCCAAAAGAAAGTAATTAACTCTTTTGTCTTAAAGGTGGATGAGCATCAGGAAGTGACTCCGAAAAATGTCCATATTGGGTTCCATGGTTGTCAGCCTGTGAGTTCATGATGCAATTCCTGACTGAAATTATATGGCTGGCTTTTTTAGTGTTAGTCATACAACCTTTCTCTGAGATCTGAATGTCAGGCTGGGTCAAGCTCTCTCCTTCCTCCATATGGTGACCAATTCTAAGGAATATATAGGTCAGATTCTATGCAGACACTCCTGCAAAGTTATTACTTCAAATTAAACATCAATTATATGTGTTGAATTTAGCAACTCTTCCTTTTAAATGCAAGCTTGTTTGATTACTTTAAAACTCTTGGTATCTGCAGTAAAATATTTTGCCTTACAGTTGTTGTCCTGAAGTCAGACAGGACCAGCAGAGAATGGAAGTTGTCTTCTTCACGGAATTGTGTGAGTCAAATTCTGACGGCCAGAATTGGCCAGAGAATCTCAGAGACCTCAGAGAATCTCAGCCTCGCCATTGTCCCTAACACCAAGGGGAAGGCAGAGGATTGAATTGACAGAAAATACATTTCATTGTATTTCCTTTCCTGACTTTTCATTTCACTTCATTCCTCAATTTCTCATTTCATTTCTTTTTGTGAAATAAAAATTCTTCATTTAATGAAAGGAAATGAAATCTCAAAATTTCAATGAATATAATTTCATTAAGCTTTGTCTCATTTCACTGCACTTCATTTCATTTTATTCCATTTAATTGTTTTCACTTAATTTCAGAATTTTCTTTTTTTCCACATCAAACTTTCAGCAAGCTTAGGGCTGCAGCTGAGATGCCTACCCTCATGCATGGCCCTAATCTGAAAGGTGTGGAGGCAGCAGTGCTGTGGCTTTGCTATGATCCTCTTGGCATGAGTTTTCCAGGCCAAGTGTCCAAAGAGATGTAGGCTATTTCCCTCCCTCAACCCTAACTCTAGGCCTAATGGCACCTTGTCACTGGGGCTGAGGTCCCCATCACCATGGCTGGCCCAGATAGGAAAGGTGTAGGAAATGTTGTGACCCTGCTGCAATCACCTTGGCAGGCCTTTTCCAGCCCCAGTGTTCCTGGAGCTGTAGGCTCTTTGACTCTCTCAATCCCAACCCTAACACTACCTGTAATCCTAACCCTAACCCTAGCCCTTACCCAAACTAAATATTATGGGTTTTCCAGATCAGAAAGATGTAGGAGCAGCAATGTTGGAGCCCTGCCAGGATTGCCCTGACATACTTTTTCCAGCCCCACTGTTCCTGGAGCTGTAGCCTCTTCGACTCTCTCAACCCTAACCATAACCCTAACCTGTACCCTAATGGCAGCTTGGCACTGGGCCAGAAGTCCTCATTGTCATAGGTGGCACAGATTAAAAAGTGTGGATTTAGCAATGATGGCACCCTCTGTGATGGCCTTTTTGAGTGCCATTGTCCCTGGAGTTGTGGGCTCTGCAGCTCTCTGAATTGTAACCCTAACCCTAATGGCAGCTTGTCACTGGGGCTGAAGTCCTCATGACAATGGCTGGCCCGGATTCAAAAAGTGTAGAGTGAGCAACCTAAAAAAGGAGATGCTGATCTAGAACTGTCGACCTCTTTAACAAGATACTTTTTCTTCAACAACGAAGAAAAAAATGTACGTTGAAGAAAGCAATGTTCACATGGAACTCAGGCGGAACTAGGGAGATTGGATTAGAGTCAGGATTAAAGGGAACATTAAAGAACCATATTGCTTGTTTTGCGTAGGGCAGTGCTCATGAAAAAAACACCTAAAGCACACAAATAAGCACAACTCATTTTCTTTCACCTAATCAGGTCATCTTCAAAGAGACATGGTAGCATTACATACATGGCAAAATAAAAATGTAGGAAGCCAAGTGCAGCCAATGATTCCAAGAAGTAAATGAAGAAATTCAAGCAGATTGAGTTGAAGATGCAACATTTCTGAATGATGCTGTTGAAAGTTGCTTGCAGGCCTTTGCAGCAGCCTGGTTGGCTCCAACAGCAGGACATGAGATTTTACCACTTCCGTATTTTTCCTTCATAAACTAGAGATTATAGATTTGTGGCTTGATTAAGCAGAACTAATTATAAGCTAAATACTGACAAAATGACAGAAATCCATGAGTGATCAAGCATGAAAAGCCTCATGTGAAATGAGGAGTCAAACACATGGAGTCAAACCAGGGGGGAAAGGTGCCCCCCACTTTCCAAAGCAAGATTTCACTTGGTATGATGACCTAACTGCCCACACTCAAAGCACAGCAGATTCCAGGCTCCTGATACATCTGGAGAATGCACCACAAGCCCTGCCAGCTCCCAGACCACATGAATCATGCCTTAGGATTCTCAAATTCAAAACATGCAAAAATTGCTCCCTTTTGATACCACAAAGGTCCTAAAATGTCTTTGGGACTGGGATTTAGCTTTCACCACTCTGTGGATGAGGTCCCCTCCCAAGAGCCAGTCTGCAATGTCTGGAAAACCATGTCCCATCACAGCAATGGGGTACACCAGGGTCACTGCCTGGGAACATTTTGGACATGTAATCATAAAAGGCTTTTTCCACATCTGTCAGAGGTGGAGGTGTTGAATATGTGAGGAAACAGAGAATTCAGAAGCTAATTTAGCAAAGAAAAGGAAGTTTGAGAGGCTTTGTGGTAAAGTCAGTTAAAGCAATGGTATAGTACTGAGGTAAAATAACTGAAGATACAAACCCCACATCACCCTAATCTCTGTTTAATCAATGCTATTGAAAGAGGCTGAGAAAATAAATGTGTATTTCATTCTGTCAAAACCAGACATTTTTAGGCCTTCATTACTGGTAACACATCATTGGAAATGTGGCATCCTACAGTGAGCTGATCTGATGAAATATCCTTCAGTTTATAATAAATCTGAAAATTTTGTAAATACCTAGGTCTGCACAAGAAGGGCATACAAGTAGTTTTTACTGAAATTCAACAGGATTTATGCAGCAGAGACCTCTGGGTACACAATCAGCAAAGCTTTCATGTAGCAAAACAAAAAAAATTTACAAGTCCTTGATCTTGCATGTATAAATCTGACACTTGCAAGTACAAATATATACAAATAATTTTAAGCATCAATAGCTAGGCTGCTTTTGACAAAACCATCCATAGATGTGAAATAATTTCCCTATGTGAGCATTTGCAGGTCCAAGCCTAGCAAAGACTTTGGGAATGCTGCCCATGGAAGAGGCAATAACCATGAATTTAGCAAAACAAGGTATTCATGGCCATAAATCTTTGCTATCCATACAAATCATACAAGACTCAAGTTTTTAATAACTAATAAGTTTGTTTATTAATTGTTTGGCACTGGCACAGGTAGCTCAGAGAAACTGTGGATGTCCCTTCCCAAAGTGTTCATCCAGTTGGATAGGACTTGGAACAACTTGGTCTAGTGGAAGGTGTCCTTGCCCATGGCAGGGACTTGGAATGAGATGGTTTTTAAGGTCCCTTCCAGCCCAAACCATTGTGTGATTTTGTGACTTTGGTACTCTCTCTTCTGGACTCTGAAAGCCTGGATTCCTTATTTAAGAGAATTACAGAACTGAGAAGAGATTAAACCAATGTAATATGCAGATATTAAACAGCTGCCTGCAGAATTTTATCTAGAAACCTACACAACTCTTAGAGAGCGATTCATTTATTCATGAGCACGTTGATCATGGTCTGAAAAGGAGTGAAGAATTCTATCTCTTACCTTTATTAGATAATTATACTCCCTACCACAAAAATCCACAGAAAAAACACCCTAAAATGATCTTACACCCTCTGGGAGTTTTGTACATGGGCACACAATACCTGGAAGTTTCCTAGGAATCTGAGGACATGGCTGTTTCTTGGGAATAATTCATATGCAACAAGAATAGCGAAAAAGTAGGAAGACCTGCTGCTGGAGAGAGAGCACAAGAGTGGATCAGACAAACTGGAGGAAAACGCAGAGCCCCAGGATAACAAAAGCTTCAGGGCTTTCCCAGCTGCTGACACTACACAGATCATGGCCCTGGTAATTCACCAGCTGAACATCCCACCCTAACTACAAAGGTGGCTACCCAACATTGTCATACTCCACCTCCAGAGCTAAAGAAAACAAATTACCCATCAGCAAAGAGATAATTTTTGCTACTAGCACGTTCTGCAAGTGTAGGATACAGCACTCCCAGCTTCTGCCTTTACTTGTCGTTTTGTGTGGAGAGATAAAGCATTTCTGCACAGCCCTTATAGTAAAGGCAAATTGTAAATAAAGGGTTATAATTTATTTATGTACATTAGAAACCAGCTAGTTTGCACTAGTCACTAGATACCCTATTGGAGCTTTTAATATTTTATGAATCAGCAAGCGAGCTAATGAACAAACAATTAAAGAGTGAACAAATAAATGTACTTTCTTTGTCACTCTTAGTGAGCTCTAATAATATATCATATTAGTGAATACATTTGGTTCAAGTAATGCAGTCTAGACAGTAATCCACACCATGTGCTGTGATATTTTAGAAAATAAGTCAAATGTTTGTGCAGGGTATGATAATGAGAAAGAAGGCAGGGTTGTGCACAGTGGCAGGCAAACCCAAGGCAGGCAAGGAAGGTCTGTCTGATGGGATGAGAAGACAACCAAAAAGGAGCAATGCTGCTCTGAAAGATCTGGGTTGATATCCTAGAATCCTAGAATGGTTTGGATTGGAAGGAACCTTAAAACTCTTGTTCAAACCCTCCTGCCATGGGCAGGGACACCTTCTACGAAACAAGATTACTCCAAGCCCCATCCAACCTGACCTTGAACATTTCCAGGGGTGGGAATCCTTAAATACAGCTGTGGGTCAATAAACACGCAGCTATTATTTGCACAGAGAAAATCAATATATTTAGAGGAGGTAGAAATTAAAGCAATCAGTGCTGCCCAAGTAAGTGCAAATGCTGCCATCAGTTGATGAGGTACAGGTGGTGGGAGGACTGTGGCTCTCAGCTCCCAGAAAAGAGAAGTGAGGTACTCCAGTAGCACATTCCCCATTTTCAGACCAGCCTGGCCCTCTCCATCCCTGGCAGGAAGTGTGCACCCCAGCACGCACCCTGTGGCAGGGGGTACCTGGCCTTCTGGTACAGTGCCACAGTGTGCAGGCGTCACAGGAGATGTGTCTACAGCTCTGGGTTGGCTGCTGAGGGGGCACCCTGGCCACCCCAACCCAGCTGCCACAAACTGGGTCCATGGCTGTGTGCTGACAGCTCTGCTGCCAGTTTCTGCACCCCAGCTATCCTGCCATCAAACAAGCCCAGCAACTCCACTAGCAACCAGCAGCTCCAGCTCTCACTGGTTCTTTTTAAACCAGCTATGAAGCTGGTAAACACTTGGACTTGTCTGACAAAACATTTGAGCAGGAGGAAATGGGGTGTGTGCAGAAATACTCCATTACATATTGTAATGGCAGACATTAATTCAATGTTAATAACACTTTGCACTTTTCAATCATATATTCTAAAACCCTATAGATAGGTGGGGAAGCATTTGGCTGATGATTACTGGGCAGAGCCCAAAGGTGTATTTTTCCCTTAGGCACGAGGAGATGAAGTGACTTGTCAAAGTGGCAGAGCTGGGAAGGGAATCTACATTTACCAATTTCTAGACCTACATTCCCATCTACTTGCCAGAAAGAGGAGTTAATTTAAATATTACAGTTTGCTGACCTACTTACAATTCTACAATCAAAACTTGGAAGCTGTGATCAAGTATATTCCTCTCTATACTTGGGCTTTTTTAGGATAACAGTATCTTTGAAGTATTCCTTTCAGCTGCATTAAACATATGTATCATTATTATTTGCTCCAGTTTCTTAACGAGTCCCTGTTTGCTGCGATTCAGCCACTGCAGACTCTCAACAGACTCCAGCTCAGCTTCACAGCCCTGAAAACCACCTTCCCAGCGCAAGGATTGCTCTCTGCTACTGTCACCCCATGGCCATTGTCATACTCTACCCAAGGAGCCTGTGCAGAAGGAGCAGAAAATGTGACTGTTCTGTACCTGCTCCTGTTTGTGCTCTTCTCTTTGGTTCTCTTTCTAAACAACCTTCTCCTTCCTCAGCCAGCCCAACTGCAGTACTCAGTGGGACATTTTGTCACCTTTTATTGTCAGCCTTCCTCCCTTCACCAAAACCCCAAACCCTTTCCTGCTTGCAGAGAAAACTACAGGCATAACTGAACATCAACAACCACAGCTTGCAACGTGAAAGACAGACTCTCAACACACCAGGACTCTTTCCTGATGGGCACATAACCCACCAAGGCTCTGCTCCTGCAGTTCCTTGTGTCCCAGTCCCCCATAGGTCACCAGGCATCTCAGTGCCAAGCATGACAAACCCCCAACGGAAGCTTAAGCCACTGTGCTAGATTAAAAAAGCTGATAGCAAAAATTTGATTTAAGGGGACAGAGGAAATGGTCAGCATTTTGCCCAGTTTTGAGGGCTGACCTTCCTAAGTAGGTCACATTGTGTGGAGGTGAAATCACAGCTGCGTGACCCCACTCAGTGAGAGCCTCCTGGGTACAGTCACCCTAGCCACACTCTGCTTGTCCCACATACTGCTGGGAAAGCCAACCTGCAAAGCTGCCTATGGCCATGGAAGAGCAAAATCCCCATTTTAATCCCCTGGGCAATTCCACCCCAACCAAAAGATCATCCCCAAACCTCGATGTGCCTCTCGCTGCATCTCCTGGAGCCGTTAGCTGTCCTCAGCCTTGTGGTAACCTCACTCTATCCAGACTGTTTACAGACATTTTATCGAGGTGCACCAGGTGTGGATGCGGTTACCGACTTTGAGACTGTTTACCTCATCCTCCCTTCTGCATCACATTGTCACCAGCTGTATGTAAAAATCAGATAATGATGGTACTTTGGTCACAGCAAGCTCAGCCTCTGCACCTTCCCTTCACACATGCACTGGAGGATGCAATGAATGTACAATCCACGCAGCAAACCACACACGAGCTGCTGCAATCAAATATCTGCCTTATCTATTTTTTTGCTGAAGTAAATTACACTGAATATTTTTTTACCCTTTTCAAAGCTGATACATAAATGACAGGATGTTGTTGAAGGAAAATATGAGCTTTCATAAGCTATTATTATTAGCACATGTGCACCTCTCTGCTGCTTTGATCTTACTGTAGGTTTGTGTTTATTCCTCCTGACTCTGTACTGACTGAACTCAAACCTGATGTCTGCTCCGATAGAGATCATGAACAATTAAAGTTGGATTTGTTAGCCCCAACATTGTGGAGCCAGAGCTATGGGATAATTACCAGGATGACATTCACCAAATATACTATATATAGTTTTCCAAAGGTCTCTGGGCTGTGACAAGGTGTTTGCCGTGAAACGGAAGGGCGGTGATGTGTACTGAATAAGCACTCCTTGATATTTCACATAGAGCACGTTCAGGTTTTGTTTGCAGCGGAACTGTGCTGCTTCTATTGTTTTCCGAGCAGAAAAAAAGAAAAGCAATGCTCAAAAAACCATTACAGGCTGCCTTAAGATTGGTCAAGGATTCACAGCTATCTCAGCTGGGTCAGTGACCAAAATACGTTTATATATTAATACATATAGGGTTTTTAATACTTCAGCTGGCAGCATGGAGTCAACGCTGCAGAAAAGGAATTCTCAGGATGATTCTGCTTCAGTCATCAGGGAATCCTCTGCTGAGCTCCAATCCATTACACAGCCCCAATCTCTCTGAAGGCAGAGGAGTTGTACAGAGCTGTTGGATGGCGCCCTGAGCAACTTAATCTCTTGGGTGACATCCCTCCCCATGGCAGGAAGGATGGAATGAGAAGGTCTTTAAGGTCCTTTCTGACCCAGACCGTTCTGTGATTCTGTGACTCCAGTTAGGCAGGATCCATTTGTGCTTGGTACTGTGCAGGCTTACAGGAGTTGAGTCCTTCAGCTGTAAAGGCAGCTGAAAACAACCATGTTTACCAAGGCAAATGGATGGAAGGAGTGAAAGAGAATAAAGTAACAAGAATGGGACAGGTGTTTTTAGACACTGGCTTCATGCACAATTAAACAAAGATGTAAGCCCAGCCATGCTCTAACATCAACAGGCCATTGAAGGCAGCATGTGGGGACAAGCACTGCAGTGGTGGCAGACTCAAGTTCAGAGGCTCGACTAAGTCTATCCATCCTTCCCTGCATCTGTGGTGCTACAATCCCTTTCTTTGTCCCCAAGGGGCACACAGAAATGCATTAAAAACACCCTTGCAAAATGGGGAAGGTGACGGATTCCTAGAACCCTGCTCAGCTCACTGACCTCCACAGTGCCCCACCAGTGTTTGCAGCCCTAGCCATGCTGGTGATGCATCAGGGCTTGTGCAGAGTGATGCCACCAATGTCTCAGTGAATGCCACCAGGTTTAGTGGCGACACAGATGGTAGGTGGCTTGCAGAGCTGGCCCAGGTCCGCTGTAGGACCAGATGTTTGCATTGAAGGGTGATGGTAAACTGAGACAGCAGCATCAGGAGGCTGGAGAGAGCTATGGGAGGAATACATGAGGGAAAAAAGTACATCAAGGCACAGAGATATTCCTGAGAAATGGGTCTGTGAAAATTCTAACCTTGTGAAAAATGTTACTTATTCAACAAATGGAGTGAAAAACAACCACAGAGCCCAGACAGTTTTTGAAAAAGATAATAAGAAGTTTGCAGAACTCTGAAAATTCCACATCAGCCCTAACAACTGTGGAAAAGGAATTGGGAATGGCAGCAATCACAGGAGACAGAGGCTGCCAGCACTGCTGAGTGATATTTACATCAATGTCCTGCCAACAATACCATTACTGGATTATTAGGGCGGATTAAGCCTTTAGCCAATTACCCCGACTGGTAAACTGTAGATTGTCTAGACTTTTTCTTGTTCAACAATATGCATGAAGTTTCTCTTTATCGCTATAGCATCACAAGGTGCTCTTGTGAGATGCACTCCTGTGCTTCCCCGGGAGGTTCAGGTGAGCCACGCCTGCAGCTCTGGGTTGCCTTAGTGTGGCCTTGTGCACAGACAGATTTATTTCAGACAGGATTCTCATAAATTCAGAACGACTTCCAAATTTCTTGACTAGGAGATCAAAGAGGCAAGCATTTGCTTCATGCCATCTGGGGAGCTGCTTGACAAGGCAATGCAGTCTGGGGAGGGGGGATGAGAAGGGAAAAATGAAAGTCTTCAGGATTATGCCCTCAAAAACAAACTCAAATGCCACCCTCACATTAAAAAGCACTGTTTGGCAGTAACAATTAATTTCTTAACTGAAACCCGCCCAACTGTGTCCAAGTGTTTTAATTTGCCTATTGCTACAATATGCAAGGGAGCTGGCAGTAATGGATTTGCAATTAAAACTAAAACTGGCAAAGAAATCGCAAAGCTGGCAAAAGAGCTAATCTGCAAGCCATGATCACAAGATTACAAAGTGTTTATGAACATGCTAATTACCCGAGCACATTGCTGAGAATGGCTTGTAGGAGAGAACACTGGGTTTGCGTGATCTAAATCCCTGGATCTGCATGGCCAGTGCAGTCGGTGTTCTACCTACTTCCCACAGCTCCCAGGAGCTGGGGAACACAGGTGGTCCCTGTGTGAAAACAGGAAGAGAGACAAGAGACTGAGAGACAGAGGGTCCCTGTACCCTCCCGTGTCACAGCAGGGGAAGCAGAGATGGCAATTGCCTCTCAAGCAGGTAAATGCCAATGGTCACTGGGACTCAGCCAGAATATGGAGATCATCAGTGTGAAATTAAATAATTTTCTGAATAAAATAGTACTCTATTTACTTTCATCCTGCTATCTCCTGGCTTTATAAATAGTTATTCCAGCAGGTCCTGGATATTGCTGGTTGCAGAGCACATGGCCCAGGCTGCAACCTCTGCGAACAAACAGGCATCTACTGCCATGGGCATGAAACCTTCACAAATTACCTGCAAGGGACAGGATGGGAATGGAAAAGGGCTTAAAAAGTGATCAAACATCCGTGCAAATAGCTCATAACAGCAAGTGACAGTGGTCAGGGGCACCGTGAAGAGCAATTTTGAACCACAGGAGAGCATTTCAAGGAGAAAACAGAGTGAAAGAGTAGTCCCAGAATAAAGTGTTGCTGGGAAAACTGAGATTCTTTAATATATAGGATTAAGGATTGCCAGTATCCTCAGGGAGGAAATGCAAATGGGGTTCAGACCATTTTTTCCATAAAAATTAGGAATGAGAAAGAGTAGACTTTGAAGTTCAACATGTTAGCAAATGAAAGCAACAGCAAAGGAGGCACAAAGGGAAACCAAGCCCTGGACGCCTGGAATTATGTCTTAAACACTTGGTACCGAAAGACAGAACCTGAGGTGATGAGGAGACTTCCCTTAATGCCACGCACAGATCCCAGAAAATCTCTAGATTAGAAACTGCCTGAGAAGAAAAGTATTGCACAACCAAGGCAGGATGGAGTACAGCATCCGAATGTATTCTTCTTGCCTTATTCAGTCAGACTGGGACGATGAGGCTGTGCGGAGCACAGCGAGGAAGACATGATGGGTATGCCAGGCTGCTCTGGGATGCATGGAGCAGGGAAAGGATTTCTGGATGGTTCTCTTTGTTCTATGAAATGGTGGCTGGAGTTGGCATAGAAGGAGCTGACAGACATCTATGGAGATGTTAGAAATCCAACAGGCACCTCTACAGAGATTTGCAAGGTTGGCTGCATTGATGGAGACCGACTGTTCCCAACACTCTCATGAAAGCCAGGCAGTTAGTCCAGGCTGCAGAGAGGTGGTGAAGAACCAGGAGGACACACAGCAATAGTCATTGCTGGGTCTGGCCAAGGATGGATAGCCCTTGTGGTGACTCCTCAGAGGCATCAATGGTCTCAATCAGATCTGGGAGCTGGCTAGGATGGGCACTTTGTATTTGGCTGACAGCCATTCCAACCTGTGTGCCTGGATAAGGCAATTACAGAGTGAGTTCAACTTATCGTTACTTCTGGCTGTGGAATGTCATGTGTCAGGAAATGGCATCTGACCATTGCTGATGCTGATTAGTGCTATGGAGTTAATTGGTGCTACAGAAAGGGTGGTTCAAGGGAGAAGTGCTTCAAAACTTGGCTTGGAAATTAATTTATCCATGCCTGCCTCTAATGCACTGTCAAGCAGTTAATGTATGTTCAGATGTGGGGGTAACTGAGTGCAACTTGGGAGTCCATGACTAGAGAAAATGGTGCATCAGGATGGAGCAGAAGTGAGATCACGTTGGGTCCTTCAGACTATGAACACTGTGGCTCTACAGCTGCTCCTTCCTCAAAGTGAGATGTGTGAACTCTAAAAGTTTAAAGATTGTAACACAATCACAAAGTCTTCAGTTGTGTTTTTATTTTTCCTTCTTATAAAATATATTTGAGGAGAAATGTTTCCTAACATGGAGAAATTTAGTTAACTCCTCTGTACTTTTTATCCAGCCTCTAAGCCAGGCTCTGCTTCTGCTGGGGTCTGCCATTCTGCCTCTTGCAAGGAAAGCCCCAGATACAACTGCTGCCTATTTAAAGTCATCTACAAACCAGTTTAATAAAAGCTGACTGCATCTGCTTCCATGTTATTAGTTCTGCCCCAAAACTCTGTTCCTGGCAACACAATGTTCCACGCTAATGAGCCAAATCTTCCCCTCCCATGGCAGTACTCCTAAACCTCCACACCATTCAGTTCACAAAGTTACCACCCTGTTTTTCCCTCGGGGGAGGGAAGGATTGCAGCTGCAGAGGGGGTTCTTCAAATAATATGAAAGCCAAAGATCTGTGGGAAAATCTGCTCTCAGACAAATAGCACTTGGGGGCATCTGCAGAGAGAACCAGCCCCTCTTTACTTCTGTCTGGTCCCACGTCCTTCTGGCAGCGGAGTTTTTTGTGAACCAGGCTGCCATTAATCCCCTGCCAGTTCCTACACCCTACCATCCTCTGTGGGCAGACAGCACCGAGTGGGAGATAATGCTGCAGGGAAGTGGCATTTAACTTCAGCTGGATTTTGTGGCCTCTTTGGAGAGTTTCAACCTGGGGCAACTATCTCTCACCCGCACCTGCTGCAAAAAGGAGGGATTTGGTGTAGACCAGGGCAACTTTTCTCAGCTCCCTTCCAGTGAATTTTCACCCATTCTTGCCAATTTTCTTCCTGCAGCACTGATCGTGAGATAAACAGCGATTCGAGGTTATCGCGCTGGAGTGATGCTGCCCATATTAAAGGGAAATCAGATAACTCTTTACCTAACTGAAACTCACTGCTAGACTTTTAGAGAGAAGCAATAACATCTGAGAGCTGGAGGACCCTACAGCACCCCAGCTGAGCAGGGGGGCTGTGCCCCAGCTCTCCTGCTTGGCTGCCTCTGCACCTAGGATAGGGAGATGCCTAAAGATGTGGACATGCCTGGATGCAGAGGCTCAGGCGGGTGAGATGCAGAGATGCCCAGGATGCAAAGAAGTGAGGGAGTGAGGCAGAGCCCCAGCCACCACAAACACATGTGGTTTTGGTCTCCACACACTCACACCTGGAGCCTCCAGTAAGAAAAATTTAGGCTTAGAAGTTGACATGGGCACAATCAATGGCTTTCACATTCTACACATTACGTGCCTGCAAAAGCCATTTTTGCCCTGTTGTGCCAAGTTTCCTCATGATTCTAAAAGTTGGACTGAACTCATCTGACTGCCTCCTCTCTTGCTTTCTGCTATAAACCTTTCTGCACCCCATGCGACAGCAGCATCTCCCTGGAAAAGTTTTCATCCACTTCAGATTTTGCCTCAAGCCATTAACTGACAAACTGGCAGTGAACTACTGTTAAATGATTTCCTAGAGATTACTGTTTAAGTATAGAAGGTTCCAAAATAAATAGACTGATTCTTCATGACAAAGAATTTTAATTATGCATCCAGAAGTTTGGTACATGTGTTCAAAAGCTACGCTGTGTGATCCTGGAGGTTGTTCTCATCACCATATTACAAGTGGGTAAATAAATGACATTTGTTCCTGGTCATGTATTTCAGAAAATATGTTGGACCATGCCATCATCGCTGTCATCCAGCTAATGCCATTCTATGAAATTATCATTTAGGCTGAAAAGGTGATTTGTTTTAAAAGCAAGATGCCAGTTATCTTGAAGAAGCTGGGATCATAAGGCCACCTGCAACTTCCTAAAAGATTATGAAACTGCACTTTGTTTATTATGTTGAAGTAAGTGGTCTAATAAGCAGCACAGCTTACTCTTTTAGGCTAGTCCTTCTCTGATTGCTTCTGAAACATTGCCTCTTGGAGCAGCCTGTGTGGGATTTTATATTTTCAGTATCAACATTGCCTTGCTCTCCAAACATTGCTTATATATGAAACGATAAAGCTCCACAGTACTCCTGGGGGAAACTGAGTCACAGAAAAACAAGCTCCTGTGAGACTGGGAGCTGAAGCTGGGATAAAATCATGCCTCTGCCGTGGCCATGCACAGCAGTTACAAGACTATCCGGTTCCTCTGCTATAAAACTTGGTAATATGCCTCACTTCTTACCTGATTTTGAGAACATCCTGTGTTATGTGTTAACACATAAACAACTGGTGCTACTCATGTCTGTTTATTTGGCTATTTACACTGTCTGCCACAGCACCTGGTGCTCTCTGGTAAGAGGATCACTTGGCTCCTATATCAAACGAGCTCCCAGGCACAGGCAGGAGAGAGACAGCTCCTGCCCATGGAAACAGCAATGGGCCCACCCCACAGTCAGGCATTTACCACTGGTTTCAGCAGGAAATTTGGATGAAGAATTATGCTTTTGGATATGCAAACTGATCTTTCAGGGATTCACTGCAACCTGCCTCATCCATCACTATGCACTGATAAGCAGATCCATGTGCTAGATCTGCACAAATAGTGCATTGTAATTTGAAAATATTCTATTTTGTGAAGTTTGAATACATGCATGTAGTTATATACTAGTTCCAGTACATGTCAATAGCCAAACAATTGGCACAAACATAGCAGGTCATTTTCTGTACTCTTGAGTCAAGAAATTAAATTTTCTCTAAACAGCTCTTGCATTCAAGTGCTGTCAGAGGTCCCAGTCAGGAACATTTGATGCTTTTACCTGAATTCTGCTCCTAGCAGAAGAACCTGAGCTTACCAGAATAGTAAAAAACTGATGTTGTCAGATATAACCCCATTTTCAGACACCCAATTAATTATGGAAAAGAGAAAAAGGGCTTAAGCATGACACCAGCTTCAAGACTGAAGCATTAATACTTTTTAGCTTTTTCTAAATGCCACTGTTGCATTATAAAGAGCAGGATGCCAAAGGAGCCAGAATTTCTCAGCCCTTGGTTGGAGAGATCCTTCCATTACTGATGACTTCAGGTAGGAATTAATGCATTTACACTATAAAACTATTGCCTTGTCAAGGTGTTCCCATGTCCCGTAGTCCAGCTGTTCTAGGGAGCTAAATTAGCAACAGGAAACCCACTTCTATGATGTCATTTTACAGCATTTGATTATTCACCATTGTTAACAAGAAATCAACTGACCAAGGCAAAAACCAGACAGCCTGTTTGCCTTGGAACAGAACCCCCTGCCCTGGACAAGGGACAGCTGCTGCCCTGCAGTTAAAACAACCTGGAACAACTGTACCTCTCCCTGTAAATCTCTTGGAGTTGCATTGCTGGGCGAGTTTGCGTCCTGCCCCACAACAACCAGAGCTAAATCTGATTTGAATGATACTTCAGACTTCATGATTTTCATGCCAATTATTTCAGAAGCGATGTCATTTTCTTCAACACCCTGTTATTTCACTCACCATCTCCACAGATTTTGCTTCAGTTCCAGAAGCAAACTTATTTTGAGGATATAGACTGTTTCCAAGTGGTTTTAGAAGGGCCACACATTTAAAATCCAGGACAGGCTTAAACCACAGACTTCAGCCAGCCTCAAGTGAAGGTGTGCATCTCCAGCACCGTCATACTACTTATAGAAGAAAAATGCAAACAAGAGATCAGCACTGAAGATTCCAACGTTTTTCAGAGAACTATCCCTATAGTAATGCTTTCAAACAAATAACAAGTGAAAACCGAAACACAACAGCAATAAAACCAAATCTGATGAGCTCTTCAAAAAGATCTCAAGCGATATCAGCTGGCAGGACTCTGTTGTCTATCCCAGAGCTACGGCAGCTTCCCAGCCAGGGCTTTGCTGTGAGCACGCTGAAGGCAGGAGGCTGCAGCCTTTCATATTCCAAAACAAAAGCCAAGTTTGATCGCTGGGACAAGGAAGAAATTTTTTGTTGTGGATACATTAACTGTGTAATTACTGCAGATTTCATTTACTTTCTTTGGAATACTACAACAGATACAAAGGCTGCATAGATGTGGCAGCTTCTTGTGTTATTATCTAATGCTCTAGTTTTACATTTTAACAGTTGGTTCCCCAAAACACTAGGGATGTGTGTATCTATTGAAGGAAAATGCATGTATTTCCCCACTAGGAGACAGTGAAATACAGCTGGGAAATACAACTGATATTGCTAACCACTGTCAAACTGATAGCAAGGAAAGAGTTTCACAAAGACTGAAGAAAAAAAAAAAAAGTAGTGTACCCATTTTCTCAATAAAATCAGGGTAAGAAAAATAGGAATAAGATCAGAAATTAGTATTCCTGGATAAAGGACTATCCATGGGGTGAGATGTAAAATTCCATAAAGCACAGGTGTTGCTAATATTCAAAAGTCAAAGCCTTCTGTGGGTGTGCATGCATAGAGATGTCAACACAACTATTTCATGATCACGAAATTGCTACTAGCCTGCATCCTCTCTGAATGGCTATTTTTAGGACTTGACCTTTCATGTGGTATAATGATGTGGATTTTACAAGAGCATTTATAATGTGTTTCATATGGTGTATAGTCCTGGAGAAATTGCTTTTTATCAGAGAAAGTAAAACAAAAAGGTATGGATGTCTATTTAAGTTTTTAAAATTTTAATTCTTATGTTATTGGTTCTGGTTTCAATTTTGGGTTAATAGGCATATTTATTTTATCTATTTATTTAATTTATCTAAACTCTCCAAGGAATACGCAGCACAGCATGATGCAATCTTGCAAAACATCACTTGGATTTCTAAATCCATATATTTTTTTTGATGGTGAGATTCAAAATCTGGCAATGCCACAGTCTGTAAGTTATATCAGGAAGCCAAAGCTCAAAGGCCAATTTTTGACCTGGGGTTTGGTGGTGTCAGGGGTTGTGCTATGTCTTCCACTTAGGATCCAAAGACAACAACTCCTCCTCACTATCCCAGCTCCCATACCAGTAATTCCAGGGCAGCAGCATGTAACAAGAATCACCTCATCAGGCTCTCCATGCTAAGAACAACAAATTTTCATGTGGTAGATCTTACAATGGTTTATTTCCTAAACATGAAAGCAATCTCTACAGTGCCATATCCTCAGTGTCAGAATAAAAATTCCACATTTCTGATCCTTTTTGAGCATTTTGCTGCAAAGAGTCTCTTCCCAAGTGCCCTTATAATCATAGCCCCTTGTGCCCAGTCAAACACACTTTATGACCTTGGGCTTTTACATTCTACTTTTGTGTGGACTCCATCAAGCAGAACCTCAGTTTGCGCCCATGTACGCTACTCCTCAGAGCAAACCACAGCAGAAAACAAATTCAACATAGAGCAAACAAGCTGAATCATTTAAAACACAAAAACAAAAAAGTAAGTATTTTTTGGTCAGTCTGTGATTACTATGTAGCTCTTCAAGGCAGATGTGTACTTTGTATATTACAGTTCCAGATTTTTCAATAGAACAAAGGAGATACTGTTGAGACTTTTTTTGTCTATCATTTAATTAAATGTGAAGTTGTTATAACTGGAGGGGAAAAGGGCTCTAGATTCTAGTATCCAGTTTTACTTTAGTTTCAAAAACTTACCACAGCATTTTTGAGTTTATTGTTTTCTTTCACAAAATACTAATTTTGGGACCCCGTGAAACACAATGAAACAGATTATTTTCATGGTAGCTGAGCTGTGTTTAGCACAGAGGTGAGGAACAGGAGAGGAGCAGTGGTTTAAAGCCACTTTGGTGACCTCTTGCCCAGCAGGATGCTCTGGATGGGAACAGCTGATGTTGTCATGTTTTTACTAACCCTTTTACTGATCAAGTGTCCTACTTTCTCCATGAAGCCACTTCACAGAGGGGGTGGTGGTGGAAGACCATTACCAATGAAGAATTCCCATCTTCATTGGGAATGGTCATAAACAGCATGTCCAGAAAAGGGCAATGGAGCTGATGAAGGGTCTGGAGCACAAATCTGACAAGGAGCAGCTGAGGGAGATGGAGATGGGGATGGGCTCAGCCTGGAGAAAAGGATGTTCATGGGGGAACCTTCTTGCTGTCTAAAACTACCTGAAAGGAGGGTAGAGCCAGATGTGGGGGGGGCTTCAGTCTCCTCTCCTGAGTAAGAGACAATAGGACAAGGCAATGGCCTCAAATTGCACTAGGGGATCATACAGATTGGATGGTAGGGAAAATTTCTTCACTGAAGAAGCTGACAAGCCTGGCATAGGCTGTTCAGGGAAGTGGTAGAGTCACTATTCCTGAAGAGATTTAGAAGATGTGTAGATGTGAAACTTGAGGACATGCTTTAGTGGTAGCCTTGTCAGTGCTGGGTTAAAGATTAGACTCAATGATCTTAGAGGGCTTTTCCAGCACAAATGACTTTATGATCCTAAATTATAAAGACTAAAAGGCAAAAAACCAGTGACAGAGCAGTGCTAAGTTGCTCTGTAAGGAGGTGAAGGTAAGAGCTCTTTGTCCAAGATAACTGACCAAGAAAAACATCCTGTTGTAATCAAGCCTCAGAGGCACATGGTGCTGCAAATCCTTCCTTCATGAAACAAAGTCAGTGGGTTTGTGAGCAACCATCACATGCTGAACTGGCAGTTTCATGGTGAGAACAAGACCTTGGTTGATGTTCACAGAGGGTTTGGTCCAGACTTTGCAGGTTTTTTGGACATTCACCCCACTCACACTGCCTGGGGCTCAGAGGGAGCTGTGCCCTCTTGGATAGATCACTGGACAAGCCAGCAGACAGAACAGGCACCTGGTCTTTACTGATTCAGCTGGATTAAAACTAGAAACTAGGAAGTGAACAGCCCTGTATCCTGTATCCAACCCTCTGAGTCACCTGTTTGCCTACCAAACCTTGGTTTCATCCTCCAGACACAGAGACTAATGAGCAAGTATCCTGTTATAGCCTATATTTTAAAGAGCGATTCAAAGAACAGCACATGAAAAGAGCCTAGACAAGGGACTCACATGTCCCCACTTGGAAGCAGCCTGGGATTTATCAGGCTGAGTTGTCCCTGCTGCAGTGGCTCTGCAAAGAGTTCAGGAAGCAACTTGTACCTACTCTCCTATTGCTGTGCCCTCCACCCACCATTGGTAAACAATGAGGTAAGAGCATGTGTACATCAGGCTGGCAGAGATGCTGACATAAGCCATCTCCCTAAGCAGTGAGGTGGAACAGCAAAGGCATGGGAAACCAAGGGCCCTGAGCAACCTGGTCCAGTGGCTGGTATCCCTGCCCATTGCAGGGGGTTGGAATGTGATGATCTTTAAGGTCCCTTTCAACTCAAACCATTCAGTGTTTCTATGAAATGAGCAGCAAACAGGAGAGGGAACTGCAGCAGCTGGGGCCAAAGCCTCAGAGAGGTGGGATGAAGAGGAGCTCCTGCAGTAGCCATGCCTTCAAGAAGACATGCCACCTAGTCCCTCTTCAAATCAATGGAACAGACAGGGGAAGATAATCCTTGAAGGTTTGTTGAGGAAATCGTGACTCACACATGGCGCAGGAGATTTTAGTAAGTGAAGAGCAGCACATGCCTGACTATTGTTCACCCAAATCCACTCTGTCCAGCACAGCCTCCCTCTGAGAGTAACGATGCTCACAAGTGCTCGGGTCCTTCTTCACCTTCTCTGTGGTGAATTGGCAAGGGGGCACAAAGGCCAACCCATAGGAAACAAAGACTAAATTTGGTCTTGATGAATCATGGTCAAAAAGCAGATAAAGAACTGCAGATGTGAAATTAATGGCAAGCTGTAGATGCTTCCTCAAAACCGTTGATGTTTCTCAGCATTAGGTTCTGCTCTGCCCATAACCACCATGCCATGTACACACAGACGCACACAGTCCACATCAGATTGCCATTTTAGGTGTGCAGCTCTTACCAACCCATATCCCAAAATCCTGCTTCCCTTGCAGATCATGCTACAGATAGAGAATGTTCAGCCTGTGATTAGGATCTGGCCCTATGCAGAAGATCTCTGACAGCAGGCAAGAGAGTCATCCCTCCAGAGCCAGCAATGTCTGTTTAGTCACAGGAACACACGCAGTGTTACCTGAACGGGTATCTTGGTAGAGCAAATGCCAGCACACCCCATTGCATGGATTAGCCAGGGTTTTTATCCCAATGTAGGAATTTAATGGTACCAATAGAGCCATGGCATGAGAGAGATCACAAGCTGTGAGGCAACACACGAGTGAGCACTTTGCAGAGCCCCTCCTGCTCCTCCTTCTCTCAGTTACAGCTTTGGATACCAGACACCAGCTCTGCAGTTTTCATCTTTGATATGCCATGTGCCACTCAAACCCAAACCACTTTGCTCTTCGCAGTTAAAATTTCAAAACCACTAATCATTAACATGGATGAGCTTTGGGAACTTGAGTTGATGTTAAGTTTCTGTTTTTCTCACCAGATTCTCAATTGGTCAAGCCCATAAAATTTCACAAACAGCAATGGTTGGAAATTTGCAGGAACACTGCCTTTACCATACATATCTCATAGCAACTCCTTGCCAACAAAGCATCCCATGCCTGGGAAGACAGTTCCAGGGTAGCCTGTGAAGGAATCCCAGTGGGAGACCAGATATTGTTGAACTGTCTGAATCACGTGCACAGATTTACATAAAACTTGCTTTTGTTTCCTTGTGACATTTTGCTTTCTCTTTTTTTCATTCCAAACAATTTTAAAAATAAGGTTATACTAGACCACACACATCCAGTGCTGTATCATGTCACTGCTTCTTAAGTAGAACTCTCTAATTTATTTCAAAGGGAAGTTCTGCTTCAAAATTGAGGGTGTGATATGAACTCAGAAATTAACACAAGAATTTTCCTTGGGGGAAACAAAGACTGACTCAGACATGCAATAAATGACCTCGTAAGCCCTGGGCCTTGGTACATCCATGTATCCAAAATTGTGTTTTAACATAAAATATTATTTTCACCATTATCTTATTTCAAGCTAGGTAGAAGAGTTGAAAGAAGTGGATTTGCTTTCATCAGGAAGGAACAAATTATTCATCTTTCTGTCTGTCAGGAGGTCTGTCAACAGCCACCACACTCCTAACATCTTCTGCTGGGAATGTAACAATTCATGGGGACAGGGGATCCATCCTGGTGAGGTCCTGCAGTGCAAGCCCTGCTGCCAGGGAACCTGGCTGAGATGCTGCTCTCCCACAGCAGCAGCCACTGCTGGGAACACACAGAGCTACTGTTGGCTTCTAGCTGCCCTCCTTCCTCCCTCCACATGCAACATCTGGAGAGGGATGGGATGCAGCAGTCCTCTCACAGTGACAAGCCCCCATCACACGGTGACTCTGGGGAGTTTTTCCACTGGTTTCAACAAGATCAGAACTCAACACAGGAAAAAGCAATACTAAACTACTGCCCTGACAGTGCAAGTCAGGACAGAAAAGCAGAGAAGCAGCTGAGCTGCAGATTTCCTTCCGCCAGCTGCTGTGGGGCCACAGTCTCCTCCTGCAGAGGGATGAAGCAGCCTTGGAGAAGGGGATACAGAAGCAGCCATATCCTGGGGCTCAGCTGCTGCTGCTTCAACTTCTGTCCAGTGAAGAGCAGGCCTAGACTGTAGCTCCTTGCTTTTTGACCTTGTGTTAGACATTTGGGCTTTGTGGCCTCAGGCCAGCAGTAACTGCACTTTCATCTTGCCCTGCTCAAGGGGACATTTCATACCCTCTGAACAAGCTCAAGGAGCCCAGCGGACCTTGGGGACCAGGCTCTGAAAAGCAACATTATTTGCGAGTCCTGCTGTCTTATTTGGGGACTTCAGCTGTGCAGGGCTTGGGGAGGTACCCCCTCTCTTCTGCTCCGGTGTAAGCTCTGGTTTGACAACTTAGTAATTAAGAAAACGAGGTAGTGTCTGTTTTCCAAAGAAAAAGAGGCTCTTGCACTTCTGTTTCTCACAGACAGAAAGTCCAGTGCCTCAGCTTTACATACAGAACATTCCAATTCTGCTTTTACACTCCTCACACACTCACCAAACACATCTGAAGCACACAGAAGGTGTGAGGAGCTTCCATCACATCTCTCCCATCAATGGGAGCAGGGAGACCTCGTGCCCTATATACAGGGCAGCATGGCTCATTCCCCTGTTTTATAAACCTATTTACAAAAAGAACTTAAAGGAACTTATAAGAGCTCCTTTTACCATTTAACTACCACACAGTACAAGATATAACAATGTTCAGAAAACCCCCTCAGGTCTAAACTCAATTATATAACTGTAGCAAGAAAAATATTTTAATCTGATCAAAGTGTTAACATGTTTGACCATGTCTGACCTCTAATGTTTGTAACCACCTAAAAGGCTGCTGTTCTTACTAAGGATGTACCTTAATTTGATTTAAAGTCATTTGTACTATTTAAAAAAGGATATAGTTTTATGATTTTATATTTAATTTAGAGAAACAGTTCCTCAGCTTGTTCATATTCCTTGGAATTTTCTTGCAGATTTTTAACCCGTAAGTCCTATATATTTCACTCTGGGAAAAGCTGGACTTTGCATAAGATGGGATAAAGCAGAGCCTTGAACAACCACACATGCAACACCTGAGAGCCAGGTGAGAGATGGCTCTCCTGGGGCTTTGCAAAGTGTCAGGATTTCAGATGCACACACAGACTATGCCAAGATGCTCTTAAACATCCTTGATTGAGTATACCCTCCCTGGCCTGGCAGTTGATGGGATACACAGCTCCCAGAACAAGGAACATCTGGGCTCAGCCCTCTGCCTTGTCCTCAGCTCCAGAAGCACCTTCACCCTACCCACGCCCCCAGCGACAGGTCTTACTGCCAGGCCAGGAAACCTGTGCCTGCTCAAACCAGCAGCACTCCAGCTGAATCATCCCACACTGGCATTTGCCACCTCACCAAGGAGGGCCACCCTGCTGCAAGAAGCTCCTGCCACCCCCTCTGCTGCTGGCCCTTCAGGGACCGTCAGCTAGGCTTGTCCTGGCTGCTGATGGCAGGTACCCAGCCATCTTCAGAGTGTCACTCTGGAGCAGCAGCAGAACACGGTTGGGTGGGTTTTGGTAAAAAGAGGCAATTTTGGCTGGGAGATGTGGGCACCTGAGCAGGATGCTCAGGTGAGCAGCGTAACAGTTAGCAGCTACAAACCCTTGAGGGAAACAAAGCAAAAGTAGTGTTGCTGACAAAATTAGAAAGAAAATAGGAAAGCAGCACCCCAGTACTGCTGGTAGCAACACACCCAGCCAGGCAGGCACTGGAGCCAATCCAGAGCCACTTGCAGCTCTCTCACAGGATTCGTGGGGAGCCCACTGAAAAAAATGTTGTTTTATAGAGCGTTGCAGGGCAGGAGTTCAGTCCCAGCCTCGGTGCTGGCTGCTCTGTATCTTTCAGGGAGTTATACTCTAATTTCAATCAGGTAGATTACTGTTTTCAATGCAAAACCCTGACAGTTTGTCAAAGTACTCCTGGTTTAATTTTTTAATTGATTTTTTTTAAAGATTCTAAAATTAATCCTACTTGCAAACAACTGTTTCCAGGAAGCCTCATTAACCAAAATACAATCTCTACTATCAAGTGCATGCATGATTGTGATACATAATCCTATTCACTCACACAATCCTCCTCCCCAACTCTATTTGTGCTGAAGTGTTAATTAAACACACTTTTATGGATGGTTAAGTATCTGCAATCTTCAGTCACAGATCTGACCACCTGAATTATTGGAAGCAGCCACTGGATTATAGCCCACACTTTATATAATGTACACAGCAGCAATAACTCTATATGAGAGCAATCCATAATTTACCATTATAATCTTTCCACAGTCAATAGAAATATAAGACAAAATTGCACAGAATAATATATTGAAATAGTTATTGCAGTAAGTTGAAAAACCTCAAGACCAGCCTTCATCTGAGGAAGAAATCTTCCCCCGTCTGCTAGGTAATAGATTTTTAAATGAAAACATCAAATCAGCTCTTCATGAACCATGACAGGATCCAGACAGGCCTAGAGGAAGCTGTTTGAGGCACTGGATGATTTTGGTGGCTCTCAAGGGGATGGGATTGTTCCTTCTCTGCTACTTGTGTCTTCTCCCCTTCGAGTTCTGCACAGTCTATTCCCTCCTGTCTGCTGCTCTGACAGCAACCACTTGGATTTTATTTTGTTATCAAGGAAAAAGGTGATTCCTAAACCACAATCTACTTTATAGCCTAGCTGCTAATAAATAGTCTATTGCACTTTGCTGCTCATCTACAAAGAGTTTAAGATTAAAAGAAATATTCCACCATAGCAAAAAGATGCTGGACTAACTCTGGACTTACCCAGATTCTATTTCAGGGAGCAAATAAAGTGTGTTTACCTAAGATAAATTTAAAAGCATTTAAAGTTTATTAGGAAGGGAATGAGGGGGATACTTGGTACCTGGATAAGGTGGGTAGCACCAGAAGAAGTGCTTATTTGGGTTACAACAATGTAAGTTGGCCTTGCCGTGCAAACACATCTTTTCTTGCTGTAAACTGAAGGAAGACTTTAAAATCTAGGGATAGATTCTTATATCTGCAAACTTCAGCAAAGTTCCAGCAGTCTGCAGTTAGGAAAACTGAATCCCCTAGGAAAAGCTGTCTGGGATACAGGCAGGCTCTTGCAGGGACCTGTCTCCTGCTACCCAGGCCAGCTGGGTCAGGTGTGAGGGTAAGGCACTAATTTCCACAAATAACTCTGAGTTTCATATACTTCACAGTCCATCAATTTTTCATAACACCAGTTCTGCATCCTACCTCTCTTGTGAACAAATGACTGGAATTAAGGACAGGTTTACATATTCTTTTAAACTTTATCCCTTTAGAGGTTAAAACCTGAACCTGAAATAAACCAAATTGCTTTCTGTCCTCACTTGCTGATGGCTAATGCAGAACAATGTCTGAAACAAATGCAGCAGTGCCGGCTGCGAGCGACACCAGCATTGACTGTCTGCTGCAATGTCAGGACATTATTTTCTGAAGTTCTGATCGGGATGGTGATGGGAAAAGACGGCTTTTGTAAAGAAGACTTTAATCACTCAGGTAGCAACACTTAGAAACATAAGAACATACAAATTACTAAAGCTGATTTAAACTGAGAGGGAAAAACTTTACAGGAAGAAGATGGGAATAGTCATCCAACAGCATAAAGCCTTTTCCTAAAAACCTCTATTGCCATTTTAGAAGCACAAGATCCATTTTCTGGACCATCATCCATAACAGAGCCCTAACACATAGCATGCCAGAACCCGGCAGACTCAAACTCGGCTGCAGGACATATCCCTGAACACAAACACAAAGACCAGGAGCTGCTCCTTCCAAAGCCTGTGACCCAGAAAAGGAAGAGACATTCTTCTATGAGATATTAGGATTTGACTGCTGGAAGAGGAAAGCCAATCCCAGAGGATGAGGAGACTGGAAAAGCAGCTCCTCCAGCAAATTCAGAGTGAAGCAGATGCTTCCTGCCAAGCATCTCTCCTCTTTCCCAGCATCTCTCTCCCTTCCCCACACTGCTTCTCCTTTCAGCTTGGACAGAACAGTGTCCAGGTATTTCAGAAACTGGGCTCCGATTTGTCAGGAAAAAAGCACGCGTAGGTGCCTGCACAACACCTGCAACATACTTCAGCAGTGAGAGAGGCCACAAAACTTCTCCATAAGGAGAGGAGGAACTCACCAGAGGTGTCATAGATCCATTCGGCAGATACGGATCTGAGAGCATCAGGAAAGGGTAACCAGAATAGGCAGATCCTTTATACATTCCCGGGTCCTGATGTTTCATACCTGCTGAAATCAATGTTCCCTGTCAAAATTCGTCCTATGACAGGTGACTCCTCTGCATCTAGGGGGTTCCCAAAGAGGTTACAGCATGTTGTGAGAGTCTTTTTGTCCCATACTCCTCAGAGAAGGTGTTGGGTAGTGCCAGGGTCCCCCACGAGTGTGGACTCCCACAGTGGGGACATTGGGAAGCCTCGGTGCTGTCAGGAGTAGCTTTCCGGCTGGGGGCTGTGGTGACCAGGCTGGCGTTCCTCACTCCCAGGGGTGTCAGGGTGATGGTCTGGGGAACCGGGGGGTCGAGCACTAGACGGGGGCGCACTGGGGAAGACCAGCGGGAACCGGGAATGGGGAGAGGGGACATACAGAAACACGCGGAGGTTGCTGTGACTAACCATCATCCATGTGGTCCGGGAGCTTCTC
>VXBI01003748.1:368776-392322 GCA_013397375.1 Toxostoma redivivum
TGGGCTGCGGGGTGGAGGGCTGCGGGGGTGCGGGGTGGCCCGAGAGTGGGCGGCACCGGGGGCTTGGTGCAGCCCCGGGTGTGTGTGCACAACTGTGATACACACGGATATGCACACGCATCTCTGCTCACATCTGCACACGCACCTGTGCCCACCTGTGTGCATACATGCCTGCACACATGGACATGCTCGTACACACACACTCCCCGTGCACATCTGTGCCCATCCACATTCTTGCAGACACTTCTGTGCACAAGCACCGTGGCAGAAGCTCACCTGCACCCACTCCTGCATGCCCAGAGCTGAGCACGCAGCTGCACATGTCAGTACTTACATGCGCACAGCTGCATGTGCACATCTCACACCTACACATATGTGTGTATGCACGCACATTATCATGTGTCATGGTCTGCACGGCCCCACACGTCTCTACAGGCGTACAGCTGCACACACACCTGTGTACACACAGAGCAAGCACAGCTGCACACCTGGCATACGCAAGCACTCACACAGCAGCACACAGCAGTGGGGTCCACACACAGCCCCAGATACATAAGCACAAAAGAACATGTAACTGCACACATGGCATGCACAGCTACACGTCTGGCACGCACAGACATCTGTACACACACATATGTGCACACAAACACATCACATTCACCTATGAATCTACAAGCAGAGATCAGCAGCACATGACTAAACATAGAGGACAGAAGGCCGTGCACGGTACTACTGACAGACATCAGCCCATGTGTTTGCACACAGACACGTTAACTCCTAGGGATGTGCGCTCACATGAGAACACATCAGCTCATATGTGCACACACTGAGACATCAGGACATGCATGTGTGCACAGAGAGACATGCATGAACACATATACATGGGTACACAGTAGGACATCAGGGTGTGTATGTGCATACAGACACACCTCAGCACGTATATATGCGTGCTGAAGCTCATCAGGATGTGTGTACAAACACACACTACAACATCAGGACTCGTATGCATCCACAGAAAGACAGACATGAACACATACATGCATACACACACACTGAGACACATCAGGGCACGTCTGTCTGAGCACAGGCACACACAACACACGTGTACCCACACCCGCCCACCCACACACACACCCCAGCTGCCCATTCCCAGCTCTGGGTGCAGACACACCCGTGTCACATGTGGGTGCCACTGGCCACCCGCCGTGCACGCCCCGGGCACAGGGGATGCTCCCGCCATCGTGCCCTCTGCCTCTTTGGAGCACAGACGTGACGTGGAGTGGCAGAAAATTATTAGTTTTCCTGCCTGGCCCCGAGGGTCAGGAAACAAGAAATTACCATCTTCACAGCCCATTTCGAAGGCACTAGACACTTGTGTGTCGGCGTCAGGGGGTTTTTTAAGCAGTTCCCATGGAAAAGGAAACTCCTCATCTCTTCTGATCACACACGACAGGTCCTGTGCATGTCTTCAGTAGCTTAAAACAACACACCGATATTCATTTTCCTTAATTAAGATTGCATAAGATAGCCCTGGGTCCTGGAGGCTTTGCTACAGACTGTAATGACGCCATGTAAATTGTTTTTTATGACCCAATATACAACATATTGTCACATTCAGCCCTTGAATAGGAAGCTAAAAATCTTGGTCTCCCTATTTTTCTTGTTAATTAGGGTATTATTACTAGGGATATAATCTCATTACTTTTTGGGGAGGAGAAGAACTAGTTGGAGCCACTTTGAAAAGTACTTGAATATATTTAAATGGAGCAAAATCTGTCTTTCTGCTAATTGCTGATTTTGCATGACATAGAATTATTGTTCTGATTTTGGGATACAGTTGATGCTGGGCTGAAGAAGATGGGAGAGGGAAAGGATGCTGTTTCCTTTTTTCCTGCTCACTTTTCTGCTCCAAATGAATGAGCTGCCCCATAGGAAACTCTGTTGTCAAATTTCCATTCT
Source organism: Toxostoma redivivum (assembly GCA_013397375.1). Classification (NCBI taxonomy): domain Eukaryota; kingdom Metazoa; phylum Chordata; class Aves; order Passeriformes; family Mimidae; genus Toxostoma; species Toxostoma redivivum. Next base: position 370,736 of record VXBI01003748.1, read on the forward strand.
TTTAAACATCCCAAAAATAAAACAAGCTGCAGCCACTTTGAGGAATAATCATTTGAATGAAATATTTGCTACTTTAAGATTTTTTTTCCTTCTTCTTTCAGATGATCCTCTTGTTTTGCATGTGAAAAAAAATCGTCTGAGATTTACAGCCCTCCCAAATGGAGATAAAGCCTTGGCAATGAGTTGGAAACCTGTTGTAATCTGTGATCCAGGAAACAAAGAGCCTCATTAATGCAGAGACTTTGGTGAGCCTTTGATGTTAGCTAGCATAGCATTCACTCTCAGTTCCATTTGCATTTAAACATTCATAAAAACATCATCTCTGCTTCCTTTGCCTTAAGCAATTTAGGAGTAAAGTATAGCTTCTATTTAAAGAAACCCACTGTGGTAAGGCTTAGAATACAAATATCACATAATCTTCAAGCAGAGCAAATATTTTATCCTACATTTCTGGTGGGCACATTTAATATTATATGTAAGATCCAAAATAAAACATCTATCTTATTTTCATTAACCTTACACCATATACTATAGTCAAAAGAAAAAATGGGCCCTGTTAATTCTAAATATACTACACACCAATTTGTGGAAGGAAGAGAATCCACAGGATTTTACATTATTGACAAGAGCGTTCCTACAGCAAGGTGCCTAAATCTGTATTTAGGCACACAACACTGAAAACTGTGAACATGGTCAGGTNTGAAGATTTTCTTGCAAGAGAAGGCACTGTTGCTTCCAGATGGCATCCTGAGGGAATGGCAGTATGTGGGGAATTTGGGGAATCACTTAGAAAGCAAAGGCCTGTCTATCTTACTATCTTCATGAATATTATTCCCCAACACACCTAGAAGAAGTGGAACAGTATAAAAAATAGTGGAGTTGGCTTGTCTTGATATTTGGAAATATTCAGCTGAGGTTGTCAATGTTTCCTGTACCCTTAAAAATAACCTAGCAATGGAAATTGATCCCGTGTCACATTGGGAGTTCTTGATATTCCCCCATTTAGGAGCAAATACAAGGAAATCTTTAGGTTTTGTGCTGTTAGTCATTGCAGCCTGACTGGTGTTTGAAGCATTATAAGCAAGTTTCCTATATGATGAATATTCAGAATTAAAAACTGACATGGAAAACACTTAAAACCAACTTTACCTTGGATAAAATATTTCTGGAGCTGGATCAAAGGAAAAAAAAAAGCCTGGCTTACTTGTCAGATCATATCTGCACTGAACTTCAAGGTTTGATTTGTATTATTTACATAGAAAAGGTCCCAAGAAACCAATTTGGCACTAAATATCTTCATTACGTTTTTTCGCTTGTATGGGTGATTAAATCAATCTAGGGTTCCTGTTTTAATTTTTTTTGAAAGGTGCAGCCATCTGTGAATTGAGGAACTTTTCCAATGTCATCTTTGTGCTTCAAACATACTTTTGCCCCCTCCTTTTAATTTTTTTTTAGTAAGGAAACTTTTAAAAGAGCATGTTTGCTTTTCTATTAGAGTTTCTAGCTGTCCTTCCAGTAACTGTTTAGAATTAAAGGTATATAGTAACTTTTTAGAACATTTTAACTGTAACACCTGCAGTAACAGTAACCAGATTAAAATATAACCAAGTCTGTCTGTTAGTCTGCCTGTTCCTCATCCTGCATTTATCAACATGTTCCCTGAATGCTGTGTGTGAAACTCAGCACATGTATTTTGTACCATGCTATGCACAGCAGCACTGTGTGGTTTTACACGTTAGAGTAAGCAATGCCTCTCCTTTAAAGTCAATGTGAATGTTGCCACTGACTTCTCCTAGACTAGGATTCCACCTTCTGTGCTTTAAAAGAACCTTCCTTGGATTTATTTAATTTGGGGGATTATTTTCCTTTTTTTTGCTTTTTTTTGGTGGTTTTTTTTTGTGTTTGTTTGGGTTTTTTTGTTTGTCTGTTTGTTTTTGGTTTTTTTTTTGTTTGTTTGGTTTTTTGTTCTTTGTTTTTTGGGGTTTTTTTTGTTTGTTTGGTTAGTTTTATTGTTTTTGTTTTTGTTTTTTCATTTTAATTGATCAGTTTGGAGTAGCTCCCATTTTACTGTTTGGACACATTTTGTCCTCGCACACAAGTTCATTTAATGTGGATAAGGGACACATCTACCCAGGTCAGATGTTAGATGTCAGGTTAAACATCCTCCATCAGCTTTCCTATTTCATGGTATTTCCAGCAAACTTATTTCCCTGATACGCGTATACAAATATTTTTTTTTTTTTTTTGTGGCCTATTAATAAATTCTCCACTAACAGAAGAGCCTTCTAAATATTTACCATTCTTCTGAAGAAAAACATTTGCACAGCCATCCCATAAGGATGGCTTGATTGATAGATTGGTAGTGCCAATGTTTCAGATGAGACGGATGAAAACTTCTGTGATTCCAGCTGGGAGCAGGAGTTCCTGGAGGACGGGCTGGTACCAGCTGAACTAATCCTGGCAAGTGACCAGAATAAATCAGGCCACTGAAAGCTCTATTTTGCCCAAAGGGGTTTACATTGGTGTAATTACCTCAGTATAGTCATAGCAGGAACATTTCCTTAGTCTAGACAAGCTCTAATACGTAAAATAGATCTATCGTTTGCAACTGAAACATCCCAACCCAGCTGAGGCCAGGGACAAGCCTGGTGTTGTCCTTTCCTTTACTGGTGTGTGCCCAGGTATAGCAGGATTTGGGGTTGGGTTGGAACATCCTCCATGTTGGTTGATCTGTGACAGGAAAAAGGATCAAGCAGTGGCTCAGCCATTTCCTGACTGGATTCACTCTTAATCTTGAGGGATTTTAAGTGTTTATTTGACTTCATGCATTGATCTAAATGTACTTAAAGGATTCCCTGACAGCTGCCAGAAGTTTGCTTTTAAACTACCAACAGAAAATTCACTCCCTGACACTGACTGCAATATTTAGGTCACTTTTGAATATCTACATGCTTTTCTGAAAATTCTTCCAGCTGTTGGGACTGAAGACTTCGCTTTTCCCCTTTGGGAGTCAAGTAGCAAAGGTAGTGCAGACTGCTGACTGGGGCCATCATCCTGCTTTCTCCAGGAAAAGAGGATAATCTCTCCCAACAGACTTCATCAGATGTCAAAAGCCAGAGTGTGAAATCCATTTTGGAGCCTGTGATCTTTGGATCACTCCATGTGTGTATGGCACAACATGGCAGTAGCTATCATCAGCTCTCCCAATTTTTTTTTTTTTTACCCTCTGTTCTGATTTTATCAGGTTGTAAGACCATCCCTTCTGGCAATTTTCACTCAACAAGTCTTTTCTTTTTTCCTGATACCCACAACACAGATTATTAAAGTATTTTTAAAGACTAATGTATTTTTCACTCAGTGGGTTTTGTTCACCTCTTGCTGTTGGACCAAGCAACTGGCATTGCATTTAATATTTCTTGTTACTCTCACTGTCAGGTTCTCAGGCTCTTGCCCAATGCTGAAAGATCTGAATTTCAAACAGGAAGGAACATGTTTATTTGTTTACAAAAACACTTTTTCAGGGCTGCATCCTGTAGTCACACAATCACTCAAGGAGTCCCTGCTCCAATGACTCATGCCTCTAAATTAAAAGGATCCATGAAGATGGATTTGCAGAATCACACTAATTTCTTCCACAACAATTTTTATGTAAACTACAGGGAAAAGTATGTTGATTTTCAGGTCTATAAAACTTGATTTTTTACCAAACCAAGGTACAAGGCTACTTTTTTCCTCTTAAAGTGTCCTTTACATTTTAAGCAAATCCTTACAACTTGTTGGAAGTAGCCTCTTGCTGCGCACTTACTTCAATTCACATAAAGTACACTTTGTCCTGGAATTCCTGTTTGAACATTGGATAGGACAAAGTACAGGAGGAATCCAAATATTGTTCTTTTAGTTCAGGCTCTGTTTAGACATGCTGTTCAGGCTGCAACTGGGCCTGGTTAAGAGGTGGTGATCCAGACCCATCTTCCAACTGCTTCTCCCCTTGTGTATCTCCCACCAAAGGTGTTCCATCAGACAGGGCAGTGTAATTTCCCACATAAGCATTTCCCAGCTTGCTTTTGTCTGAATGAGCTCATTTCTAAAAGGCAGCTCTGGTGTTAAAGGAGTTAGTGGATGGAAGTGGTGGAGTCGCCATTCCTGTCGCCATTCCTGGCACCTCCTGTTCAAAAACCAAGTTGATGTGACACTTTGGAGTATGATTTAGTGTGCATGGAAGTATTCAGTTGAAAGTTGTTCTTGATTATCTTGGAAGTATTTTCTAACCTTAATGATTCTGTGATTCTATGAGTCACTTTGAAATTTTAGGAATTATTTGGAAAAATCTGGGTTAGGTAGATCAGAATGAGAATCAATGCTGACAATGGGGCTGGACGGCAGCAATGAACTGCTGAAGTCAGTGGCAGACAGTGAAACTGGTTTTTGTTGTGGTGACCTGAGACATCTGAATGGAAAACTGCTCTCTCTGGATGCTTGAGAGGGCAGTAATAGGAATGAGACCCAAACCAGAGGCTGCTTCACCAAGAGGTACCTGCAGGGATTGGTTCTTCTGAGGAAAAGGGGAAAGGGCTGGCTGAAGCTCTCTCTGTGATCCCCACATTATTACATCAAACTTCTGCAGAACAGAGCTGAAGGCTTTGGCGGCTCCTGCCTTACATCCATTTGAGTCCCATGGCAGGAAGCCCTTCCTGAGTCTTTGCAGTCTGACCAGCTCCTCCCCAGTGCCAGAGCCAAGCAGAAAGAAAGGGGGAGTGAAGTGGAAGCAGCTGTTAGGAAATGAGAATATAAGGAAATTTTCAGGATAATGGTGGTGGGATAGAGTGTCCAGATTAGAAATTAAAGGAAAATTATTCCAATGTCTAAAATTAACCCATGTGACATGGGGTGTATTGGCCACTTCTGATACATCAAGCGTCACTCCAGACCCACACCAAAAGATGAGGTTTTTTCTGCACCGTTTGTTTTGATTTTTTTTAATGATTGTTAGTGATTGTGACAAAGAATAAAATAATTGAAGAGATGAAGGAGCAAATGAAGCAGGAAAAAGAATATGGAATTAGGGGGATGCTGAAATTATAAATGTACACAACAAAATTATTGAAAGAAAAAGGTGGAAAGAACGGAACTTATTTTATAATCTGAACTCATCAAGACAGAGCTTTCTGTTAATGAATGCAGAACACTTAATTTCTGATTTGGAATATATTTTTATTTATTTTGCAGACATTATTTCTTTCAGATCTTTACTGATGACTTTCTCAAGACACACTGACAATGAACTAGGGTGAACTTGTCAGCATCATGCTTTTTTGTACTTCAGACTGAAAAATGAAAGTGAGGACATGTGAAAGCGGAAGAGAGGATTATATTCCTGTATCATTTGTGACACTCCCTCTATCCTTGATATTTTCCCTTGCCAACAGGCTCATCACTTCTCCCAGCTCAAATGGATATGGAGGACCTTGAGGAAAACACAGCAGGGCTGCTCCTACTGACTTCTCAGCACTTCCAAAGGGGCTATAAAGAAACCAGATTAAAGCAGCACTAAAAGCTGTGCTACAAATCCTACCATATTAAGCAAGACAATTCTAATAGCTGTTTTGGGCTAACTGAACAGAAGGGGTACCTTGGAGTTGAACTACATGTTTCAACAGTATGTTGTTCTGAAAAGTGTTGTATATGTGCTGACATCCGCTGCTGGCATGTGTACAGACTGAAGCTTGCCAGCTCCTCCTAATCTGGAAAAGAGAGACATGCAGTGTTAAATACATGTGTCATCACTAGTCATTCCCTCCCTTCCCCCAAATTTTATCATTTGGTTGTGCAACACATTTGAACCAAGTTAGCCCATTTAGTCTAGATGAACTTAGGCTAAGTAACTGTACTGGAGCTGACTTCAGAGGCTTGAGAGAAACTGCTAGTGTAGCTCTTCCATAAGTAAATGCAAACACTATATTATGCTCCTTATTCTACTCCTTAGACAAAGGTCTTTTGGTAGGGATGCTGTTGGAAGGAGGGAGAACCGCTGAGAAAACAAACAAACTGCAGCTCATTGCATCATATGACTTTTGACTCCCTTCGTGTTAAACTTATATATAGGCAAAACAGGGTCGGGTGTATGCAGTGCTTACAAAGGGGACTCTGAGGAAATCCATGCTGCAAGGGGTGGTTTTGGTGACTCAGTAGGTGACACGGGCTCTTCTGAGTCAGGATTGAACCAGTGCTCTTGCATGACATTAGCACACCCGAGCTTAGGATGCATTTTAGACTGACAGACTACTACTCATGACAGTAAGGGTCCTGGGAGAATTTTGCACTAATACAGAGGATGATTTTAGTGTCCTGGTTGAAGTCTAGCTGTATGAATTATGTTTCCCCCCAGTATCTACTTTGTATGGTGTTAGTCATTGCCCCATTTAACGCTGTGATCATGGTCCCTACCACAGCCCTGAAGTACATCTGGAGCTGTACTTTTAGCTCATCAGATGGAAGTGAACACCTGGCACCTACAGCATCAGCTGCACAGTATTTAGGAAGGGGTTTCAGAGCTCCCTCCCTTCTCTCTGACAATGGCTATAGCACCAGGGGTGAGTAAACTCAGTGGTTTAAACAAGCTTGAGTGTTGTCCCCAGAGGCTGGACACACTCCCTAGAGCTCTGGAAGTGACAGGAGCCATCTTGCATGGCTCTGAACTGCACCACCAGCACTTCGTGGTCAAGGGGGTGTGCTCAGGAGACAACCACAGCTCTCCTCTGTGTTTTTTAAATGGCTTTGGTGTTCTTTATATTGTCCAATAAGTGAGCTGAAAACAGAAGCCCTGAATACAGTCAGGAATACAGAGTATATCTTGATGGACCCTGCTCCAGACTTTAGCTCTTGAGACCTTCAGTTTTAGACTGTAAGTGAGTTTATTTCATTAATTCTGTGGCGAATCTATTCTGATCCAGAATGATGCAGTAGTAGCATCAGATGGTGCCTTTCTGAAGGCTATGGAGATATGGAAGGTGTGCATTTGCCATAGGTGGTTTGCTAACAAAGAGAAGCTGTGAAAAGTTTTGGTGATTAGAGAAGAAAGCACAGAAGCAAAGACTTTAAAAGAACAAAAAGGAAAAGTATGTAAAAATGTGATCCCCCATTTTAAAGGCTAAACATGAATTATGTCACGAGATGCTTTCATCTTAGTATAGGTTAGAATTCCCCAGCTTTTAATATTTGTATATAAATATTTTTCCAGAAGTAAAGTCAGCCTAATTGGAAGTAAGAGCCATTCTTTGTAGTTTATTTTAATACTCTAATATATTTCCCCTAGTTAATCATTGCTATTTCTAAATATAAATTTCCTTTCCTTTTCTTTCAAGTCACTTAAAATGAAAGGGCTTGCTTTACTCTTTGACCTTTTCTAACAAGCAGACCCTTGAAATGCAAAATTTCCAGAAAGCAAGCTGTAGGAACAACAGATGGATTTAGTAAATTACAGCCTGCAGATGAATTGTATGAGGAGTCAGTTTGGGATGGAGGCTTAAAATACACAGAAATTTTCTGTGCTGGAGCTTGTTTCTTGCTGTCAAAGACTGCCTGGGAAATGCATAACTTGTGTGATGTTGGCTTTCTGCACTGATTGATTTGTAAAAGCTATTCCATCCCAAATTATCAGCTCTTTAGGTCTCAGCCTGCAACCCTACTCAGTAAGGAGACTGTCCTCTAGGTATGTTTCAGTATTTTGCATTTCTTTTATTTGCTAAAGCTATTCTGACAGACTCCTTACCCTGATCAGCAGATTCTAAAACTCATTTGTGGCTTCCCAGGGATTAAATAAACAAATTAATAGTGCGTGTGTTTGCAGGACAGGTGACTCCTAAATGATAAAAATGTAGCTCATAATCAAAGTGCCCAGCTTGTAACAATAATCTTGCACTAGGTCTTTGCTTATCTCCTAATGTGTTAATCCTTTTCAGGATTAACAACTCATTTTTCAAAAGCGTGGTCTTGGTTCTGCAGACCTTGTTGACATAACTAAATCTTTGTGAGTTCATGAGACATAATTGAGTTCACGAATGGACAGTCACCTCAATAGGTTTCCTCAATGTGAGTTAGCTCTTGCTCTGGGGTGTGAAGCTCCATAATGTATGTGATGCAGAACAGAAGCAGTAAGTTGTCATTGTGATCAAACACAAAGCTTTTGTGGGGAAGAATAAATTATTTGCATGGGTGTGATGAATGCTTGAAGGGAACTTGATAAGTGATGTTGAGCACTGGGAAAATTTCTGAATATGATCCACATTGCTCTTTACAGTGTCAGAAACTTAACATAGGCTGTCATCACTAGCTCTGGTTATTGCACAGTTTTATTAAAGGCCTTACAAAATGAATCTGAGATAGAATGGCCATCAATATGAGATCAGATAGGCTTAAGGGTTTTTGCATAAATAAGGATGTATTTCTATCTCCTCCTGTGTTCGTAGGATGGTCAATAATTTTCCTTTTACAACAATTTCCTGTGATACATTTGAGAGTGAAGTCCTTGAAGTCACTTGCATTTAAATCAGTGTGTGACAGACTTCAATGAGTCTCTGCATCGGGGTTTTTGCATGTAGATGATATTTTTCAGAATGGGACTCTCAGGAATCCTGTCTGCTTGAGCTAAAATATGATTCCCTTTTGTAAGGAAAAGATGCATGTAGTAATAACAAACTCATCAACCCTTTGGAAACTCATGCAAAATACTCTCAGTGCTGCTTTCTGCTTGCCCTCTGAAAGCAGATAATGGTATCAGCAGCTGCAGTTCAATACTGCCCTGGTTCCACAACAAACCCACTGGGCACCCCTAGGGGTGCAGCCCAGCTCCCATCCCCAGGCATGCCCTGACACCCTTGCAAAGGAAATTAGTGTGTGTGTGTGTGGGAGGGATGGCTGACCATACACACCCCTCCTGGAACAGAGACAGGGCCAGAATGTGTACCCAGGGACAAAGGAGGAAGGGAGCATCTGCCCAGCCATGTAGATCTGCCTCTAGAGAATCCTCCCTATAAGTGTGTCTGGAATTGTAAATGCTCTGCTTGCAGAGCAGGTCTCAATGCTGCAGCACTTAGTGTGCTGCTAGCATCCAGCAGCCAGGCTGCAAATGCTGTGTTCACCGTTGGTAGTGGTGTTACAGGACTGCAAAATTTTCCCACAACTCACAAATCCAAGCAGGACTGCTTCCATGAGAAATAGTGATACCATGCAAACTTGAACAATTTCAGTAGAACAGCAACCCTCACCTGTCTCTATGAGCTTCTTCCAAAGCAAGACACTGTGAGTGAAGGTACAATATTTTTTCCTTTTCAGAAGGTCTGTCCCACAGAAGTTATGTGCACTGTAGGTTCCATGACATTCCTAGGGCTCACTTGTGTGTAAAAGGGCTGCAGGGATGCACAGTAACCCAAATAATTTTTCTGTGGCATGACTGGCTACCACTCTAAGGTTTGCATCTCCATAATACAAGTTGTTGACACCGAATATTGTTGAGTTACACAGTCCTTTCCTTGAGCCACTCACAGCAAGGCTACGTAATGGTTCAAGGGCTGAAATGTCCAGCTGGAACACTACAGAGAACTGCTCAGGGAGTCAGAATGTAATTATCTATGTTGGAGTCTGGCCAGGTTTCCAAGGTTAACACCTTTCATCTTGACATCAAATCTTTAATGAACATGAAATGTGGTAATGACATTTGTTCAACATCTCCTTTGAGAATGTGGCATTGTCACTGTGCCTCTGTTGTATTGGTTCAGTATTGGCTTAAAGGAAAATTGCTCTCAAAGTCCTTAATGGATAACCACACATTTCCTCTGGAAATTCCCATTTGAGTATAACCAGGACCTATGGGTCTGATTTTTCCTTCCTCTAAACTATCTAGTCCTCTGTCCTCCTTACAAACTAATAGAGAACACAGTAATTACCCTTTTTTTCAGGCTGCCAAATAAAGTAATTAGAGAAATAGGCATTATGATTTTGGAAAGATATGTTAGAGAATGAAGGGGAGTGATGAGAGCATGTTCTCACAGAGCCAATTAAAACACTGCTGAGAAGATTCAGTGCTTCTTTCTGGCAATGCAAACAGACAAAAGAGATTCACAGGGATTTACTCAAACAGAAGGATGGCAGAAACCCTCCTCTCTATTTCTAAGCATATGACATGGAAATCCAGCCAGGGAAATAACTTATGGAGTGATTTTTTTTGAGCAGCACCCACCATTTAGAAATGGTGGAATAATATGAAACATCTTTCTTAAAGGTATTTGTTGTGATATCTGAGATGGCCTAGCTGAAGCAAAGAATCTTGAGTTGCATTTACTTATTAATTAGTCTTGTTTAGACTCTGTAAAAGACTTCTCTTTATGATCATTAAACACATTAAACTTCTAGTGCTATTAATATCTCTTTAACTGTAACTTTTGTTTAGAAAGAATTAAAAATATCTAGGTATGAGGGTTTCAGGTGCATTGAACAGAAACATGTATGCATGGGGGTCAAGGGCATCTGGAACATCTCATATTATGCTGAATGCAAACTCTATGCATGTTGTAATTTTTAATGGCTTTGGAGAAATGCCTCTTCCTCAGCAGCAATTTTAATTGTTGAATGAACAACTAAATACCATTTTTTGCCCCCTCTTATAAATGAACTATATGATCTTCTCTACATGTCAAGGTGGTGCATAAGACTTCAGCCTAAGTCTTGGGGTTTTCCCTTAATTGTGTATCCATGAAGCTTTTCATACCCACTGCTGTTTAGGTACTTTGCAGTGAAGTAAGTTTTTTCATTTCACATATTAGAAAAATGAAACTTAGATGTTGCTTTTACAAAGTTACAGAGAAACTAAAAGTTTCTTAGCCTCTCTTTCAATTCTGGTATTGGATCACACCACTATAAAGCAAGGGAAAGCTGAGTTTATCCACTAATGCCACAGGATCTCTTGAGCTCAGTGTGAACCTTCCTGGGTTTTGTACAAGGTATTTTTGTTCATATGAAGTAGTATTTGAAGTACAATAAAATTCTAACCTGTGAACTGAAACTTAACTTGAATTTAACTTGAGCTAAATTCTCCCCTTCAAAAGGCCATTTTTTCTCCAGATTATTGACATGTATATGTTTATCAGTAAAATTTGTGATCTTCAAAACAAATCAGTTCACTTTGTGCCTGGCATCTCTCACATTTGAATGTATATTTTGCTATAGTGAGCTCATATGCTCACAGGTGTTAATGCTGCATCATTTTGCTATGACCCTGTTTAATTGTTCCTCTGGACTCAGCCTGGGGTGGTGACACTCCTTAGGGGCTGTAAACCAGCAGAAGTTTGGTGCTTTCTTGTCTCGAGTGTGACTGTACACTGTGGCAATTTTCATAGAAAGAAGTTTTGTAAGCCAAGACAGAGAAGGGGTTTGTAAAAGCTTTGACTGTTTTCCCTTGAGGTGTGTACATCCCAGTTAGCCAAAAAAACCTACAGCAACAGCTGTAAGCAATGTGTGCCTCACCTCTTGGTGTGCTGCACCACTGTTAAAAAGGAGCAAAAAGATTTCTGTGGTCTGTGAAGGTCTTGCTGTGGATGTCAGTACTGTTCTGTCTTGGTGCATTTTGTAGAAATACAACATATTCTTTAAGAAAATATGAGCATGATGACTTTCAAATATTAAATACAGCGGCGAAAAGAACAGAGGCTTTAGCATCCAGATAATACTGATGATGGGTAACATACAAAGACTACCTGGATCCTCTAGAGACTACATCAAGATTAACTTGTTTGTTACAGTAAAAATATCTGCTATAAAAGTTTTCTTTTCTTGTGGTTAAATGATGCATATCTGAATCCAGAAAAGGTTTGGGATGGGGCCCCTTCCAGCTTCCACCAGAACCTGATTATGTGCTTTGTTTCTCATCTTTCTGTCAGTGACATTTCAGCATTCCAAAATATTGGTGCATTTATGGCTTTCTCTACAAGTAATAGTAAGAGGCATGTGCTCTTGTTCAACTGCTGTTCCTGCTGTAGCTCTGTCTGATCTCTTGAATGTGCTTTTGATGCCACAAATAACTGTGAGGCAAACCTGGGACCACTCCTCATAGGTCCCCAGGAAAGGGGAAAAAATCTTACAAATCCTTTTTGTTTTAAGATATTGGAAAGCACAGAGTTTCCACCCAGTTGTCACTCCTGATGCCAAAAGCCTCTTGCAGTGGGGAGGCAGTGGGCGTGCCAAGTCCTATCCCATTCCCCTGCATGTCTTGCCCTGCTTGCCCCTCTTCCCCTCAGGCACTGAGTGTTTGGGGCATAAAATATCTGTTTGCTCTTTGCAGGCTGCCTTTGTCTTAGTGGCTGAGGAGACTCCTGCCAGGGCCTGAGTAGGTTAAATGCACGCAATCAAAGTGTTTCTCACTGGTTTTGGTGCTGTGGGGTTGGCAGGACTGTGGGCACTCACCGAGCACCTGGCCCTGGCTGAAGAGCTGCTTCTCCCTGCAGTGCTGGCAGAGGAGGAGGCTCAGGGACAGCCATGCTCCTCCATCCTGCTGCAGGATGAGCTGAGCCAGGCATTCCCCCTCCTCTTGTCCCTGCTGTGCTCAAGTTGGCCTCCTTCTACAGCCAGCCTTTGAATCTCTGTGTTACTATGCCCTGGCAGGTGCTGAGCCTTGTTCCCAGCAGCCTCTGCCTTGGCCTGCACTGCTCCAGCATCCTAAATTTTATCCCCATCCATGTGACAAACTATAAAGTCCTTGCTCCTCCAGTCCCAAGACTTGGCTTTCTTTTAATCTCATTAAAAAATCATAGTAAAAATTCTGGTTTTCATTACTACAAAGAAAAGCTTGGAAAAATGTTCCTGTTGTCTGAACCAGATAGGAAGAGAATGCCTGAACATCTTTATCCATTTTGGGGCTCTTTTATAATCCTGTGATTTTTTAAAATCAAACCTCTCTATTATTTCACTTTATGAGCAGTCTGACTAATGGCTTTTGTAAACTTGTGTTGGCAGAACTAACATCTGCTTAAATAAAATGAGTAATTGCTTTCATTCATCAGTTGCAAGGGCAATTATAGTTTCAGTGCTCTGCCCCCAAATGGGGGCTGAATCCTCCAGTCATGGATTATTTATATTACCTGTTTCCCTGTTTACATTCTCCAGACTACTGATGGCTGTGTTCAGCATCCAGACCCCTTCTTGCTGGTTGCTGGAAGCAACCCCTGGTTTCTTCAGATTTGGGTAATCCAGGTAACTGCTTTTTCTTTTGATTTCAAGCATTAAATAAGTTACAATGAATTCTTGTAGATTGATTTGCTCATTTGGTGGTAAGTGGCTATTAAAATGTTAAGGTGTTAAATGTTAAGAGGCTTTCACATAATTTTCTGACATGTAAGGTTCAAGGGAAAAAGCCCCATTGAATCACAGAATGGTTTGGGTAGGAAGGGACCATTAAAGATCATTTTGTTTCAACCCCCAGCTATGGGCAGGGACACCACAGCAAACCACAGGTTTCCCTGATCAAGCACACCCAGTGAATGAACTAGTTCAGTTTGAAAGGGTTAAAGAAAAGACTAATCTATTACATGCCTGTTGGACATGAGCTGTGGGACAGAGTGAATGAACTGCACTGGGAATGGAGCTGGTGAGCCCTGGTACCCTGGGCAGGGCTGAAGGATGAGTCTCATTGTCTGGGATTTTGTTGCAGTTGTGTGGCTGGAAATCATACCAGGATGGAACAGCTAGCAGGGATTCAAGTCCTCTCTCCTCCAAAGGTCCACTTGTGGTCATGTACACAGCCTGGAGCACAGGGAGTGTTCAACCCATAGGAGCAGTGGGAGAGATGTGTAGGAATGGAGTCATATTGCTGTAGGCACCTCTGTCCCTAAATCTTTATTGCTTTTTGTGTCACTTCACTGCAACATGGAAAAAGCACAGAAATTATCTACTTAGTCTCTATCTTAGAACTAAAAATGAGTCAAAAGCCCAAGAAAAGACAGCTTTACTGGATTCTGTAGTATTCTGGGCATGGATTGAAAGTTTGTAATGTTCCCTTGTCTTTCTAGTGGGAAGAATTTAAAATGATGCCTTGAAAATCATTGAAGTCTAAATAGCGATTCTCTCATCTAATCCAAATTTCATAGCTTTATCCTGTTTCTACTATTGCAAATTCCATTTCTGTGGATGACACCCTGAAAGATACAGTGTTCATTCCTAACCCCCTGATCTGCTTCTTGTTCACAAAGCAGCTGGATTTGATAGCAAGTAATTCATGGAGAGAGGGGGAAAAAGAAATCAAAGTGAAAGTGGTAATCTTAACAGTCTACTTTGTACTTGGCAGATCTCAAACCACTTCCCAAAGTGAAGATGCCTAATTTTAAATCCTTCAGCCACCCAATGTGCTTGTTAAGGGGAGGGAGGGGAAGCATTTGTTTGTGATAGAGCTATTAAATATAGGATTTGTATCTTATAAAGTGGCAGTGTTGCTTTTGCAGGCTGATTAGAAATGGTGAATAGATTTGGGTCCCATGGCCCTTGAAACGAATGCAAAACTCACTCCAGGAGATGGATACGGAAAGTTTTACCTGTTCCAGTGTTTTCCACTGTGAGTGTCATAGTAATGTTGTCTTGAATTGCACAAACATTGTAGGCAGGTTTTGAACGTTCTGGAAACAATCTTTAATGCTAATGGGTAATAAAGTGATACCAGAGGTACGAAACTCCAAGAATTTAATTTTGAACTGTGTATCTGAAAGCAATGCAATTTTATTACAACACTGCACCTATTTTACATATATATATATATATATATTTTTTTTTTTTAAGTATGCAGAATTAACACTAATTTTCATAACTATGCAATGTGTGGTTAGGAGATAAACCAGCAGCACACCTTGGCAGCTGCTGCAGGGTTGGCATCATCCTGTTTCTCAGGTATTTTAGCAAGAGCTTCATCTCCCTAATCCTCAGTGATGGAAAGTCAGTGGGAAGTGCTGCAGGACGCCANTATATTTTTTTTTTCTCTTTTTCAAGGCTCTCAATATGATTTATGAGCAGCAATTAACTCAACCTTTTAACTGCGTGTGACAGGTGTTGCTGAGCCCATTTATGAACTGGGCAAGCTGAGGCACAGAGGTGTCAAGCATAGTTTGGCAGTGATGGTATTGCAAAATGAAGACCAGAACCCAAGAATCCTGAATCACAGCCCCTATTCTATGAACTCTCCACTTATTGCTAGGAGAGAAGATCATTAAAATCCACTGGGCTTGTCTGGCAGACTTTGTAAACATATGCATGCTTTTAAATGCAGTGGGGGTTATAGTTATTAAATGATGAATGTAGGAGGGTTTTTACATAATGCTGAAGAAAGACATTAAATCATGATGGAATGAGAATCAATATAGGTCATTAAAAATAATCATTCTGCTGAAACAGATTTTGCCTGTCATTCAGAAATGTTTATGTACTGTGCTTGCTTTATGCTGCTCTACCTACGTAACAGAAAGTATTTTTTAAAAACATAAATGACAGGTGGCTTTTAGAATATCGTACCTTAGTGCTCACAGACCTTGGGCTTCCTTCCCCTGCTCAGCAGGACTGAGACTCTGTATCACAGCCTGCAGCACTGGAAGAGGTGTGGACTCTGTATTTTATGCTTACAAGATGGTCTGGGGTTTCAAATCTCTCTTGGAAGAGTGACATTGGTGCTCTCACTGGCAACCTCACAGGATGGTATAATGTTCCTGACCAGGGAAAGGTGCTGGGAAAAAGGTGCTCCAGTTAAGATAAAATTTGCCCCTCCTTAGCTGAGACCACAGCAGTGCACAGTCCTTTGGATAGAGTGTTCATCCTCAAATGCATCACCATTGAGGCAGAGCTGGAGTTGGAGATGAGTATCTGCTTCCATTTGTGATCCTCAGAGGGTTTGCAAACTTCTAGATCAATAGAAGAGGGGCACTTCAGCTGAAATCTGGTTATAGCACATGTTTTGGAATAGGAAAAGGAGGTCTAAGCCTCTATTTTTCAGTTCTATGTGCAAAAGAAGAAGAAATTTATAATGTATCTTGTAGTTCCTACCTGCAAGTACATTCATATTAGTAATATGTTAAGAATTGCAGAAGTTCTACCTTTGCTAACTGGGGAGGCATAGAGACATGTGAAAACTTGATAAATGCAGCATGGGGATTTGCCATGTGTTTAACTATTGGAAAGGGAAATGCTTTATTCACACCTAAAACTATTAGCTAAGTAATAGTGGAAATAGGACCTTTTTTTTGTGTTGTATGGAGTTTTCTGCTGTATGGCAGATGATTTAGTAAGGGGATTTTTTAAATGAAAAAAAAAAGGTAGAATACAGATGTGGATAATTGAATATAGAAGATCCTGTTTCTGGTTTTAGTGTAAATGCATTTATTATTTGCAAACCTGACTAATTTGTAAAGTCACACACCAAAAAATGGACACACATTCAGAAATATCCAAGTCCTTTATGAGTGTGAGCCGTACTTCATAAGCTGGTGTCAAAATGTTCCCCAGTAATGGTCTGGGCTACCAATATGTTTATTGCTGACTGAATAAATCTTCTATATATTTATTTTCATATGCAATGGTATTAAACTCTGGGCAGTATTTCACCCTTTGCAGATAAATGCTAACAGAGAACCAGGTAAACAGTCAATATTGCTGAAAAGAACCTCAAAAATATAAAACCCATTTCCAAATCCTAGCCAGGGACAAAACAAGTGGCCTTTTAAGACCCTGTAACCCAACACAAACTTCTCAGCCTATGAAACTGGCTAGTCTGATGATCCTTATGTTGCTCTGGACACTTAATTCAACTGCAAATCCTGTGAAATGGTAAGACAATACCTGCCTATTGTTTGTTTGGTGTGTTGGTTTTTTTTTTTTCCTCTAGCTGAAGGTGCAAAGCAAAATAGGTTTGTGGTCCTGCTCCCATTACAGACTGTGAGAGTTTGCTTACACTGAAGTCACTGACAAAACCCTCAATAGCTTTAATAGGGGCAAGAACAGGCTCACCATGATTTAATCTAAAGTGTTCAGCTCAAGGCAGAAAGACAGGGGCTCTTTGAAAATGACAACTTGTGGGTTTTCGAGAGCTCATTAACATATTTGTCATGGGGGAAAGAGGGTAAATAAGGAACTTGAAAAGAAAGACAGATATTAATTACACTTCAGACAACATTGTTGAGTGCTGATGACATGCTGCAGCTCTCCAGACGACTATAATTTGCAAGGGAACCCAACGAGTAGGAGACTTTACAACAAGCCAAGCAATTAGTTCTTCCTGAGTTGCAAGAGTGACATCATGTGTACAAAACATGCCTTTGCCTTCAGCTAAAAACACATACTCATTTATTCTTCCTGCAGGGTCACTGTTGGCTGTGAAGGCTATTATATCATTCCTCTGATGGATGTGTTAACTTTTAGAGCTGAGTGAATTAGGGTCCCCGAAGTGCAGATAAAGGAACACAGGTCCAAAGCACCAACTATCACCAAAATAACCCCAATATCTAATTTATATGCTATAGCTGGCTTACAAAATCCTTGTATTCTTTTAAATACCTTAAGTTATTCTCCATGGTCTTGAAAATTTGTCCCTGTTGTAGGGTCTTACCCGATAAGTGAGTTGGCTTTCTTTGGTTGATTTTGTTTGTTTGTTTGGGTTTTTGTTGTTTGTTCTTTTGGGTTTTTTGGTGGGGTTGGTTTTTTTGTGTGTGTGTGTGTCTGAAATTTGTCAAGACATTGTTGGGCAAGCTGAGGCTTGGTTTTATGAGCTCTGTGTATAGAGTTCTGGGAAAAAGCAAGGATTTTATTTGACTAGGAAATTTAACAGAAATTAAATACTTAAACAGCAACGTTAATATACATCTGAGTATGGATTTCAAGTAGTGTGTGCTTGGTTTTGTAAGTTGGATCACTTAGTGTTTTGCACTGCATAAGTATATTGAAGAGACTATAAAGATCTATCTGATACTCAATGAGGAGTAAATTATGGCACTGATCTGGAGACACAATTACATTTATTCTTTAATCAGATGTATAGTCCCAGTGGAGCCACATACTACTTACCTGCAGTAAGTTAAGCTTCTGATTAAGTGCTTTGTAGAATCAAAATGCAAAAACTCCTAACTCGTGAAGATATTTCAGATCTTCTGTGTTAGAAGTGTGATGCAAATTGTCATGTAGGGTTTTTTCCTCTGGATTAATGAAAAAGAAGAATGAGATGTGAACAAGCTGGACTTTAGAGATCCACTTCAGTGTATGAAAAGCTGTTTTATCTTTTGAAGAAAGCTGTTACTACAAATGTAAAGTGAACGTTTTACCACTACATTTTTTTCTAAACACAGTAGTGGGCACAAAAATTTGGCAGAGCAGATGCAGAACAGGGCCACAACCAGCTTGGCACAGAGAGCTGAGGAACTTTGCATCAAATGAGAGCAGGTTTCTCTTACTGTGATAAGGTTCTAGACAGCGCTGTACACATCCTCCTTGCCTTTCCCCAGTCTGATAGTGTTTGCCCAGTGTTGGTGTCTTTCAGTACGTCTTTATCTGTCCCAGATTTGCCTTTTCCCAATGAAGCAGCAGGGAAAGCTCCTCCTTCCAGCAATAGTCCAGCCAGACCCACAAACCCCCTGTACTGCACTTTTCTGTGAAAGCCCAGGGCAGTGACTTCAGTACAGCAGGATATTTGGATCTGACTACCCACTCCAAGCTCCCAGCAAATAATCTATATGGTTCTTTTGTTTGTTTCCAGCTCACATGTTTACATAGTCCTGAGAAACTTCTAAAATTAGAACCTGAGGAAAACAGAAACCTGTTCTCCAAAGCCAGCAGGATGTTTTAATAGGAACTGTTATTGCTATTATTAAGAATAATAACAATCTTATGTTAATCAAAGGGAGGGATGAATCTTGCTGGACTGTGCCTGGATGTGTGCCATGTCTTTATATCCTTGCAAAGCTGTGGCAAAAAACTATCCCAGAAAAATGGTAAAGCTGATGATAGCTGTTCTGTAACAAGTACTACAAAAGGGAATTGTGCAGTCTTTTAGTGCCCAAGACACTAAAGTTTCCTGATATTTCTTCTATTTGTGACAGTTCATCCAAGCAGAGAGAGGCAGCACTCAATTTAGTTTTCTGAAGTAAAGTTCTTGTTTTGGTCAGCACTGTAGACAGGCAGACATCTGAGAAGGTGACAGTAGAAGTGCCAAGCAGAGCTGAAAGAGAGGAATAGAATTCTGACTTCTCTGAAAAAAGTCTGAACCCTGCTCCTCAGCTACAATTGCAGGGACTTTCCTTCTAACTGAACCCTGAGGATCCCTTCATATGAGCCTGTACAGTTAATTCCTTTATCTGTAGCTGCCAGCATGGCCACAGATGTGATAAGGGAAGCCACTGGTTTTGGTGGTGTGGTCAAAAGAAGAGTGAGGCACCTGTGCATGAACTTTCTTGGCTACAAGCTCTGCACAGCCTAAGGAATTTAACCTCTCACAGAGCCAGAGCCTGCCTACTTCATGGGCCATTCTGATTGAATTATTCCTCTGGCAATCCACCCCCTGAACTAAACTTAAATAATATGAAACTGGTGACAGGCTGATTTAGGTTTTAAGTGCATGTTTTTGATTAATTTGCTGTATTTCAAGAGAAAAAAAAAGTGTAAACTTGGTCTTTATTAAATACTACACTGCTTTTCACATGTTGTGGGTCTACAAAAATTATATGCCTTTTTTGCCTACCTAATGTACTTTTTCACATATGGGAGAGGCAGAGTTGGGACACTCCACATTTAAATAAATACTTAGCAAAAAGTTGGTGTAGGGGAAACTGAGGTTCTGTAACGATTAGGGTGAAGCTTTCAATGTAAAAAGAAAAAGAAGCACAAAATGCAACTATTAAAACCCATACATTCTTGTGTTCTATTCACTTGGCTATACTGACACATGGTATATAGAAGATGTGAAATTCTCTTTTCTATACCCACACATTCATATATGCCTGTGTGCCCATGATCATATGCACCAAGCTCCCATATAGCATGTAAGAGAGAACCTATTTAGTGGTTTTAATAAAACTACAGTTTCATAGCTCTAATAATCCACAACTGGGAGAATACATACTTTCCTCCATCTTTAGACTTACTTGAGAGATTTTTGTTTTGTAGTTTTACTGGGTGACTTTTCCAATGAACTGATTTAAAAACATTTAATTTCTTCGAAGACCATAGTGGTTACCATGGAAATGCGTTAGCTGCAAAACAAGGAATAATTAGTTTATGTGTTCCTTTGTGTCCCCTAATTTCTTCCATTCAGGATTTTAAAGCATGTAATTATAGGGATTATTCAGCTTTGTGATTTCCCCCCCTCTATAAATTCATTTAAAGACAAAACTCTGATGTCTGCAGAGCATAAATAATAATGATTATATGCGGTAATTAGTCCAACTCGTTTGTCCACATAGCAGAAACAATGTGCTTTCTGTCAGAGGCTGCAATGCTGACTAGTGGCCACTCTGAGCTTCCAGCGTGGAAGCTCAGAGTGGCCACTAGTGGAACTGGTATCTCCAGTTATCCGTCTCATCCCTTAGGGCTACTCAACCAGTGATCCTTAAAAGTTAGAAATAAGACTCTTGAGAGTCCTGCAGGACACTTCTTTGTGCTGTTCAAGTTCTGGGACAAGCTATATTTGACAAGAAAGGCATCAGCAGGCTCCAGAAGTCTCTAAGGTTGGGTGACAATTGAGTAAGGACAGGAGTATTGCGACACTGGGGCTGTTATTTAACACCTCGGCCCTGGCTGGATTTGCTGAATAAGCAGAGTTCTGCCTCTGTGGAAGGGCTGAAACGTGTAGAACTTCTCCACTTGTGAAAGATCAGGCTTTTTGTAAAATGGCAGTTTCCCCTGAACACAGGCAAGGGTGCTGGAGCCTGTCAGCGTAGTTCAGAGATTAAATCACTTTTCAACTATTGTCCCTTGAGAGAGATGTTCTTTCTCTAAAGCTCCAAGATGAACAAACAGGAATAAGAAAGAGTCTTATCCTATACTTCTTCCCTTTCTCCAGTCCAATCTGTCTGGAAACATTCCATACAAGGGAAAAACATCAGGAGCAGGATTTATGCACGGCCTTTTGTTGCCCACAGTCTGCTGCGTGGGAGCCAGGACGCTGCTTATGGAGTGGGTAGCTGTGGCCCTATGCTCCTGGAATCCCAAACCATTTCCTAACTCTAAATTCTTCTTTGGATGAGAGAGGAGTATTGCCATTATGTGTTCTAGTAAGTATATTCCAATTATTCTCCTGGTTCAAGCCTTTAAGGAAAAATAATAATCAGTGCCATATGGCTTTCATGGGCTCCAGTCCAAGCTAGGATAAAATCGTGGAATGATTTGTATTGTATGGGACCTTAAAGCCCATCTCATCCCTGTCTCCTGCCAGTCGACCAGGCTGGTCTAAGCCCCGTACAGCCTGTGCTTGAGCACCTCCAGGAATGGGGCAGCCGCAGTTTCTCCGGACAAGGGGGCGCTCTCGGCGGTTACATCGCCCCCGCCGGCTCCATCGCCCCCGCCGGCTCCATCGCCCCCGCCGG
>VXBI01003748.1:392660-434875 GCA_013397375.1 Toxostoma redivivum
CTCCCCCCCGGTCCCATCGCCGCCCCGGTTCCATCTCCCCCCCGGTCCCGTCGCCCCCCCGGTCCCATCGCCCCCGGCTCCCCCGCCGCGCTCGGCCCCTCCCGGCACCGCCCCCTGCCGGCCGCGGGCGGGCGCTGCCGCTGCCGCACCTCGGTCCCGCTGCGGGCGCGTTCCCTGCGGAGCGCTCCTGCCGCTCCTCACCGCCTGTCCCGCCCTGGTAGATTATACTTTGGGCAGAAGTGTCGGCTTGCTGGGGAGGGCTCGGGGCTCCAGCGAGTGCTCAGAGTGATCACTAGTTTAGGAAAAGACTCTTATTCCTGTTTATTCATCTTGGACCTTAAAAGAAAGAACTCTTCCAAGCGACAATAGTTGCAAAGTGATTTAACCTCCGAACTAGGGAGCCATCCCTGCTCAAAGGGCAAAGCTCAAATCCCTGGTTCTGATGCTACTTTCAATGAGTTCTGTTCTTGTACAAACCTAATTCACATGATCTCTGATATTCAGAACATAATTTCAAGGGTTTTTTTAAAAAATGTTTTTCATAGATAAACTGTCAGCTTTAGTTTATTGAAATATAAAATTCATTTCCTAATGCAAGGATGGCTTTTGGTAATAGAACATAGTATCTGGGAGTGGACACTCAGGATAGAGCATTCCACTTAACACAATTCTTGCACAATCAGGAGTTGCTTACCTTAAGAATTATTCTGAGGAGTAATAAAAAAAAAAAAATTAAGGAAATTCTAGTTAATAACCTGGGCAAAACAATTATACTTCTAAGAATCTTTACTGAATCATGTATGCAAAGCAGAGGAGTTGTTCATAACAGATGTATTTAATCTTGATGCAATAATGGTTTTAACCCCACAGTGTCTCGCAATTCAGTCAGAGCTTAGACTAGTTCTGATGTGCTTGAATAGAGCCTCTGGGATCACAAACAAGACTCTACTATTGTGAAAGCCCCTCAAAGTCTTGTTATTTTCCAGCATTAACCATAATAATGGATGCCTAGAAGATCATTTATTTAATGGTTCAATGGTTAGTTTTCATAACTGCCTACAACAGGCCTTTGGAAGCTATCCCAGTTTTTATTGAAATAAATGTTGGGTTGAGACCATGGTGTTTGTGTTGTAGATGTAAACTCTGGAACAAGGAGGCATGCCCTGCTCTAGAGTTTCACCCTTCCAGGGTGAGGGCAGCATCTGGCAGCTCTCCCTGCTCTCTGACTGCCATTGAGACTGACACTGTTTATACTTGGCTCCTGCTGGCTCTGGTGGTTGTGTCATGGAGCACAACAGCTCAGATTTGTGGAGCTGCATCAAACACAGCTCATGTGGAAACAGAGATATCAAGAAAAGGCTCTCCTAAAAGCAAGGATGTTGAACTTTTCCTCATTGCATCCCATGATATGGTCAGGTATAAATAGAGCACTGGATCTTACAGCTGGCAAAGCATTAGTGGATCACCAAGACAATTTCCGTCCTTCACAAAGGATTATTCTCCTTGCTGAATATTTACTATAGTGCTTTATTGTGCCAGCTTTTGAATTCTCCAGTGAAGAAGTTTCTGCAAATTACCTTTTTACCCCCAAAGTACTTAATATTCTAATTTTCTTGTTTGATTTCCTTTCCTCATGTTGAGTCTAAGTTTCTCTTTATTAAGTTTCCTGTAATTGCTCACAGATATCCATCCTATTCCACCCCACCTGCTCCCCCCCACCATGAGAAGCAGGTACCTGTCAGATGCTTCTGGACCATTTCCTTTGGTCAAAGATATACATATGTAATTCCTCTAATTTTCCCTCTACCATCTGTTTCCTCAGGCTCTTCATTATTTTCCTAGCCCTGATCTGAACAGCTTCCCATTTATAAATATTATTTTATTATGGATTTATTATTATTTATTATTTTATTATTCTCAACTCTAAATTTAATTAATTTTCCTGTCCNTTATTATTCTAAATGGCTCATTCTGCCATCACTCTCTCCCCTTCCCAAATCCACAAAATGCATGGAGCTTGTGTTTTGGGTACAGACCTGGCTGATCCCACTGTCTTAGCTTAGGGAATTTTCACAACCAGAGAGTTCTTTGTCCCACCATGTAACCATATACTCTGCAAGCAGGAGTATGGCATATCAAATGCTTCTTGCAGTTAAATATCTACCTAGAATAAAGCATTGATGGCAAGCATGACTGATGAGGGAAGAGGACAGTTTTTCTGATTACTTCAAAATCCTTTTCTGAGGATTTCTCTAGTGTTTGAGATCTTTGCTTGCCTGGATTTTTTTTTTACAGGCAGGAACAGTCATTGAGATACAATTATAAGTTATGTAACTTGCTTTTTAAATCATTATATATTCTCTGTCAATATTATCTGCTGAGTGCAGAAGACCAGAACCTGTTCTTGCAGTGTCCATCTCCTGTGTCCTGGGATTCCTGCTACCATGGTATTTCTTGTGACCATAATGGAATGCAATGCTGGTGAGGGACTTTTTACAGTGACACATGATGAAAGGACAAGGGGAAGTGGCTTCAAACTGCGATACAGCAAGTTTAGATTGGATCTTAGGAAGAAATTCTTCTGTGTGAGGGTGCTGAGGCCCTGGCACAGGTTGCCCAGAGAAGCTGTATCTTCCCCAACCCTGGAAGTGTTCAAGGCCAGGCTGGATGGGGCTTGGAGCAACCCGGGATAGTGGAAGGTGTCCCTGCCTACGGCAGGAGGTTGGCATGAGGTGGTTTTAAGGTCTCTTCCAATGCAAATAATTCTGTGATTCTGTGATTTCTGACTGAGTGTGGTATATGAACCTGTGTTGCTGTTCTAAGGACTTTTATATTTATCTAGAAAATATGCAGTTAAAGTCTGCAAGTGGAGTTAGTTTTGGGTAAGAACATTTTGAGACTTGACTCTACCTTAACCTCTTAGATACAACATTCAGATTTCATTCTGTAATGGACAAGTAAGTTTGGAGAAATATGTTTAGGAGTCTTTTTATGTATATAAATTATATGTAGAAGTAACCCCAACTTCTAAAGCACTAAGTACTCGTAGAGAAATACAATGACCACCGAGTATTTAATTTCTTGAAATAGACCCCAAGAGAACTATATTTGAGTGTTTTGTTAACTGAATATCTTTTATAGAAGTTAATCTTTCCAAGAACAAAAGAAAAAGCTTGATAAGCCTAAACAATAAGTCTACATTAAATAATTGCTTAAGTAAATATCAAGCCAGTTAAGGGAGGATAACCCCAGTGAGCCTCATGCACATAGCATGTGTGAACAATAATTCAGACCATGGCTGAAATGGGTGTCCACACCTTCCTTTGGGATAAATCATCAGCATAACATGTGGATTTGGCCCAGGATTTATAACTACAATGTCCAGCTTCTTCTTAAAGTGCAGGATGTTCTGTTGGATGTTTACCTTTGCCTTGGCCAATTTTGAGAAGAATAAGGGAAGGATAGGGGTGTAAGGCAGGAGCTCCTGGGGCAACAGTTGTTTTATTCAAGGAATATCCAATTCTGCTGCTTGGTTGGCAATTATTGTTACTGATTTTTCTGCTACTTAATTTCTTCCTCTCTCCTAGTGCTTGGAAAGGCTGATCTCAGAAATTACCTCTACAAGGAACAAACCCTTAATGTCCCCATCAATGCTCAGATATTATATTGGTTGAGGAGCTCAGAAGGTGGTGGGAGAGAGTTAAGGGACAGTCAGAAGGTTGGTGGGAATAGGAACAGGATGATGTAAGATCTGAGAGCTGTGCCAGTGCCTTTGTTGTTATTGTTGTCAGACAAAGACTGCAAAAGAAAATATGAACCCAAGTGTGCCATGCAGGTCATCCTGTGGAAAAGTGCTCTATCCTTCTCATACAAACCAAGCCTGTTCCTAGACAACCCTTGAACTGGAAGTGAAAAACAATCAACATGAATTCTTCCCTGTTCCCACCACAGATCTCTCTCAGCAGAGTGAAATTGAATCACCTCTGTGGACTTTCTGGGCAAGGTTGGCCACTAACTGTTGTTGAGGGTTTAAAAAATTTAGAAAATTGTATCATTACAACATCCATGGGTCTGTAGTTGCTTTGTGCTTGGTTTAGTGTTCTCTTTGATCTGACTGGAGAATCTAACCATAGTTAGCTGTTTAATAAGCAGGGAAAGGACTTCTCACGTCATTTGGCTGATCCCCTGAACCACTACAGGAAAAACTGCCTTCATAACTCAGGTCAAAAACTACCTTTGTCATTCAGGTGAAAAACTCTTTAATCTGCTCTATATGACTTCCCATGTGGAAGCTTCACAGCCTCTCCAGTCAGCTAATTCCGTTGCTTTCCTCTCACTCAAAGGGTTTTCTTGATGTCTAACGTGAATCTTTCTTGCCAGAATCCTCACTGAATTTTCTGTGGACATGCACAATAAAATATTTTCTTGCTTGGAAGTCTTTCAGAGACTGTGGTCATGTCATTCCCTTGCTGGAGGCCCATTCATAGAGCTCAGCAACCTCAATTTTCTTAGTCCTCTCTCATGGACCATATATTTGGGTTGTCTGATAATTCTTCTCTTTGGCTTTTGTATTCTTGCACTCTCTACAAGTGTTCCAAATCTTTCTTCAAGCTGAATCCCCAAAATGGCTCGATGGTGGCACAGCTGAAGCCACAATGACACGGAACACAGCTGTTGCATTTTGTTGTGTATCCTACAGGAAATACTGCATATTCCGTTTTTTTGTGTTTTTTGTTTGTTTGTTTGTTTGTTTTTTCTGAAACAAACCACAATTATTGACTCTTGTTTGGAGTTACCCTTGTGCATATTCATTTCATTTATACCTGTCCATATTGGACTTCATCCATTTTTATTTATGTTGTAAAGATCATGTTTCTCTTCCTCTTATTCTTTGATGTGTTTGCAAAGGCTTCCACATCCACATTATCTGGAAATTGAGTTTCCTGAAGACCTTTGATGCGGTGTTGATTGACTCTAGCTGTGTCTGGATAGCCAGGTCCTGGGAAGTGGGGGTAGCCACTTTGACACCCATGCTGAAGAATCACTTAGATTTTATAGAGCAAAAAGTGGCCAAGTACCCCCAACAGATTTGTCTAAATATGACCTAATCTGAGACTTTTTTAATGGCTGAAATTTTTTTTTATAGACAGTTCAGATCAGGAGTTACTGAACCCCTTGAGGGCTAAAACATTACCTTCTTTGGGAACTGGGAGCAGCCTGAGAGCCACAGCCACACAAGATTTCCAGCTTGTACTAAGTAGTTTCTGTGTGGGTAGGAAGTACTGCGGTAAAGGGATATGAAGATAAGAAGGGGCAGAAAACTTTCAAACAGAAAGTGTGAACCAAAGTTTGGTGAAGTCAAAGGAAACTCTCTGACTGGTAGCTCGTGGCCATGTGGAGGGCTGTTAAAGAAGGGCACAGAAAGAAAAGCTATAGTGTTGAAGCAAAAAGGTTGTTAAGATAGGAGAGAAAATACATTTCTATAGTAACTTCTAGGGCTCTGGAAAGAGAGCCTTCCACGGGTTGATTGGAAATGTTTAGAGAAAGCCCTTTAGAGTTGAATAATAATGATAACACAGGGCTTGAAAGAGAGAAAAAAGAGGTGGAACAGAATAAAACTAAAACAGAAATACAACAAATTTAGAAAAACTAAACCAAACTCTGGCTTCCTGAAACCCCAGGTGGTGTGTGCTATCCTGCACCCTTTTAGGGTTTCTGTTTTGAAAACTCACTTTCTCCTGTCTGCATACAGAGTGCATCATGGTTTCTACAGAGAAAACTGCCCATTGTTTTCAGTGCAGGAGCAACAGTTCTGTGGATAGCAGGGATGATGGAACCATAGGCTCTGGGTGTCTTTGGGACTCAATGCCATGCAGATTCTTTCCCATTGTCCTCTTTACTTGTACATTTTGCTGCCATTCAATTAAAGGTGCTGTGTGATGTGGATGGTTGAATGCAGCATTTTCCCCAGACAGATAATTACTCTGCCTTTTGCCTTGTCCTTCTAATCACTATTAAAAGCAGTGCTGTTAGTGCCTTTTGTGAGCCTGCAAGTGTTTGTGTGTTTACATAAAGTCTGAGGACAGAATTTGTCTGTGCAGTAACGTTTTATCAGCAGCAGGTAGTAATTGCAGGAGAATAAGTCCCTGTCTGCTGCTTGGTTTCCAGAGCTTGTAGACTGCTCGTTACAATAATGAGAAATGCAAGTAAGCAGCGTCGCATCAGCACTTGCAGTCCCACTTTCTATTGCTGTCATCAAAGGAAAGTTTGCATTCAGAGTAGTTTTTTTACTAATGCACATATACATGTGCACATTACTGTCTGGGAAATCTTGTACTGTACATAGCAACTTATGGGTAAGGCATGATCTGGGTTTGGGCACTTGTTTCACTAGTTGTGGCCAGGTGAGAAGTGGGATTGAAAGCAGAAATTCAATGTAACTCCAGATATCCCTAGAAAGAAATGTGTCTGGGAGAGGGATCATGACCAGAAAGCTAAAAAAGTGAAGTTGTACCACCCTGGAGCATGAAGGTGGTGTGGATTTTAACCAAAAAGCTGGAATCATCCTGACACTCACAAAATACTTAGGGGAAGATTGTAGTATCCCACTTTGCAGACGACTCTTGTTAATTTATGTCTTTTCTTTTGTTTTGTTTGGGGAATTGGAAGCTTCTGGCACTTATAGGCTTGTACTGTGTTGAAGGGGCAGAATTACTACTCTTAGCCTGGATTTCCAGCTACTGAAGAGTTAGTGTGGAAATCTGGTAATAAATCCCATGATGATTTCCCAGTGTTGAATTTCATGCAGTACTTTCAAGTTCACCAGCCACACACAGGCTGGATAAAACTGATGCTGGTAAAATTAGCAAAAATGTGTTACTATAGAGAATCCTGAGATGTCATCAAAAGGAGCCTCAGGAACACACCAAGGAATTACATGCAGCCTCTGTTGTGGCCAAAAATAAAACATTTACACAATCCAGACCATGAAAGTGAAAAAAAAAAAACAAAAAACACAGAAACATTTACTAGGAATGAGAAATTAATCAACTGAAAAATGGCAGTTGTAACCTGAGAGAAAACTTTTTCTTTTAAAAGCAAAGTTTTTTAAATTAATCATGGCTTTATTTTTCTCTTTCTTGCTTTATATTGTCCCTCTACCTTGGAATAAAATAAAGTGAGGGGATTGCCACAAAATCTGTGCAGCTTTTACAGCTCCTGTGAAGTTTGAAGAAAGACATAAAATGGAAGATACCAAGCTGGCCTCATCTGAGTGCCAACTTTCATTCCTAGTAAACACTTAAAATTTGGATTTTGCACAAAATGAAACACAACGATGTGTTATATAGAAGGGTCTCACCTTTGTATTTGTGTACCTGCCCATGTGTTAGATTTTCTCCTACACTCAGAGGCTATTTTAGACGTCCAAGAAATATTGATGTTCCAGTGTACTGCTTTAAATTGCCAAGAAGGCTCCAGGAAGAGTAAAAAAAATTTTAACTTATGCTACATTAATGATTTTACAGTATTTCAGTTTACATGCCCTTTTTCGGTATTCTCCAAGAATACATTTTTTTTTGTTCTTTCCCAAACCTACTGCTACACAGTTCTTCCTGTTTTTGGGCACCGGGGGAAGATTTACTGGAGAATGGAATGACAAATTCAGGAAAGCCTTCAGCCTATTACTTGATTTCTGGTTAACATTCTGGTTTTATAAACAAATTTTACTATCAAAGCAGTACTTTTAAATTCTTTTTTACTAAGACTAAGAAAGAAACCATCAATTGCAATTGAACTCTATTAACCAAGAGGAGAGCAGAAGATTCTTGAAGCCACTGGATTTATGTAAGAAAGTAAAGTAAGTCAATCATCATCTGGATTTTACTGGATTTGGATATTTCACTTAATTAATTTTTGAAGTTTGGTTGCAAAGAAAAGTATATTCTCTTTGGAATTCCTTAAGTATTGGGATGAATATTTAACATAAGATTCCCAGGGATGGGGCTTTGAACCACAATGCCATAGGTATCACAAAATAATACATGGTCTCCTAAATATTTTTTTAAATATCATTTGCTTCCTTGCCAGTAAAAGGGAAAAGAGAGCTTAATAAAAAATAAGCACTTTTTTTTCTGTTTGCTAGCAGCAGTTGATTTCTGTGGACACTTGAATGGCTCTTCCAGCAGTGCTGGGAAATGAGCACATGGATCTCAATTTCTGGATGAGTTCCTGTGGCCTGAACTGAATCATGTGTGAGTTATTATAGTCCTGCTGAACCCCCAGGGCTTTACTCATTCCCACTAGCTGATGATGGAGTCTCTTTTTCCCCCCAAACATGTGTCCAGTTTTTTATAAACTATAAATAAAGGATCAGCTGGGTCAGAGGAACTTCCCTGCAGGTTCAGCTGGGGCTCTGGGCTTTGGTACAAACCCCACCTGAGCTCTGGGCAGACAAAGCCATGGGGACAAGCAGTGAGATGTGAAGTGTACGAGTGAATTGTGCTTAGGATCTTCCACGTTGCAAATGTTTCTCTCAGGGATTCAGAAACTGTTTTTCTGCTAGAATGTCAAATAAATATTTGAATTAGAGACAATTATTTCACTTTTTAATGTTTGATTGTGATTTGGTGCAGGTCAAAGTCAGGCCCAGAGCCCACAGCTGCTCTCCCAGCAGTGCTGGATGCTTTGGGATTGGCTGTAATTCACGGAAAGCACATAAAAAATTATTACTGAAGAGGTAAGAGAGAAACACAGAGCTAAGCCCACTCAAACTACGAATTTTAAAAGTTTCCATTGTTTACTTATCTCATTAGGAATCTATCTCCATGCAGGCACACAAGCAGCAGGTACAAATATATCTTGATGTCTATCTTTGTTCCACTGTACATTTGCCTGCAGCTCTCTATAGATAGAAACATAAACTGTGTGTATATCCTGCTGCCTTTTGAAACGTGCAGAACATTACCAACAGTTTCTTTTCTCTAGTTTGCTCAAATTCTTGTGGTTAGATAGTCTGAAAGTATAGAATTAAAAAAAAAATGAAAAAGACAGAAAGATTTTGGCACTTTGAAAATGAGTTGCTTTGTTAAAAATATGTTTTCAAATTTTTCTTTTATTTTTAATAAAAAAATAAAAGTTTTTTAATAAACTATTTAATTTCTCAGCCTCTGAATGTTATATTTGATAACATAAAATCAGATAATATTGTTGATGAATGAATATTTATTCAGAGCTGGAGACACATACAGTGTGTGGCAGTTGAGAGCTGGAATTTGAGTGATACGGTGGGATTCTCAGAGCAGGACTGTATTGTGTGTTTGTTACCAGGGAAGTCTGGATATAAGAAATAAAGCTTCTGCTCAGAGTATACAGAGTTCTTTTTGCACCTTATTCACTCTCTCAAAATCCAAAATAAAAGGAGAAGTTGAAAAGAAGAAATTTAAGTGAGATGAAGAGGACTTTTGTAATTATTTTACTCAAATAAGAAAACATTTGGTAGCAAATGTTCTTTAACATGTTCTTTAAACATGAAGAGTTAAAAGGGAAAATGCCTTATTGAAATGATACTAAAATAATGTAATTAACAGAAATTATGTTTAATCATTGAATTAAGATTATCTCTTGCATAAAATTTATTATCTTCCTGTTTTATCATTAATATTCAAAATATGCAAAGATTATGAGCACACATGGCCTTATTATTTGCTAAAACAAGACTGAGTAAATGGAAACAGCACTTTGTATGTAATAATTCACATCAGTACTTGGAGATTCAAAGGAACAAAGATCTATAATGTGTTATTTCAAAGAGTTTTATTTCAAAAGTTATTTTAAAAATTGCTATAGATTAGTATTTAAGACAAACTCTTCACTCTTGTAAATCTATAATGCTAAAGTTCCATAGATAAACTACCAAGGTTCCCATTTTTAAGTATTTTTCACTGCCATCATGTAATACTGAATTAATTCAATGTTACTTCTAGTTATGATTCTATAAACTTTTTCCTATTCTTGATAGTTAGGTTTCATCTTATGTACTTTTAATTATATATGTCCATTTGGAATGACACTAGTATTAATTACTACCAAAAAATATTATGGCTTAATCCTAATATCATCAAATAAGTAGTAAATGGTCAATGATTTTGTTGTCAGGAGGATTTATAGCTGTGGTTCATGAAAGCTCTTAACACAGAATAAAGTTAACCAGGGCAATTTCAGTATGAGACCCTTGGGAACATACTGCTAATATTGCATTTTTGTCCTCTGCACCAGAAACAGCACTTAAAACCCAGCTGGCAAAATCCATCCAGGATCGTGGGGAAAATCTCCTACTCCACTAAGTTTACAAAAAACTAGTGTAGAAAATCATCAGGAAAATTTTAGGAGGAAAATGGTTTGCTGAGTTTCTGATCCTCCAGTTGTGTACTCTGAGGGTTTTTAAGGAACTTGTAGCTTTTCTTCTGCTTCAAGCTTATTAGAAGTTACTACAAGTAGCTCAAGAAAGGTTTTGCAAGCTAAGTGGATTTATGGCTAGCCCAGATAAATCCTGTTATTGAGCCACAACTGGCTGGAGTTGTTCTACAGAATTGTTCTCTTCTTTGATTCAATGGTTTTAATTTTCATTCTACTGCCAGGTGTATTACAGCCTGCAAAGTGAAAACCTGTTTTCTGTGGGCATTGACTGCAGTAGAAGCATCTCACACATGTGAGCTGGAAAAGCTGAAATAAAAATAAATCATAGAATCCCTGAACGGGATATAGTGGTTTCCTGGTAATGGATCAAGGTGTTAGTGTTCTCCAAGGAGGGTGCTCCTCCTGGAGAATCATGTTCCCTTCCTCAGAAGTGTATGCAGAATTGCCTCTGGTTTTCTTGGAAGCTCCTTGTGTGGGCTCAGTTTGGGCTACAAGAGCTCTGATGCCAACAGTTTGTGATTCACAGTTTTGAGGACAGCTGAAGCAGCTCTAAAGTACTCATTAAGCTGACACGGAGCTGTGAATGAGCTCTGTTCCCTGATATGACCTGGGCTTAGCAGGGATCTGGGAGGCCTTTTAATAGTTTTTGAAAGAGGTGTTTTGCATTAGCGTGGGGGGAAATTGAGGCTTAGTTTTTTGTATACAAAGGCACTGTACTGTGATGTTGGGGTGGTCAAAAGGGGAGGGCATTGTAAGTGTTTGAGCACAGATATGAATGCTGACTTGGAGAGCTGCTTGTCACAAGGATGGGACGAAGCAGGGCCCTTTGAGATCTTCACTTCACACCTGGAGTCCTAGGCTGTAGGGCAAGCTTCGGGTCCAGGGATGGCTGAGCTCCTGGCAAAGTGTCTGGTCAGCTGGTTAGACTTTACCCAAAAGTGTGAGGAAAGAGGAATTTTTAGGGGGTTGATCTTTGACATGGGAGAAAGCAGTATCCCTTTGGCTGTGCTGTGAGAGAGATAGGGGTTTGGCTGCAGTTTTAGTTGATCACTTTGACAGGGCACTTTGGGAAGTCTCTTACAAATGGTACAATTCTCACCAGCCCCTCTCAGAGCTGGGCTGGTGCTGTGGTCCAGTCCTGTCCTGTTGGCTCACTAAGGGCTCTGCCTGCTGCATCCCCATCCAGGTCTATTCACCTTCCTTTCTGCTGGAGAATATTCTGTACCACTCCTACAGAATCTCCCCTGTCTGTCCTTGCTGCAGGTTTCCCCTTCAGAAACCACTTGAGTAGTTCTGTTAGTGAAAATCATAACCAAGG
This sequence comes from Toxostoma redivivum, assembly GCA_013397375.1. NCBI lineage: Eukaryota > Metazoa > Chordata > Aves > Passeriformes > Mimidae > Toxostoma > Toxostoma redivivum. The sequence continues at coordinate 404,395 of VXBI01003748.1, forward strand.
AAAGTTTTTAATTTGAACAGTCAGACACACACACAAAACCAAAGAATGATCTGGAAAAAAATCCCCCAAGCTCCATTCGCCTGCCACACAGTGACAAATGGAAAGAAGGGCGGCCACTGCCTGTACTCGACAACACTGCGATGTGATATTTTTGGAGGTATCTCGGTAGCATCTACCACATTTACAGCATGTGAGGTATCTCATCTGGAGCCGTTTTGATCTCCTTTAACCTGCTCACAAACGCACATATTTCATAACAGGCCCTGCACCCTGATAAGGATCTCTGAGTTTCTTCTGCGCGGTATCTGCAAACAATTCAAAGCTGTTCCACACAAACAAATGTGAGAACCCCCTGACCACAGGCTGCCTTTAGAACAGACCAAGATTTGATGTTACTCATATCTTCCAGTACCTGTCAGAGTTCAAACAGGAAACCTGGTTTTTCCTCTCATGTCAACAACTTTTTTTTTTTTTTTTCTATCTGAACAGGCATTCGGCAGCAGGCTCATGCTTGAGTGGTGGAAGTCCTGTATTTCTACAGGACAAACAAGTATGTGCTCTGATACGTCATTGCTGACATTAAGAAGAAATGAATATGTGGTTTTCGGTGATCCTGTGGGTGCTTCTGTAGAAACGGACACATTGGCTTTGAACAACTACACAAAAAAGGGATTCATTCATACAGGATATAGGTAACGCGCAGCCGAGGGCTCACTGCAAGTAGTGCTTTGCTCGGGAAACGTCAGAAAAAACTGGCTGCCTTTTCTCCTGGTACCGGTCTAATTTGTGCTTACGCAGTAGCACTTTTTATCACTTCAGCCTGTTTGTCATTTATACAATATCCTGCTTGCCAGGGCTCTAGAGATGTCATGTGAAAAGTTTAAACCGAATAATTATTTGTATTCACTGGTTAGGAAGTTTCATCTGAACACCTGAACTAATGATTAATTATCATGTCTCCAGAAAATATGAAAAAACCCTCATGCCTGGATCAGCAATTTGGCCATACCCACTCATGAATGTTTTGGCACAGCTGGGAATAGAAATTAGAAATTACAGATGACATGACTTCCCCCTTACATAGTACTCACTACTTAATCTTTCATAATGCAGATCAATAAATGTAGCAACTTTCACCAACTATCAGAACTTTCCAGTCCAGGCTTGGAAATGCTTTAATAACATTTAACTTAACCTCCCTGTGAATGTGGGACTTGGAAGTTTATAGTGGAGAACAATTCTTGACAAAGACTAATAATTGTGACAGAAAACTGATTCTGTCAAGGAATGGATGACTTCTCAGAATTGTTTTCCCCCATTTGATTTATGCTAGACAGTTGCAAAAAACCAACTCAAATACAGCTGTGTTAAGAAAAGAACACACAGGTATTTCCATGACTTTCATCTTGCTTTGTATTTATGTCATGATAAAACATGCTTTTGTGGCTTGCATCACCAAGGGGTGGAACATCTGGAAAAGTCTTGTTACAGAAAAGTGTCCATATGTCCATAAAGCTAAATTTGATTGTTCTCTCTCTCTCTCTCTCTCTTTTTTTTTTTTCTTTTAATAAAACACTTAAAGCAGACAGCTGGATAACACATGACTAGTAGTAATACTCACTGTGAGTGACACATGCTGGAATGATGGTTATAGGCTCCCAAAGGAAGAGGCAAAGAGGTGTCATGGAGTTTCTTGGTGGTGAGCCATGGCAGAGGCAATTGTGGGTACCCCTGAGCTGCCCTGAGGAATATCAAGATAAAAGGTAAGGCAGCTTTTGGGAAACACCTGCCACCCTTGAAATCACACTGACCATTTCAGTAATTTGCATTGTTTTCTCTTTATCTCTTTATTTCTATATTTCCAATAGGATTTCTGCCCAGATGATTAAGTTTGATTCCATGTATTTTTCTAGTAGTTGTTTCAGGAGCCAAAGCACTTTATATAAAATTTACAATCAAAAATGACACTGTCTTGATATTTGTACAGCTCTGCATTGGTGTTCTGTGTGTTCTCATTGAGCAGCTGCAGGCCTGGAAAGGCCATTACCTCCTGCTCTGTCTATCCATCTCTGCCTTAAATGCTTGTAAATCAATGGCAAGAAGAAAGGAATTATTTGTGTTCAGTAAAGGAAATATTTGCTCTCTAATTTGCTTTCTAGGTCTTAATATCTCTGTGAAAAAAAATATTCCAGGTGGGCTGCTTGCCTGATTCAGAGAAGAAACATGGATGTTTGGCTAAGGTCATGTGCTAAGGTTGGTGCTGTAACCAACACCCTGCTGAATAATGAGTACTCACAGTTCAAATCAGCACCTCTTATCAGAAATGAGCATTAGAGCATTTACAAGCTTTTAATTATTTGCCTTCTGCTTTGAAAAATATATTAACATGTCCACTTGGTTGACGCTCTGCATTATCCATGGGATCTGCACTTACTGCCTGCAATTCCCTAGGGCTGATCCTGACTCAGAGGATGCTGGTGATGAATGTGGTTCTGCAGATGTGCTTGGCTGGGTTTCCCTTGCCTCAGGGTGGTAAGAGAGAGGCTGATCCTGACAGCCATCCAGTGTCACCAGAGTTACTGATGGAATTGCTCAGTTCTTGGTGCTCACATTTCCCAAATGCAACTCAACGTTCCATGTGCACCACCATGTTCAGAGGGGTTTTCATGAAAGTGCTGCTGATCCCTGCATAGATGGGGTACAATGAGCTGAAATTGGGTAAATATAAGTAAGTACAATCAACCAGTGTTCTAGGGCAAACTGGGCTTTACCTGTTACCAGTTTGTGTACAGTGGTGTGTATTTTTATTTTATTAGCAATTGAATGACAGATCATTGCTACTAGCCTGTGTATCTAGGAGAAAACAGATAAATTAGGTTCTTTTTGAAGGGTTCTGTTACAAATAGGAGACCTGATCATTCTGTAAACTTTAGAAAACAAATGGTTCACATTGCTAGAGATTAGCACATGCATTAGGAGCTCATGTAACCCAGCATCCACTGCAGTTTTGGTGAACATGTTCATTGGTATTTATGTAGGGTTTTAAACTGATTGAATGGGCCTGTGGAGAATGTAACATCATGCCCCAAAGAGCAGTGCAGCTCCTGACTTCCTGCAATGTCCCAGTAGATTGGGCTTCTACCAACACAGACAAGTCCTGGGAATTCAGCCATTGTAAAATCTGCTTGTTACTGTATTTCATGCTTGTACCAGGGCCATTGCATGCTGGAGTTGCCTGGGCCCAGCCTACGTACCTGCCTGGGTGGTGCTCTCCAGGGTGAGTCCTGTGGGCTCTGACATGAGTGTTATCTTTTCTCCCTTCCCCTTTAGTCTGGCCAGAATTGCAGCAGGGCCAGCCTTGCCTGATTACTTGTTTATATCAGCTGTTAGATGGAAATTCTTTTGGACTCTGGGTTGGATTTTGTCTGTTTGAAACAGGAAACTCTGTATCAGTATCCTTTCATGTTTCTTCCTATCGTATTTTACAGTACAGAAGACAGAGGGAACAATGGGTTGAATGAAATAAAGCGTTTTAAAGTGTTTTCCCTGTAAAACAGATCTGCTCCAGAACTTTTGCTTGATTTCTTAGACTATATAAGGTAAAAATATTGATTTACTGGGGACACCCAGGCCTCCAACAGAGCTCAGAGAGGGATCAGGACTTGCCTCTGATGCTCTGGTACCTGCCTGCTTTACACTGGGCAGCAGGGCAGGGAGAGATACATGTGAGAAGCTACAGCCTGCCTATGGTGGGTCAGCTGCCTTAGGATGCCCTTTTTAAGCGATGACTTGGGACATTTGGGAAGGTGCTTCATGTCTTCAAGGCCATAAATAACGTCTAAGATGTCAGGGTGGCATGTAGTGGGGAACAAGAAGGTCCTGCCTATTCCTTCTGCCCATACACTTTCCTCTGTGCAGCTCCAGCCACGCCTGGCCAGACTGTCTGCAATGTGTGAGGATTTCACCAGGGAAAAACAAGCATCCCCGGCTGCTGTGCAGAATCCTATTCTGGTTAACAACCACCACAAGAGTCACAAGCTCATCACTCAGGCCAGTGGCAATCTGCTGAAAACAAAGGGTTCCTTAATAGCTGCGATAAAAAGATAAGGCAGTGCTGTGCTATTTAAAGCGCAGTATTTATGCCTGAATAAAGTTACTCCAATTTTGGAGCAGAGTGTTTGCTGGGAAAGCTGTACTTATATTCCACCCCAGGGACTCAGGTGCCCTTGCACGCTTTCATGGATCTCCTTTCTTCAAAGTCAGATGTTTCACCTACAGCTTCATTCCTGCCTACAATTACAGTAGGCAGCTCGCTTCAGTCCTTTTGTAGTTTTTTTTGATAAATAGTGGTGGCAGGCACAGAGGTGGCTACGAGCTATGTCTGCACCTCATTACCTCACTCAAAAGAAATGTTGGGTGCTTTGGGACAGCCCTGTGAGTTAGGAAAATGATGTTTTACAGATGGGGAAGAGAGACAAAGAGCAGGTGAGGGCCTTTTCCAGGATCCCACGAGATGCTGGCAGCACAGAGTTTATTTCTGTCTAGTGCCCTAACCACTGATCCATCCTGTCTCCTGCTTTGGGGCAAGAGAGTCTGAAAATGCCATTGATTTGCACTTTCTAGTTCTGTGGAAGAAGGGTAGGGCTGACTAGACTATACAGGGAGACATGCAAAAATAAACAGAAGACAATAAACAGCATGATGTAAATTAGCTTTGTAAAACTTTAATAATATTAAGATGTTATTTAGAACACACAGGCAAGGAGATGTCTGTTAAAAAAAAAGGAAAGATATGATTTTAACTAAATAAAATCCCTTTAATTAGTTCTGAAATTCTTGCCTGTATTTTATAGCAACATACTTCCATATGCATGCCAGAAAGTCGAGTAAACATGGAAATCATTGTCAATTTGCAGCATTCACAACTGGCATACAGCAGATTATTTCAATGAAGGCTAGATAAACTTTGTGTCTGTAGAAAACACTTGTTTGATGGTGTCTTTGCTTTGCCACTTCCACTGCACATCTGGTTTGGGAAGGAATGAAAAGGCCTATGCTCGAGAATCAGGTTGCTTATATGATGCAATATTTAAATTATTTTTGTTTTTCAGAAGTCTGGAAAAGTAATTGTCATCTTGGTCATACTGGTTACAACACTGAACCCCCCAGCATGTGAGTGACCTTGGACCACAATGGAAAGTAGTATTCACCAAACTAGAGATGTTTGCCCTCACTTATATGGGGATGAGGTTTCTCCTACATCTGCTCAGCATCAAGGTGGTCCTGAAGGGAGTTTTGCAGTGTACCATAATGTAGGTGTTGTGGATTAATGGTTGGAATAAAAGTTATGAAATCTTCTTGTTCATGGAGATGCACACAAATGGACGATGGAGAGTGCTGAGACCCAAAGGTGTGAAGGACAGGAGGAGCTCTGCACCAGCTGTGGAGCAGGTTCAGGGCAAGTGTGTACTGGGGAAAAGAATGTTCTTGCATATTTTCCATTGCACTAACCACAGGCAGTTTGTTTTCAAGCAGTTCTGTTATTGCGCTGTGGCAGGAATGAGCTGCGTGTCCCCCCCATTGCTGACACCTGAGGCACGTGGGGGCTCTGGGGCTGAGAGCACAGCACTGGCCAGGAAACCAGGACAGGAGCTGCACACACTGAGAGCACCTGCTTGCTCTTGCTGACACCCTGCCTTTAATCTTAAAACACTGAAGGTATTTTCCCCAAATCTCTTGTTTCCTCTATGAGGTGTTTGTTTGGCCCCAAACTTGGCTGCCAAAGGGAAGGCACCAGTTCTTTCCTACCCCAACTTCCCCAAGAAGGGTGGTGCAGCCTTGACCTCAAGCACCAACTAACCACTTGTAAATTAGTATTAATGGTATTTCCCATCAGGTTTTAAAGATACTGTGATGTTTGCTGTGTCAGTGGACAAGCTTGGGTACCACCTCCAGCAATCAGGTGATTTGTCAAGGTCATCTTTCTGCTGTGCAGAAGCAGCACAGTGAGAAAAAGAAGGGGATTCAGAGAACCCCATGGTCTGGGATGCATGTTGGCTCTCGGCTCAGAGCCCACAGCTGGCGCAAAGTGGGGAACACAAAAGATATAGCAGGAAACCCCCTGCCTTCCTTGCCAATGTTGTGTGTTTGGAACATGGGGAAAGCAATTTCCTTTTCTATCTCAAGTTCTTTGTTGCCTTTGTTTCCAGGTGGTTCATACATGAGTGGTCTTTTGGTCTCCAGTTTTCATGAAAATGCCTATACAGCTGAGCAAAAAGTCAGAGCACGGTTTTGAAAAGAAATATTTTTTATTTACACCTTCTAGCCATACTCTCGTAGCCATACACTTTCATACACTTTCATAGCCATACTCTCCACAGCCAAGTCTGTGGTTTCACCAGAGGAACTGTTGGCAGCTGAGGACACCTCCATCCTGGGGAACTTGCTACATCCCTTTTGCAAGGACCCACCCATGTCAGGTGTCTCCTTGGTGGCTGTTCCCTCAGGAGAGTTCAGAGCATCCCATCTCATTCCAGAGAAGGAACCCAGTGCTAAACTGGGGTATTGACAATGTCTGCTGTCGGGAGTTTTATGGCCTTGGAAAAGGTAAACCCTTGATTTTCCAGTCACTTACCAGCCTGGGTAAGAGAAGAGCTGTGCAAATAAATGCAGTGTTTAATAAAAGTGAAAACGGACAGAATTGGGTATTTCACACTCACTGTAAAATTGAAACCTGATTTTTTTTTTTGGTTAAAAAATTCACTGGCTTTTTTTTTTTTTTCCATTCAGAAATGAGTGATTTTTGAATAAAGAGAGGAGACTGTTTAGAAATGAATAAAATTTGTGCTATCATTAAGCAAAGGGGATTTGCAGTGGGAATATCTCGGTTTGTGTTGACGTGCATGTGTTCCCATGTGAGAACTTGGCTTGACAAAACACACATTTGGGGCTAAGCACTAACTAATGTGTTTGAGCATCACTCATGAAGAGGAGGTAAAAATCCTCTGCAGATGCACTTGACAGCTGTTTGCCAAGTCAGAGGAGATATATTTTCCTTCCTACACAGTCTTGAATTGTGGTTTTGTAAATGCTTTTTTTGTTGGGCAGTAGGGCCCCTTACTACAAGAAAGACATTGTTGAATAAGAATTGTTAAGGTTGAAAAAGATCACATTTAAGATCACCAAATTCAACAATGAGGGGCTGGAGCATGTCCAGAGAAGGGCAATAGAGCTGGGGAAGGGTCTGGAGCACAAGCCTGATGAGGAGGTTTGAGGGAGCTGGAGGAGCTCAGTCTGGAGAAAAGGGAGGCTCTGAGGGGACCTTCTCACTCTCTACAGCTCCCTGAAGGGAGGTTGGAGCCAGGCAGGGTCAATCACTCTCCCAGGGAATAAGCAATAGGACAAGAGGAAAAGGCCTCAAATTGATCAAGGGGGAGGTTTAGATTGGATATTAAAGAAAATTTATTTACTGAAAGGGTGCCCAAGCCATGGCAGAGGCCATCCAGGGCAGTGGAGGAGTCACCATCTGCGGAGGAATTATAAAAGGTGTATGTGTGGCACTTGGGGACATGATTTAGTGGTGGGCTTGGCAGTGTTGGGTTGATGGTTGGATTTCCAACCTAAACAATTCTGTGATTCTAAGAATGTTCCATCACTGCAGGAACACTTGCAATGCTTCCTTTGCATCCCATTCCCATGCATCTCATGCATGTCATGAGTACAGAGTGTGGTTTATGGTAGTGGTCTGAATGATGGGATTTGCTCTGATTTGCATTGATCTGAGGATCAGCACAATTCACCTACATTCCCTCTTGTCTTCCTGAGTGCAGAGCCCTGGCCTGCAGCGCTCACATAGTCTGACTGATGGAGCTGCACTTTGGGAGAGAGGAGAACATTTTTGCTGGATTAAGAAGGAGCTAAACAAAGCCCCAGGTCAGATAATTATTACATATCAGTAACACTCCTCTTTTTCAGAACTACACAGTTATTTTTGTCTTTCCATCTCTGAAAAAACATTATTTTTCTTGTACTTTTGCAAATATTGTGATTGTTTCTCTAAGTTCTCTGTCCTTTCCAGACATTCCCCTCTTCTCATCATGCCATGGATACATTTAACAGAAGAAAACCCAGTGGATTTGTTGTCTTCTCTGTGGTAATGATGGGATCACTTTAGCTTTGCTAAATGCTGCTCTGAAGTAAGTCAAGAGGGAGCACAAGTCTAATTAAAGAGCAGGTCACGACATGCACATGTATTTTTTAAGAATCTGGGTATTGTAGGCTTTTTTCAAGTTGGGCTCCTTCTCATGTTTTAGACGAGAGCGCTGCAGTAACAAGACAACCAGATGTAAATGAACTCTTGATTTCATTTTGAGATGAAAAAGATAATTAAATGCCAGGAAAAAGTTTGTTCTCTACTGCCATTTATTGAAAAATTTACATTTTCTTGAATGCATCCTTTAGGTGATTAAGAAAAAATGAAAGTCAAATCCAGTATCTGATGATTTGTCACACTTTTAAGTGAAATGGGTAAGTGAACCCATTCATTCTCATACAACTCTGATTTCAGGAAAGTGGTAGAGAAGCCTTTTGCAGGATAAAACATCCCTTACACAAGTATTGCACAGGAAACAAAGCAACGTAACCAGGACAATCCAATTCCTGCTTATCAGCTCTTACACATTTTATGGATTATCTGTAACCACCCGTTTTTACTGAATTCAAGATTATTTAATGGACTGCCATAAAGCTGCAGAGATGTTACTTTGAATGTGCTGTAAACCAAGAGCTTGGCTCCTCCTGTGCTGGCACAAGGGGCAGAGCAACTCAAGTCGATGGAAGATGATCAGCTCCATTTGGGAATGTCAAGGGCATCCCACAGCCCAGATTATACTTGATCCCTTGCACTGGAGGTGCAAGGGAGAGGGCATGGGGAAATGAAGATAAACAGAGTTTATCTACTTCTATTGATGATGCAGAAACAGCTCATTTCACACCCACACCAAGCAGGTGAATTAATTCACTTTTCTATTCATCAGTAGTGCTCCTTCCCACAACACCAACTACATTAGTTCTCATTCCTTACAAACAAGAAGCACTAACCATTTATTTTCTACCCATGTTCCCAGTGCCCTGGTACTGGAGATAGGGAGGTCTCCTGGGAAGTTTGCTTTCTGTGGGCACTGTCACCACCTAGTGGCATCTCCCTCTTGCTTTGCAGGGACAGCTGTTGCATTATCCTCCTGAAGGCTTTGCCCGTGGTCATTCATTTCTCCCCTTATCACCATGGCTTTGCGTATTGGCAAGCTAAAAGCTTGTTGAACCAGACTGAGCTGCTCCCAAGCAGGAGAAATGGGAAAATCTGCCGGATAAAGCTGCCACCCCACCTGAAAACTTTTAACTGGAGGGTTGTGTTTAAAGGTGTTTGAGTGCAGGAGGAAAGGACACCCTTTTGTGGGAGACTTTTGTGCTCTTGAACACTCAGGCTATTGCAAAGTGGAGATGTGAGTTGTAACTAGATAAAATATAATCACTGGCAATAACACATCAGGTAGGTGTGTATGTGTGTTAATCATACAGCCATGATTATATTAGTTAGTGTTTTGATTCAGTTTACAAAGGAAACTGTGAATACATGCCCTGCTCACTGCTCAGGTCTCTGTGCTGTCCCCCCACGCGTGAAACATTTGCATGTCAGGATCAAAGCTGAGCTCTTGCTTTTCTGTCTAATGCCAAAAAAAATTTGAGATGAGCAATATTGTGTGTTTATCCTGGATTTCTCTCCCTTGCTCTGTCCTTGAAGCCCTTAATGGGTTCTGTGATGTCCCTGCAGGGAGCTGATGTGTTCAGAGTTGCTCCCATCCAAGAGCTGGGAGAGTGACATCACTTTTTGTGTGGTGATGCCTTGATTTTAGAGGGGTTCTTTCCATGCAGAAAAACAAGTCCATTAATACACAAGGACCCATTAATAAAAGCAGAAATTCCCCATTACTGAGGCTGAGAAGGCACAATAAGCAGGAAGAGGGTTGTGGCACTCTGCCTGGCATTGTGGGTTTCTTGGAAATGTTTTCCAGGGCTATATACACACTCACTATACATAATAATTTAACTTTAAAGCTTTATTTTTACCCCCATGTGAGCTTTGGCTTGAGTTTTCCTTGGTTGTGAGTCACTGGTGGGCCACAGTGTGTGCATCATCAAGGAATTCATCCATAAGTTCCATTGTGAAAGCAAAGCCTGAGCTGGTGGATCTGTCTGTCTCTGCCTTTCCTACAGACACCATGCAAAGCCCTGCAGAGCTGAGCTGCTTGCAAGGCACTATCTTGTTTAAGAGAGGAAGGAGTCATAAAAATAGTGAGGAAAAAGGCAAAATTGGACTCTTCGGTGTAGTCTGGGTTATCTGGCAGCCTCAGCAGAGCCCCTGAAGCACCCCCCTGCTCTGCAGCAGCCCTGAATGTACATCCTTGGGTGTGCAGCTCAGTGTAGGAGACACTTTCAGAAAATGGAAAGGCACTTAGGCTTCACTCTATAATTTTTCCTACCACCAGCACTGGTGCAGCTGCAGGACTGAAAGGTCTTGGCTTTATGCAAGCACAGCTGATGTGATCACCCTGGGGAGAGTCTCATCTGCCCATGAAATGCCATCAAGAGGCCTGTGTGCTGCCCTGGTTTGGCTTAGAACAGCCCTGAAACCTCAAATAATGCCACCGCTCATGTCTCATCCATCAGACTGAACAAAACTTCATGTGTTTTTTCAGTTTCCTATCTTTTGATTTACAAGATGCTTTTCCCTATCCCTCTGCCTCTCCAGTTCACAACTGCTCTGTGAGCAGGGCAGAGAGCAAATAAGGAGCTGGTCTAAGAAAAATGAAGGTAACCACATCTGAAAACATAGGAGCATAAACCTCAGAGAGAACAGAAAATGAATATGACTGCTTTTCAACCAATTAAGCTAACTGTTGGTTTTTTTGGTTGTTTTCCTCTTGGCTGGAGCTTGGAGCTAATGAAGCACAGTGAAACAGTGAAACAGGTATCTTTGAAGATACCTACTGCTCCTTCTACGATCATTTGATACAAACTGCTGTAAGAATTGTGTGAGTTCTGGTCAAAATTTGAATTAAAGTATAAGAGCTGGACAATTATGAATTTACGGCTATATTGTATATATGACATATATGACCAGATCTTTCATAGTGTTACTGATGTCTTCCTGGAGCCAGGGTTGGATATGTTGCTGGAAGCTTATTCTAAGAATGGCCCAAACCAGTAACTAGTTCTTTCCAGAATATACATGAATTTTTCTTCAGCCACAGTGGAATCTGTGCAAATATATGAAGAGTTTCCGTGTTAACTAACTATATTGTGCTGTTAATGCTGAGGTTTTGCAGCATGTTAGGTGGAACTACAACCTGGTGGAAGTCCATGGTAAAGCTGTTGGCTTCCCTGGGGCACCTCCTGTCTCCTGTCCTGCCCTGGGAAAGGCATTCTGTATCTGTATTGGGAGGGGATGAGACCTGTGCTTGGGAAAGGTATGGGGACTTTAAAAACGGCCTTTTTTTTATTATGTTGCCATGATATTGGAGAGGAATGCTTAACAGCATTGATAGCACATTCATATTTATTCACCTTGAAATCTCAGCTTCAAAGGAACAACTCGCTGTTCATTTTCCCTTTATTGACACACTTTAAAAAAAGAAAGTGATTGTATTCAGGAAACCTACTTCTGGGGTATTGCCAGTCAAAATATGCAGTGACCCCAGTCCTGATTAAAAGGCAGCAAATGGAAGCCAGTTTATCTACAGGACCGATCCCAAGCACTGTGGATGTTGTGCAGAAGGGGAGCTCATGCTCACCCAGCAATCAAGGCATGTTCACCCTCCGTTGCAGCTTTGTTCCTGGAAAGGCCAGATCTATCTACAGGTTGCCTTAAATACCTAAATTGCTGATAATCATCTAATAAATTCTGATCCCTGCCCCTTGCACCATTCCTCACTGAAAGCCAAGTCCAGTGAGGTTTGGTAGGGTTCTTCGGACCCAACACCAGAGATTCCCTTGTTTCACTCACATAGCAGTAGGCGCTTAAAGCCAAAACATAATTAGCTATTGGTATTTGACCAAGATTCTGTGGTCAAATCTTGTGAGATGTCATGAGGTCTCCACTGATCCCAGGAACATGGTTTTGCATCCCATGACAGGTATGATAAACCTTCAGTTAATGTCTCTATATAATGTTTGGCTTTGATCTCTCTCTGCAGCCACCCTTTATGCACTGTGTAATAAACCAGGTCTAGTGCACAGGGAAAGATCCACTAACTCCTTCTGCTGGACTTTGTCCAAAAGAGCAATTGGACGCCTACTCTGATATTTGTGTCTGAGTTTGTGAGTCTTCCAACTGGTGCATTTTGAATTCATCTGTAGAGAAACAAAGACTTAAATTTTGCCTTCACACCCCATGAGAAAAGCAAAGCAAAAGGGGTATAATGTTTTATACAGGTGTTCTATAGAATCTGTTTTTGCATCTTTTGTGAAAGGAAGTTTGGGGCTTTGGCTCAGTTTCAGCTGAGCTGTTATTACCACAGAGCCAGGGTACATCTCAGGGAGAGCTGGAGTGTGAAGGGCTTGGTCAGGACTTGCACAAATGGGTAATGGACGTCAACCATTACATGCAAGTTCTGACAGCAGGGGTCAAACTCATATGTGTCAGTCTTTGGATTTCTCCTTTCTCATTCTTCTAATTGGGCTCATTTTCTGTTTAAAAATAATTGGCAGAACTTTATGATGTGAAAACAAAAATAAGGTGACTCCTGCTGAGATTTGTGAAGGCAGAATGTTTTCATGTGCTTTGGAGTTCACATAGCAAACCTTTCTGTCAAAAGATGTGTTAAGAGATGCATTTTGCTGTGACATGCTTTCAGCTGGGTGTTATAAGGGGCTGCTTTCTGGGACTGGCAGAAATAGGACTTTCAAGTTTGGATCACGGACTATGGTGTTTGTAGTGGTGCTCTGTAGATCAGTCAGGACTGAGGAAAAAAGACCAAAACAACAAAAAAAACCCAAAACCCAAGGAGAAAAACCACATTTCATTCTCCCCATTGATCTCTGAATACACAAAAATAAGGAAAATCAGATGAAACTCTTTTTCTTGTCATATTCTGGAGGATGAAATGCTGAATGTGACCTGGGAATGTGCCTTTTTGGCCTGGAAAGCCAACAGTACCCTGGGCTGCATCAAAAGTTTGACCAGCAGGTTGAGGGAGGTGATTCTACCCCATCACTCTGTTTCCCTGAGACCCAGCCTGCAGTGCTGCTTCCAGCTTTGGAACCCCCAGCATCAGAAGGATGTGTGGACCTGCTGGAGCTAGACCAGGGAGGACACAAAGATGTTCCAAGGACTTAAGCAGCTCTGCTCTGGATACAGGCTGGAAAAGCTGGGATTGTTCAGTCTGGAGAAGAGAAGGCTTCAGGGAGATCTTAGAGCCCCATCCAGTGCCCAAGAGGGCTCCAAGAGAGCAGGAGAGGGACTTTGGACAAGGGCATGGAGTGAGAGGACAAACTGGAATGGCTTTAGACTGACAGAGGACAGAGTTAGATTGGGAAGAAATTCTTCCTCTTGAGGGTGGTGAGGCCCTGGCACAGGTTGTCCAAGGAAGCTGTGGATCCACAGAGTGAGGCTGGATGGGCCTTGGAGCAACCTGGAAGATGTCCCTGCCTATGGAAGGGGGCTGAATGAGGTCATCTTTGAAGATCCCTTCCGAAACTATTCTATGATTTTAGAAAGCTTTCTTGCCACAGTATTTGTGACATGAAGGAGGTAAAAAAATCAGCTCCCAACACTTGGAGATAGGATTTCATACTGACCAAATCCTGGCTTACCAATTAAACTGCAGTCCAGCTTTTTTGCCAATTGTTTGCTTAAAAATAAACTGAATGGAATTGATGTATTTTAAAGACTTCCCAGCAATTCACTGGGAAATTAAAATGGAGGAGGGAGGAAATATGGTGGGCTGGTTAGACAGCAGCAGTCCTGGACAGGACCACAACCCAGGTGGCTGCAAGACTGGGCACAGACCTGCAGTTCTTGACCCTTGTGCTGAGGCAGGGCTTGGGCATGTGTGTGCTCACACTGACACCTGTCTGAAAAGGGGCAGCTGCCTCCTCTCCTTGCTCTTGCTCCAAGGAAGGAGCAGGCTGTGCCACACCCGTGTGTGGTCCAGCAGGCCCTGTGGTGAGCTGCCATGGCCAGGAAATGCATGTCCTGGCTGGCAAATCCAGTGTGCTCTTCTCTCCGTCTCTAGAAGAAGGCTCCTGCCTGTGCTCAACTAAGGTCCTGGCAGTTATTTGCAGGGTATTCCTTATTCCACACTGTCCCCTGAATCAATTCTGTGAATTATTTATTTCTGAGCAATTCATGTTGTTTCCCACTGGATGTATGAGTTGCACCATATGCTTCTGCTCCCTCTTTAGGAGCAGGTATTTCTAGGTTTCAGTGTCTGGTATAAAGCTCAACTTTATCAACTGGGAAATGTGCATTTTGCTTTGATCCTGAAACATGAAATTACAATTTGCTTTCTTGGTGACTATTCCCAGTGGTGGCTTTACACATTTAGGCTTGGCATTTCATGGAGTCTTATTAAAGGAAACTCCCCAAAAAGAAAATATTCCTCTTACACATCCCTTCTAGAATGAGTCCAAGGGATAAGGCTGAGTAGTTCCTTGAGGATCCTCTAAAAACTCCAACAAAAATATAGGGACAAAACCAATATAAGTGCTTGTGTAACTCATGGAAAGACATTGGATTAGCAATGGAAATATCAATTCACAGTTTGGGAGAAGATGGAAAATATTTCTCAGTTATTTCAGGGGCTGGTCTAGGTGCTATATTGTACATGCCTCAGCTGATGGTTTTACTTTCATCAGAGTGAAATTTGCTGCTTTGCCAAAGTCACAAGAAATACCCTTTTCGCAGTTTAAGGGGCATTTAATTGAAATGCAGCTCTTGTGTTGACTGTCTGATCGTGAGTTTCACTCCTAGTTAGCCCTCAGAGCTAAAGATTTATATAATGTGAAAAGAGGCATCCAGAGATTTTAGCTACTCCTAACATACACCGCAACCCCTAAGAGTCTGTCTGACATCCAAGTACTGGAGGGAATTGCAGCAATTTGACTAATAATATGGCTATAAAGATTCTGCTGGCTTTATAACTATTGCAGGAATAAGGCCCATACAGAATTCTACAGGATGCATCAAGAGAGAATATAAACAAAACTCCACATTTTGCAGCACTTTATATATAATCTTGTATAAGTTTTTATAGGTCTGCTTTTCTTTCATCCCCATAGCATGAAAGTTTCCTACAACTGGTGCTTTGGCATGGGGGAGCTGAATAGCTGATGCACGAGTTTATGGAAGTATTGCTCCTCTGCCTGCATCCTGTTGGAATTTTCCATGAATTTGCACTCTATTTTCAGATTTCAGATGCTGAAGGCACTGCTGTAGCTACTGCAATAAAATTTGAGCTGAGAAAGAGGAGAAAAGGTTGTGGAATATTTTGTGAAGTCTAGATCCAGCCTTAAACTGACAAAGCCTTGCTGATGTCTTGGCACTGCTATTGCTCTCCACATATATTTCAGCTGCCAGATTTGTTTTTATCATACGAGGAAATAAACTCTTTGATGAATAAAAACAGATGCACAAGACTGAGTTGAAAGTCACTTTGTAAAGAGCACAAGCCAAAAACTTTGGAAAAGGCACCCTAAAAATATTAATGGAATTTATTCTTGGCAATGAAAAGTAAATACACATTATGCAGATATTCTCTTTTAACTGCACTATACTCCTTCCTTGCATTTCCATATAATCCATATGGAGTAGGACTTCATGTAGGACTCCAGCATGATTCCTCATCATCCTGTGTAGCTCATCATGGTACACTGGCCATGGGATTGGGCTCCCTGGATATTTTGTTCACAGAACAGAAAGATCCAGAAACACAAATAGTTGAGAAGATCTGGTCCTCTGACAGGAAGTAGAGAAAATGAAAGTTAAATCTTGAAAAGAGTCAGGCCCATATAAAAGCTTGAACAAACCGCTGGTTTCAGTTTGGACAATTCCCACTGATCTGAGTGGTTTCTCCAACAGGACCTACACAAATTAGTCAGTACAGACTGCCTGTCACCCACAAGGTACCCAGAACATGTTCACAACCTGTAATTTCATGAAACAGACTAGTTAAAGCTCTCTGAGAGCTACTGAAATGCTCCTAAACCAAAACATAAAATGCCTTGTTAAAATTGGATTGATCCAAAAGATACCTTGCAACTTTACTGCCCAAGTCACTTTAAACTTCTTTGATGTTCATTTTATTAATACAAAATCAGATGAGAACCCACTGTAACTTGGGTGAGAGACTAGTTTGGGATTTTAAATTAATTATTAACTTTTCCACAAGAGATTTCTTTTCACCTTAAGACAGTCGGGAACTGCTATTAGAATACGTTGCATTGACAGGCTTGACTGTCAAGGTGTGGTGCCACCAGTCCAGGTTCACAAATGGACAGCAATGACATCTGGGATGGAACAAGCATGGGTGAACACAGCTGATGCTATTCCCAGCACAATAATACGGGAGAGCCAAAGTTTTCCAGGTGAATCTGAATGAAATTAAATAATTTGTGTATGTTTAATATAGGGATGTCTGATATTATCTGTCTACAGCATTAGTCTGTGCTGCTGCCTTTGAAGCTAATAATTGGCATTAGGGTGGTGTGCTAGTTTCCATGTTAGGCATGAATTTGGAATGAATCTCAGTTATCCAGACAAATGGGCATTTTCATGGTATTACCCACTACCACATGATGTTACATATTCCGCATCAGTGGCTGTGCTCAGGTTTGGGCATCGTTGGGGTTTGGAGCTTTTCCTTAGCTAATTAAACCTTGTGAGAAGGGAAGGAATATTTGGGGTGTTGTAGAAGAAAGGTTAAACCAGCAAAATATGTCAAACTTAGCCAAGAGATGCCTAAGATGGTCATGGCTTGTGGTGCTGGTGGGACTCAACACTGGGGATTTATTAGTGCAGTGTGTGGAGTGACAGTCAAGGGCGGGGAGAAGCAAAATGCAGATGAAACATCAGGATGTGCCCTTAAAACAAGACCTTTAAAGCCCAGATTAGTTTGTTGAAAACTACATTGCTATAAATCCCATGGAGATTTGGTAGAGAGGAATCCCAGTGGGAAAAAGGCAGACTGGAGGAGCCCAGGAGCTATTCACAGGCTTTGGTACTTTGGTTTTGGGTGTAGCTGTTGACTCTGTTGCAATGGACTTACATTAGGGATGAGTTGGATCTGTTTTGTGCAATGGTCTGAGTTTTTTGGATTGAGAGTTCTCAGATGATGCCCACAATGGAATTTTAATTAGGAAAGTAAGAAAGGTTCTGCTGGGAGACGGGTAAACCACAGTAATTATTGGCAGTGAGAAGGTCAGCAAAGAGCAAGTAATCAGGGATTTATAGAGGTCTTATTGAGAACTACATAAATTCCAGTTTTAAGGACACCCGTGAAATAATCTTTCATAAGCAAAATTACTTAGAACTACAGCAATTCTACTCCTCTTCTTTATCCAGTGTTCAGCTGTACCTACAAGCTTTAATGAGTGTATGGATGAGGATCAAACAGTGTGGCCACTGAATGTGTAATCACCACAATGTCAGAATCTCTGGAAGATCTTCCCAAGGGATGCTGATTCTATACTAATGGCCAGGGAAACTCCTAAGCTCTGGCAAGGTGATCAAGATGAACGAGAAAGTTTATCTGTTTTGCTGGGTAACAGAACCAGAATTCTCTCACAAAAAATTGTGGAGTATAAAAAGAATTCTGAAGGGTGTGTATTTCCAACATCTCTTTTGAAAAAAAAAAAAAAAGACTATTGAAACATCAAAATAAAATGACACTTTACATTTTTCTTTAAGAAACAGTTTGTAGCTTTGCTCTCCTGTCCAAGATTCTGAATGTTAAGTAACCTGACAAGGAGTTCATCACCAAACCAACATCCTTTGCACTGTGCTTTGAGTTCAAACTAACATGGCCAATTTCACATGAAAATCTTCTTGGCATAGCAAAGTTATTTCTTGGCTAAATCCAACTTCTTGCTTCTGTCTGCAGAAACAGCTGCACAATTGCCCTCTACCACTTCTGTGTATGAGAGGAGGGTCCATAAGTGTCACTCTGTGCTGCTGGAAAACTATACCTTTTCTTCA
Organism: Toxostoma redivivum; assembly: GCA_013397375.1. NCBI lineage: Eukaryota > Metazoa > Chordata > Aves > Passeriformes > Mimidae > Toxostoma > Toxostoma redivivum. The sequence continues at coordinate 422,645 of VXBI01003748.1, forward strand.
TAGATGGTCAGTTGATGGGATAGGCAGAATTGTCATGCACACAGCTGAAGGCTGGTATGGATATGGGATGCCTTTACTGGACAGGCAATGACACCCACTGCTTGACCTAGAAGACATGTCTGGGCTATGCAATATCCACACCTACAATCTTCTCGTGGGAATCATTCTCCCATCATACATAAAGGCTCTTCATGGCTTTTGTGGTATTGGGTGTTTCAATCTTGTGGAAGTAGCTTGGGAAAAATACCTGAAAATATCATGCCCTTCTGGTTCTAAATCCCTTCTCTGTCCATGGCTGAGGTTTGAGTCACACTGTTTGAGCAGTGGAAACGGGTTGGACTTCTCAGATGTGTTCAGAAGATCAAATCTCATTTTGTTAGACTCTGTGACCCTGCTCTGTCACCTGCTAAGGTCACCTCTCTGTCTATCAGCAAATGGGGCTGCTACTGACGTCACAGGAGGTTTGTGTCTGTAAGAACAAACCCAGAATTTGCAGCAAATGTCTTTCTGAAAGGATTCTGGCTCTGACCCTGAACTGCACTGCCCCATGCAAACTGCTTGAGGACAGACTGCCAAGGTGTTTAGGTGTTTGTCACCTTCTAAAGGCTGGACTTTAACCTCTTGATCTTGTATTCATAATGAAACAGGAAGGACAGCAGGAACTTGCACTTTCTAATGTGGATTTTGCTAATTTGCTCAAATGCTTCTATAACACTTAATGTCTCCTTAAGGCCATGCATGCCGTTAGTGCAAACTGCTTACTTGTCATGGAGTAAACAGCACCGGGAGGCCACAGTGTGAGCACCAGCAGCTCCTCCTGGCTGGGAGTCTGTCAGAAGCTGCTTCTTGTGCAGCATGTGGGAAGCAGGTTTTTCCATGGTGCAGCTGTGTATTTTGCTGATATGCAGTGGTTGACAAAAGCAGCAGTGATGGATAATCATCACAGACATCATGCCATGCTGCTGCTTCTGGAGGGGTATCCCATGCCCCATCCATTACTTGGAGCTGTAGAGGGGAGAAGGGACAGCCCAGGAGCTGGTGGTAACAGTGGGTACCTGGTGTCACCCTTGTCCAGGGGAGAGACATGATGAAACATGTGTCCAGCTCTGCTTAAATATTTCTTGATCAATTCAAATGGAGGCTGTTCATTAGCTCCTAAAGTCTGCAGAGACCATTTAAGTTTCAATTAAGATCTCCAGTCTGACTAGTGGAGTATAAAATGGCCTCAACAACCCATGAGTTACTCTAAAGGGAAAGGAGGATTTGCTTTATAAATAAGGTGTGTGGCAGACGTCACAGGCTGAATACATGACTGATCTATGAGGCTTTTCTCTGCATCATGTCTATCTCTACTAAGAGCTACTAAGTAGGAGAGTTATGCAACCAATCTCCCCAAGGAAGGCAGGAAAGCTAAAGCTGAGTGATGTCTTCTCCCTAGAGCATAAGAAGCTGGTAATTGGCAAGATACATGGTGCTGGCCATAACTTTTGAGGACTTTGCTCATTTTTATGGCTGCTCTTAATCCCATTCCTGCACTTCAAAGTTCAAGTCCTGTTGCTGAAGTCCTGAAATTTATTTAAAGGGGGATGAAATCAGCTGGTAATCAAAGTTTTTTTTAAAGCCATTCCATTAATCCCTTTTATCCTCCACCAGAGATCTGATTTTGCCTGCTTTTAAGCATTTCCTATAACTAGGCAATAAAGGCAGACTAAGATCTTGTGTCTTGTGACATATCCTAGGCTGGAACACGTGAGGTGGTGGAAACCTGGGAGAGAACAGATCCTAAGTCAAGTGGGGGGACAAAAGGACCAGGCTCTGCTAAAGCTAAATCTTTACAGAGATGTGGTCTGCAGTTTAAGACATTCAAGCAATGCTCCTCTTGGTGGATGTTTGTAGACATGGAGCCAGGCTGTAATGCATCTGGTGCTTTAAAAACCTTGCAGTTAACTCAGAGTCATGTTGAATGTCTTTGCAGCATAGCTGTTGGAGGAACACAAGCCACTGCTGGAGACTCTTTCATGGGAGTGTGCAAAATGAAAGAGGAACGATCTCTGAATTTGCAGGTTGGCAAAACCTCCATGATCTTCTCCAGATGAGATTTTTGAAAGTGAAGAAGAGAGGCTGAAGTCCAAATGAAGGAATATCCCTTGTTGCTGCACTGAATGGACAACCGTAACAGGTGGAATAACCCACAATGGAAAGAGGAAAGGTGTGATCCCAGCTTGAGTGAGGGAACACAGCCTGGGCCAAGAGGATGCAGACAGGGAGAGACGGAGGGACTATCAAAATATGAATGCAAATGAGGTATTATTTATTGCTTTTAGGTTGGCATTTGATGAGCACCTTAATGTCTTGCCAGAAAAAAATGCTCTTAATGTTAAAAGAAAAGCTGCAGGCCATGAAAAGTGATCAAGAAAAACTCGGGGCTTTCAGGCATAAACTTAAAGAAATAGGGGAGTAGGTGTATAGGGAAAGGAAAGATAAAATCAGTAGTCATTTCAGGGAAAGGACTTGGGGTTGAAAGTGAGCTGAATCATTCATCTTACTAATGAAAAAGCAGGGGATCAAACAGTTTGGGAAGGATCTTGGGGTGTCTTTCATATTGCAGATCTGCACAATGCAGGTCTTGAAACAGAAAAGGGAAAAGTCAGGTCATATCCCTGAGAGTCAATATCCCTGAAAGCCCTTGGAGAGGCCAAAAACAGATGTGAGAGAGCAGATGAGGGACTGCCTGAAGTGAAGGCAAACACTGATCCTTTCCTCTCCTTGCATCTCATGCTTTGAAAAGGTATTTCTTGGAGTACGATGTGGCTAAAACTATCCTGTGTGAGATGTAATTGCCTTGAAAAAGGTTGAAAGTATTCTGCAATCAAGGAGAGTAAATGGAAGCATGAAAGACAGAGATGTTATTGGTAAATATGGAAAAGTTGGACACCAAACACTCATGTCACAGCTTTAATGAGTGTTTGAGATGAGCAGAGCCTGGGCTGTCAGTCCCTGTACCCTCAGTGTTCCACTGCTCTGAGTGACAGCACCAGCCCAGCCATGGAGTCCCTAGGAGGCAGCTGGATTGGCAGCCTTTGGTCACTCTCCATCCTGCCCTTCTCACCTCATTTTCTCTCCTGGAGCTGCTCACCCCACTGAACTCTTGAGGATATACTTCTTCACTTAGCAGTGAGTGCCGAGGTTCTCCAGCCCTCACCAATGTGACATGAACTGGCCTCAAGCCCAGTGGCATGAGAGAGGCTCTTGGCTGTGGGGCCACAAGATCTCTGGGCCCATCTCCTCCTTGCCTCAGATAGGAAATGCCACACAACTTGTTCTTCATCCCAGTGACAAATGCAGCAGTAAGCGTATTGGCAAAAGGCATTTCCATTTCTAATTGAATAGTTATTCCTACATCCTCCTTCAGTTAGTGCCCTTCAAACCCACTTCCAGTAATTAAAATGGTAAATGTCTGCCTTTTATTTGCTGCCTCTGGTACTTTGTCCTTATAAAGCCTATGAAATGCCACAGCTTTGATCTGCCCATCTGCTCTGATCATGATCCCAGGACATCTTCAATTAACATGTTTTTAAAAATCTTGGTTTTTTTCAGATTTAAGCATTGATGTCTTCTACTGGTGCCTTTTACTGGTGTTATTTAGTTCCAAGTTATTAGTTAATCTGGTTATAGAGTAGTTATTATTTTGCTCTTGGCTATTTAGTTATACTACTTTTACCAAGAGTATTTTTGGTACATGTACACAAAAGAATATATGGATTTGGACACAAGCCTTGATGCTGTATTTGTGAAACTTGATTTGGGTTATTTTTGGCTCTGGGTTCATATCAGTCCTAAGCCTGATCATGGAGAGGGCTGCACTAGCAGCCAGGGGCTGTCAGAAAGAGCTGCCTGTACAGCTGTGCTGGTGGCCATCCTCGTGGCAATGGGCCCTCCAGTCTTGCTGAATATTTTTGGTCCTGCCTGGAGAACTCCCAATATATGAAATAGCAGCATCACTAGATGGCCCATGTGAGCTGTTCTTGTCTGACTAGCCGAGGCCAAACCTAGCAGTGAGGTTTCTTCCCTCAATGTTTTATTTTTTTATACTTCTGTGGCTGCTTCAGGCAGCAGGATGCATCTGATACATCCAAACCTGCCCTATAGTCCCACTAAATACCACTCTGTTATATAGTGTGGTTCTGCCACCTTTGCTAGCAGAGAACAGGGTGATGGCTGTCCCACTGTGTGGCCCTTCCCCTGAGACATCTGTCGCCCTGTTGTCACTATAGGGGTGACATGCATCTAAGTTATGGCCTGAAGTTGATAAAACTAGGTGTCAAACATGCTCCTAAAGTGCCCTGGGCTTCTGCTAACATCTGCTGCCAAATAGGACCTTCGTCATGAGGTATTATTCTGTTTGTTGGCTGTCTTCTTCAGGGCTTAGTGTGCCAAGTATTGACCTCGTGGAGGAATTTCCTTCAGTAAAGCTTTCAATCAAAGTATAGGACCAAAGATCAAAACCAGACTTTTGGACAGACAGAAATAAAGCACTTTGATCAAAAGAGAACAGAAAATTATATCACTAATTACAGTCAATGAATAGAGGCTGATGTGTGTATATGCACATGTGTGTAGGGTGCTTTAAAAACCTTGCAATTAACTCAGAGTCATGTTGAATGTCTTTGCAGCATAGCTGTTGGAGGAACACAAGCCACTGCTGGAGACTCTTTCATGGGAGTGTGCAAAATGAAAGAGGAACGATCTCTGAGTTTGCAGCTTGGCAAAACCTCCATGATCTTCTCCAGATGAGATTGTCAGTCAGTTGTGGGCCAGTTCTGATATTCTGATATGTTTTTTTGAAGAGGAAAACCCACGTATTTTGGAATGGAGATGAGAACCCTGGCTATTCCTGTATAATGCCAAGGATGGGTCTAAACCCTCAGTGAGATGGGAAGGACCCACTGGCCCCCTTTGTCCCTCTCCATGGGGGCTTTGCTTCTCTGCAAAGAGAAGTACTGAGGGGGAAGGCAGCTCACTGGCAAGGGCTATTCTTCCCTGAACCAGAGATTCCCCTTGCTCCCATGGGAAGAAGGAGCTCAAAGGGAAAAGCTGTAGGGCTGTGTCCATCCTATTGAGGATATCCAATGATTTAATGGACCCTATTTATTACACTACATAAATAGAAAAAATTCTATTTTCCAAGTCCAGCGGTGATTTTCACTGTCTCCTTCAGTGCTAATCCCAGTTGTATCCACTCAGCAACAGCAGAAACAAATTGTCACAATGCTTAGAGAAGTTCTCTGTACACTCAGTTTTACCTGGAGGAATTTAAAGAACTGTAGTCTAAACCCACATGTTCTATTTCACTGGGACATGCAGCTACAGCTGCATTTCAGGCTGGGATGCTCACACATAACCCAACCACATTTAGATTTGATCTCATGCCTTCAGTTTAACTGCACAGAATAAACACTGCAGCTGAAGAACAGATGTTCTTAGTTTTTTTTGAAAAAACACCAGTGGTACACATCTGTATTTGCAGGATTATTTGATCAGGCAACCTAAATATGACCTGATTAAATAATCATTTAAATAGAAAATTCCCCCTTTTTTAAAATGTGAATATCAATCCAATGTGACTTTTTTGCTGTCAAGTCTCTGTTTGTTTCTAGAAGTGTTCCAGTACTTAAACTCCATTTGTGAAGATGGCAGAAACAAGCAAGCCCTCAGCTCCAGCAGCTCTTGTTTGCCAGGGTGGATTTTCCTTGACCATTTTACATGGCCATGAATCTTCCTGCCATGCTTATGCTGGCAGTCAGCAATGAGCCCTCATAACTTTTTCCTTCACTGAGTTCTTTTGCCTATTAATGCAGCTTTCACTGCTTGACCCTCACTCAATTAATTTTTCTTCCAATGACTCAATGATTTTTTTTCCAATTCTATTCAGCAGTCTAGTCCTGGACAGGTAAAAGATATGTAAGACTATATAACAACTAATAATTGTGTCTGCAGCTCTGTAACCACAATGTGGAAACTTATCTACCAGATTAATACCAATGCTTCCTGAATTTAAATAGCCTACAAATAATGCCATGCTTGACATGCATTTGTCACGTATTTATCTGACATACCGTATCTTCATTGCTTCACTAGTCTTACTTGAAAGACAAGATAATTATGATATTTAGAAAATACTGTGGCCTGTGATAATTTTGGATTTAGTGACACATTCTTCAATATATGCAGAAGAATGCATGCTAGGAGGTCATGACTTCAGCTTCTTTCTTCTCTTTCTTCTTTTTTTTCTCTGAAGAAGATATCATGGAAGTGCTGGGTTAAATGCAGTTGGACTTGACGATCTTAAGGGTCTTTTCCAACCTAAATGGTTCTATGATTCTAAGATCTCTTCGATACCTGCAGGCACAGCTCCTTGCAATAATGGCACAGTTGATGCCTCTGTGTCACTCACCACTTCCCTGTGGTTACAGATGTCCTAAAATCCTAGAATGGTTTGGGTTGGAAGGGCACTTGAAGGTTTGACACTCCCTGCCATGGGCAGGGGCACCTTCCACTATCCCAGGTTGCTCCAAGCCCCATCCAACCTGGCCTTGAACAATCCCAGGAATGGGGCAGCCACAGCTTCTCTGGGCAACCTGTGCCAGAGCTTCACCACCCTCACAGGGAAGAATTACTTCCTAACATTTAATCTAATACTCTCCTCTTTTAGTTTAAAACTGTTCTCCCTTAACCCATCACTATCTGGCTGTGTATATGTTGTCCATGCTCTGGTTACAAGGAGGCTTCTACTCCTGCCTTACCTGACACCGAATTTCCACCTCTCCCCAAACAATTCAAGTTGTAAAAGCCATGACATCTGTTTTGACAGGTTGCATCCCACGAGGAGGGTATGTCCTTCTCCCCTGCCTGGGCTTTTTTGCCCCTGCAGTGTGAAGATGAGGTTACTGAGACCATGGGAGTTGCTGGTCCTGCAAACAGCTCTGTTTGAAGCAGACCACGGGACCAAGATAAGCATGAGAGAAAGCGCTGCACCCTTGCAGCTTTTGTCTGGAGTGAAAAGGAAAATATACAGTGATGGAGGGGCTCTTGGTTTTGATTATTACTGATTCATGGAAATAAAAACAATAACCCAGAGGGAGAGAGTGAGGGATGTAATAATGTCAGGTCAATCTCTGTTATTTTCCAAGATCAAAAGGAGCAGTGGGAATTTAGCTTTTATTGCCTTTCCCTTTTGTTTTCTACTTTTTGGCTTTCTTCCTCAAAAATCAGTACAGCCCTCTCTTGACTTCTCACACCCCTGTTCCCCCCATTCCTGCCAGTCCCAAGCCCACTGTGGGCTGTGTGGCACAGTACTGGTGTGGCACACTGGTCAGGGGTGCCCATCACTGCTCAGCCTGTCAGGTGCTACTTTAGAAGATACATGGTAATAATCCTTTCTTCAGTGTTTTGAACCAGGGTTTGCTCTCTTGGCAGAGCTCACTCCACCGTGTTGACGAAGGATGTTTGGGTGCAGCCAGGACATAAGTCTGAACAGGGCTCTCTCACCCCAGAAATGTGCTGATCAACATCCATCGACAGAATTCCGTTAATAACCTCTTTTCCCTTCAGCACCATCTCTAGTGTTATTTTCAACATCATGAAGGACTGAGTCTGCTGTGCTGGGGAAATCTGGCTAGGTTTATCTGGCTAGGGCAGAACACAACCTTCTTTGGGGCCACATCTTGATTAAGTAGCTGAACAATGCCTGGAAACTCTGGGCAGGTGGTAGAGTGGACAAATGGGAATAGGAACAATCAACAACCTTTCTGAGCTGAGTCCACATTTTGAACCAGCTCATTCCTCCACCTTTGTGAAGCTGCAGTAGCTTCAGCCTGTCCTGGCTGCAGCTGGGCTGGCCAGTGTGGCTACTCTCTTGGCTGCTTGGCCCAGAGGTTATGGATCCTCAAGGATAACTTGCATAATTAGTCAGTCCACTGCGTTTTGTGAAAATAATCAGTTAAAACTGCAAAACTATTTTAAAAAGAGTTTTAAAGATATTTGTGTCACATTGAGAGAATGGGAAAAGAGGGAGCAGTGACATAGGTGGGTGTGAGAAGGCTGTGCTGGTGGTGGTAAATAGCTGCTGATGCTCATTTGTAGAGACCAGCAGCAGCCCACTTACACTGGCCCAGGTAAAAATTGTTTATTATGACACAGAGATACTCTGTGGAGCATCAGAGCTGTGTAAGCATCCCCAGTGCAGGGTTTTCTGCAGTGTAAACAAGCTGTCTCTGACATAGCCACAGCAGGCAGAGAGGGCTTGGCTCTGAGCAACACAGCCTGGGTTGAGTTTATAAGTTTAAGAGGCACAAAGATATGTTTACATAGTGTGATACCCAGCAGTGAGGCATCCTTGCTTATTTTATGATTCCATCAGCATGTTCTTGACTGATTATGAATGGATTCCTTGCAGGTTAACAGGCTGGAAACTTTTTTTATTAAAGAGAGCCAAATCAAACCTTATTGAACAAATACATATTGGATCTCTCACTAACGAGTTTTTCTGCTGTTCAAACATGTTATGTGATATGAATGAAACTGCAGTTGAATTAGACTTAGCTGTTCATGTAGAATTCACAAGCTGCAATTTTTTTTCTCACAGCTTTATTTTAGGCAGGTAAGTTATTTTTGGAGGAAATGACAGTTTTGCACAATTTGGCTATGCAAAAGTGATTAATGACAATAGTATTTACTGGTCCCATTTTACGAGAAATTGAATCAGAAGCATACTTTGAAATGCAGAAGGGCTGATCCTTCCATGCCTCCCACCACTAACTCCTGAATAAAACACTTGTTTTGTGGTTTGCTTTGTAAGCTGCAAGCCCAACCCCAGGACTGTCACCTGAACTGAGTGAAGCCATTTTGGTACCTGCAGTGACTCTACTGACTTTGATTTATTGCCAGCTAATTTGGTATGAATAATAGCAGAACCAGGGTCACAGCTATATCCATTAGTGATGCAGAACAGAGCTTAAAAATAATCCTCTGACTGACATGCAGATTTATATAATGAAAGATGGGGCAATTCCAGATTTCTCCAGCAAACTGGTGTTAAACAAACTGTTCTGAGTGCTCGAGACCTAAAGCCTGTGATGAAAAAGAAGTTTTAGACAGAGCCTGTATGTGAACTATTTGTGGAATTACTGTTAGTCAAATCTATTATGATGCATTCCCTTATGTTCCATTTTCACCTGTTAAATTAAGCTGTAGCATTACTAAAAACCAAGAACTGCCAAAATAAGAGAGGGGACTGATGTTTAGAGCATTTTGGAGATTTCTTATACAGTAGAAGAAATTTGTAAAATTTAAACTAAAGTCACAAGCACAGATTTTCTCCATTGAGAACATCTAGTGTAATCCTCCTATTCTTCTGTCACTCCTCAGAATAATCTACAGTTCATAACCTAGGAAAAAATAGAACTCAAGAGAGCAGATGAGACTGATATCCAACTCCATATGAGGAGATTTGCTGCCATCTTTTGGTAGATGCATGTTCCAGAAATTAATGAAAAATTATCTCTCAGAGATACTAAACATTTTCTCCCTCTGCTCATCCTTAGCCCACCTGCAGCATCAGCCTCTGGAGTGATTTAAAATTGTGCAGATGAGGCATTTGGGGACACGGCTAATGGTGGACTTGGCAGTGCTGGGTTAACAGTTGGACTTGATCTTCAAGGTTTTTTTTCCAATCTAAACAATTCCCTGATTCTGTGATTCTGTGCACTCAGCCTCTACTGCAGGGGCAGCCTGTGAAAATTAATCTCAGCCAACAATATTCCAAGGAGCTCCCAATAACCTTGAGGGTGCCTGCGGGGCTGGAAGGGATTGATGTGGAGCAGGGGCTGGGCGGGTTTCTTCATGGTCTGGCTGCTCAGAGAAAAGCTGTAGGGAACAGTCTGCAATCTCTGCATGTCTACAAGTAATAAAATACCTCTTTATGCCCAGAGGTAATAAAAGAATATATTTGATAATCTGGGGCAGCAACAGGATGATGCTGAAACACTAATCTTAAAAATTAGGATTTTAGTTAAAAGTTAGTTATTTGCTAGAATTAATTAAGAAGCAAATGGGTAGATAGGCCTTGCTGAAAATAATTAAAAGTTAAAAGTTAGAAGGAAAATCNGCTGCCCAGCACTGAATAAACATACACTTTCTAACTTTAAATTGTTAGAGAGTCTTTTGTCCATCACAGTTGAGTATCGGTATTAGACCAATACTCATATTTTGGTAAATCCATGCAAGGGGAGGGAGCAAGGCTGGGAGACAGTGCTCCACAAATCACACTCACTACTATCAGATTTACCTTTGCAGAGGGCAAAGAGCTGAGGCTGCACTTTGGGAAGGGCAGGTTGAGGAGCTGCTGCTCAGGGTGAAAGTCGACCCTTGTGACTGAGCCAAATGGATGATGGGGAATGTCTTGTGCCCATGCTCCCCTCCGGGGTCTTGCCTGCCTCTGCATAAGCAGCCCCCTTGCTTCCCTTGCTCCTCTGACTCCTGGAGGAGCAGGTTCAATGCACCCCAGCAGAAAGCTGCTCACTGGTTTTTTGCTGGGGGATATTTTTTTTCATGGGACATTCAGTGAAATCCAGGGTAGACTTTGACAAGCCCCAGGATGCAGGAAAAGAGGGACCAGCTGCTTCCAGAGGGAGAACCGAGAGGGTGTTGAGAGCTGACACTTCACCCTGATTGCAACTCTGTGCTCTGGCTACAACACCCACAGTCATAGTGGTGCCTGGATCAATAAAATGACTGTGGTTAGAAGACCTTTCCAAATTTGAAAGAGACCTCTTGTTTCCATGGGTTCCTACCCTGGTGGCAGGCCGCACACTTTATTTTAATGTGGATTTCGTACTCAGCACAATTCCTTCAGCCTTTGCTGCCTCATCTGCCTTTCTAAGGTCGATATGTGGCTGCACACAATTCTTTCCCTTCTAGCACCTTGTCATGCCAAGAAATCCCTCAGATCCCACTGAATTCCACAAGCCACTTGATTTATACACTTCAGTTCAACATTAAGTTCCTTGCAGGGTTTATTTTGATTGAACCCTGACCAAAGTTCCCAAGTGCTATGTGTGTGCTCAGCTGGATGACTCCAACCTTGCTCCTGGGCTGTGCCGGGGCAGGCACCACTCACCTGCTTGTGGTACAGACCTGCCACGGCTGTGGGAGAGGTGCCCTTCAGAGAAATGCTGTTGGGAAAGCAAAAGCATGAGGCAGGTAAGAGCACAAGCAGGGAAACTATCTCCTCTCACCATCCTTTCCCACTGTGCAAGGGAGAAGGAGTGGGAAAGAACTAATTTAAAACAAAACAAAACAAAACCAAACCAACGTTCCCGTGGGCGGGATGTAAACTCTCAGCAATGATTCCTTTTTTAACACATCCCGTGTGTGGTGGGGGCAGAAGGGTGACCAGCCAGACCATCAGCAGTTTCCTGGCTGAGATGATTCCCCTCTTGATCTTGGGTGATTCTCTGTGCGTCCCAGGGACCTCCAACAGTGTAGGACTGGGTTTATATCTCATCCTGAAAGTGGCCCAGCTCCACCTCTGTTCCCCTCCGATAGCAGAGCACTCCCTGCATGACCTTTTGTCACCGGAAGAGTGTTGCCCTGGACCCAGTCCAGCTTCCCTGTAAGCTGTGAGGGCTGATTCGTGTGTGTGAGGGCGAGTTAGGAAAGACGTCAGCTCCCTAATTCATGAGAGCCTCTCTAAGACCCTCAGTCAGTCCCCACGGGGGAGTCATGCTGCCTCGCTGACCCCTGGCCCTCTGACAGCTTCTTTGGACACTCACCAGATATCACACACAGCCTCACCTGCTCACAGATCCTCTTTCAAATTGTCCCTTCCTCCTTTCCCACCACTCTTGCCTCAGCCAGGATATGGAGAATTGAAATTTTAACAAAAGGGGGAGTTAGAATTAAATGCTAAATTGAATTCTAGGTAATTCTAATTTAGCTAATTCAGACTAAATGGGGACTTTAATCGAATCAATATAGTTTGGGTTGGAAGGACCCTTTAAAAGTCACCTCCTCTCGTTTCCCGCAGAGCTGGGGATTCTGGTACCCAGGCGGCTGCAGGTGTCCTGGGTCGTACCGGGGCTGGCACTGGTGCATCTCGCGGATGCCGCATGCGGGGGCCGATGCGATCCCTTGTGCCGGTGCCGCTGGGGCGCGGCGGCTGCCCGGCGGAGC
>VXBI01003748.1:435001-522480 GCA_013397375.1 Toxostoma redivivum
CGCGGTGCGGCGCGGTGCGGGCGGCGGGACTCGGTGACGGGTCATGCGTGGGAGCCCGCAGCGCCCAGGGCGGGTTTGCCCACCCGCGGCCCGTCGCAGCGGGGATAAAACTGTGTCCTTACGTAATGCCGGGCATTGCGACACAGGAGCCTGCTTGGGAGGCGCGGTTGGCCGGGACATCGCGGGTGGCGGGGCAGCGGGCGCGGCGGGGTCCCGGCGCCGCATCCCGGGATGCCGCCGGCCGCAGTGGAGGCCGAGCTCAATGAACTGGGCGCTGGCCCCGTGACGGGAACAGAAAGGTCGCCAGGCGGGCGTGCGGCTTCTGACGAGCGCTTCAGCAAGCGGGATCGTTCTGCTCCTTTCCGGGAAGCAAAGGTCGAAGGTGGCTGTAACTGGCTGGGTTTAGCACCGTCTTGGCTCTGACATCCCTTTCACCTCGCTCCTCTGCACCCCCCGGGAATCTTCTTGCGGGTTGGCAAATTCATTCTGATATGTACCAAAACCCCAAGTCTCAAGCCAAGTAGGCAAACTGATTTATTCTTCCATTTTATTCTGCTTATTCTCAGAATGAAGCTTTTTACCTGTGGGGAATGTCAGTTTAAAAATCCCCATGTCTGTGCTTTCCCCTCTCATACCGAGCACTGTGGGGCAATAGCAGCAGCTGCCTCGATTCTGCCTTGTCACAGTCCTTGCTGCGAACAACTCTTGCTGGAGGGGGAAAAAGTCTTTGAGTCATTCAGTCTTTAGGTATTTGCAAAACATAAAGAAGGAAAAAAGAAAGGGTAACAAAATTTTCAGAAAATGGAGTGGAGCTGACTCATCATCAGTGACCAATGTAGGGTTGTGTCTCTGGGGAATATTTATAGTGATTCCAGCAGAAACAGATCCCAGCTTGTTTCTCAGATGGATTAGTGAGAATAGAGATGTGCTGCAGTTTGTTTGGTTGGGTGCAGCGGGTGGTTGAATAATCATCTTTCTCATGGCATTTCACCTATGAATTTTTGTCAGAAATGGGCTTTTGCACTATAGCAGTGACATTCCAGAATAATGCCTTCCCCCAGCACTCTCCATCAAAGGTTTTCACTGATCACCTTTTCTTCCTGTCCACATTTTGGGGTGTGTGTATGGGGGTGTGAAGGTATGGGGGACATCACTGTTGGCTGCTGTACCAGCAGGAGGATGTCCCCAGCCCTGGCATTGTTGAGATGGAGGCAGGATGCACAGCTCAGGCGCTTGTGGGCTTGGAATCTGCTGCAAGTAGGGAAGCATCTGCTGCCAGTGTAGCAGATGCTTCTTTTCTGTGTGAGCTTTCACATTGTGCTGGAAGACAAAATTCCATTTTAGTTACTCATCCCCATTGGTCTGGTGCTGGGTATTCCTGCAGTGGGGCTGGAAGCAAGGGATATGTCCCCTCCTGAGTGTGCTGCCAGGGTGTGCGCTGGCCTGGGCCCTGCCATGCTGGTGGCACGGGATGGGACAACAGCACTGCTCTTCTCCTTCTCTGCAGGTATTTAACAGAAACAGTTTAATTTAACATGTAGGGACTGTGATTCTGTGTTCTTCCTTTGCATTTTAGTAACTATGGTAGCTACAGCACACTGCAATATCCCCCAAGTTCATTTAATTGATACTTACATTTGATAGTTTAATAAGGGGTTGCCATAGAACACTGCAGTTCTTCATGTATATCCATACAATTAAGAGCAGGCTGTCTCTTTCTTTAATTCCATAATTAGTATAGCCTAAATAATAATATTTACATTTGCTTTTAAGGGGTTTATTTCCTTTATGCTCTTCTGTTTATTGGGCTACAGAGGTACTGCATAAACCCTTCTTTAAATCTGCTCCATCATGCATGCAGTTCCAGAGCAAAGCTCCAGCAGGAAGGCTGGGATCCTGCAAGTGTCACAGGGACGCTGCACGCTTTTTAATGCCTGCAACAAAAGAAATGATGGACTCTCAAATTTTGAGTCATAATGATGCATGGATTATATGATGTTGGCACAGTAGCAAGTTGGGACAAAAAGTGTTGTTAAGTATTGCGTCTAATAATGCTGAGTATTTACAAACCACGTGCTTTTATTGGCTTCTCAAAAGCCTTGTGAATGTGCCCAACTTGATGTTTGACCTCTGTATCACTGTGCATATATTTACAGGTAAGTATGTTCTTAACTCTGCACAATGAGGCTGCTGAACCTGATCTGAAGCAGACTGAGGGCATAACTTGAAGGGATTTGGGATCTGGACCATAAAACCCGAAGTGTGGAGCCAACACTGAGTTCCTCTGGTAGCCTGGGATGTTGTACAGGAACACTGGTGCCAAGTGGAACTGGTGCCTCCAGCCAGACGTGGGATGGGGAGGGAGCTGGGTTGTGCTCTGTCTGAGAGCAGAGCCTCATCCTTTGTGGTGTATTGACACAACAGACACTGACTGGGAAGTGACACTGCCCAGGCTGGGGGTCCAGAAAGGCATCTAAAAGCTGCTTCATTCCAAGGAATTATTTTTCCTTTAATGAAGGAGATAAATGACAAATGAATTAGTATTCTTTGTAACGTTGAGGCAAAAGACCCTAATGTGGGTTTTTCCCCATGCAGACAGATTGTACCTGGTCCCATAACCCAATGCTGTCTGTCCCTCCCAGCTGTTCCCAGCAGCTGTAATGTGTCCACTATGCAAGTAGCATCTTTACATGCTTGTGGAGACAGGGAGCTGGGTTTTTCAGATCTACTGGTACCATCAAGAAATGGTACTCGAGTTCAGATTTATTGGGAAAAAATGTGGCTACATAAGGATAAATTTTTACTTTCTTAGCCTTGAATCTGATAGACTTCCATTATCTTCATGGGAATTTTATTCTTATAATGGATTTGATTCTTATTTTAAATTTTTAGATTGTTCCTTTCCCCATATAAATATCATAAACCTGATAAATATGTGCAGGGAAACTTTAACCTAGGCATGTATGACAGTTATCAAGCAGAGATGAGTTTTCCTTTGATTGCAGCCAGTCCTTGTATTTGCCAGGGCACCCTGTGGGTTTGCTACTTTTTGGACTGAATTTGTTTTAATTGCCTAGAACTGCATCATAGAGTGAAAACTTAGCCATCTTTGACACTGGAAAATATTCAAATTTGACCTGCTGTAATGAGATCTTCACTGGGGCTTCCTCTTGGGACCTGCAGCTCCAAAGGGAGCTCCTGATTTTCTCCCTGTGGCACTTATAAATCAGGCATTCCTGGAGGTATGCTCACAGCAGCACTTGGAACTTATTCCTCCCCAGTTCAGGTTTTCTTCAGTCATCACTTGTGCTCTGGTGTTTCTTACTCAAGCAAACTTAAATATTTTCCCACTTAGAACACATTACAGATATTCTACTTGGCCTGCTCTGTGTGGGCGTTGAGGTCCATAGTCATGCTGAGCTATTTGCACAGTTGGACAAGGATAAAAGCAATGAATTCATTTCCGTCCAAACATAATCTGCGTTAATGTGCAGGGATCCCACTGGTGAAAAGCAAGGGCACTTGGCCATGGCCATTCCTTGATCCTTTAAGAGTTTGAATCCCTGCTAAGCATGCTTGTCTTACAACCTGTACTTGCACAGGATGTAATCAGTTTTGTTTTCCATCTGTTAAACTAGAGGTTTCTTATTAGCCAGTGCAAACAGAAATAATTATTTTTGTTTTGTTTTTGCTGACAATAGCAAGGTTAACCACCAAGTACACAGCTCCTAGCATTTTCCACACTCAGCAATTTTAAACACCTTGCTCTATGTGTGTTATATGATTTGCCTTAAAACCAGCAGGGATTTGGCTTTCAGTATTGTCCCCTAATTACAGTAATTATCTAAGTGGAGCTGTCATGTCTCCCACTGTTCTGGACTCTGACTGCAGCAGTGGAGCAGCCTGGCACAGCTCATGCACCTGATGGGCCTGGCTGTAGCCAGACATGATATACACAGGCATCCGGGAACAAAAACTGGATTCATTGGGTCTGGAGAAGGGAAAAATATGACTGAGAAAATCCAACCCAAGAGCATACAGCATTCATTTATGAAGAAAATATTTTGATTTTATGAAGTGACTCAAAGGGACTGTTGATAAAATAGATCTAATAAATTCCAAGATGCAGCTGGCAGAGCGGTGCATTATCTTTCAAAGCAATGCTTATTTGATTTTTCAAGTGTGGAGATTTGTAATATTTTAAATTTTTGATCATGCTAAATGGCAGTATCCATCAGAGGGTTCTGTGGGGCTGGGCTAGTCTGGCAAGGCAGAAGTATTTGCTGTACGCAAACAGCTCTTAGTGACTCCTGCCATCCCTCTCCTGAGTGTTGCCTGACTTTGGGTGGTGATTTCCAAGCAGGGCATTGTATCTGCTTCTAGTTACTTCAGTGAGGAGGAGAGGAATTACACAAATATGGTAATACTTTCTTAGGGTTTTTTTCTGCTTATGTTTTTGGGTTTTTTTTCCTTTTTCTCCCCCCTTTTTAAGGCTGATTTTGTGTATAAACATGAAATCCCTGCTTTTATGTTTTCACAAAACAAACCCAAAGCAGAGAAATTTAGGTCCAGTATAAGCAGCTAAAACTGCTTTGGAATATGAATTAAAAAAACCCCAAAAACTCTTTAGCTGGTTGAGTATTTTGGGATGCATTTTAATACTGAACCATAACTGGAAAGAAATGACATGCACTCAAGTAGTCTGCAACTGAAACTAATCATAGTATGTGTCCTTGTAGCCTACTTTATGTTCTGAAAAGACTGTTTGCTTTTATTTAGCCACCAGATCTGTTTTGTTCCCTCTAGGATAGGGATTCTTCCTTTATGCAATAGCAATATCCTGCTTTAACAGGCACCAACTTGTTGTCTAGAGTGCTTGGGGCACTGAGTGACTGCTGAAAGTCCCTGTCTGATCTTCATGGGGTGGTGAGCTTGCCTGAGAACTGCATCCCAGTCTGCAGCCAGAGAGATATTAAAGCACCCTTGTGTCCAGAGCAGATTTGTGTGGTATTTGAAGGAATAGTTTTCTTTTGACATTCAGTACTGTGGAGTAAGAATGTCAGGCAGTTTTTTGCTAACATTGAGTACTGTGGTGTAAGAATGTCAGGCAGTTTATTAAGCATTTGCATGTACATGTAGTAAACTGCTTAGTACTTTTGAATAGCCAAGAAGTTTGTCAATAAGGAATTTTAGTGCAACATCTGATATTGAGAAGATTAGCTTTATAAATATGATTTATCTCCTTTGCTGTGAATTTGGAAATCTTGTCTCCCCTAAAGAAGTGACTTTATTTGAATAAAGGAGTAGAAATTTTTGTACTTGGATAAGAAAGGAGATTCGCTTGGTTTGTTCCTCTAGGATCCTCTTTTCTCCTCTGCATATGGTGAGACAGTTTTCCCAGTGGCTGAGAAAATGGGATGCATTTATCTCTTTTGCAGGAGGCCATGGAACTAAGAATGTCAGGGCCTGCTGAAGATGGGAAAGTGAGGACCTCTGTGATAGTGGGGGCATCCCTAAGAAACAAAACACAGTAGAGAAAGCTGCCCCTGCAGTGTCCCCGCCACTGGGCTGTGCCTTTGCAGGGAGCTCCGGTCTGCATTTTGCTGCTGAAGCAGGGTTGTGGCTGCCCCCCCGATGGCCTGACTTCACAGGATGGCCTCCCTGCAGTCTGAACTTTTCTCAGCAAGCTCATTTTTTCTCAGGTGCACAGAAAAACACTTTAAAGGTCAATGTCTAAGGAGGCAACCCATTAGTAGCGATAGCAAAATCAAAGAAAGCTGAAGCATAAGAATGACCATTTGTTGATTTTGCTGACATAAATATTACCCATTTGCTCTTCTGAATTAGAGAAAGAGCTCCTAATGGTAGATGCTTGCTCTGGTTACATTTCATTAGTTAATGAGTTGGGGCCCTAATGCTTTGCATCAGAAAGAAGAGATCCATTTTGAGAAACAAGAGAAACATTTCCAAGAAATGGTTTGAAAAAACTAAGTTCATTCATGCAGTTATACTGATAAGAAAACAACAGTTAACTCTTCAGAAAGGCATAGAAAGTTCCTTTAATTTTAACATATATTTCCTCTGCAGCCTATTTCACATTCTCAGTGGCAAGTACCTGGTCGTTGCTGCTGCTGGCTCCCAAGCAAAATGAAATCATGCTATTTGCAATAGCTGTTTTCTTCAGGCTGTATTTAAGTGGTGGGTGAGGGATACAAAATGAAAGGGGCTGAAATGGGCTTAAGTTTCTTGTTGCTTAAAGGAATTAAGTAAGTTTCTGAACACTGTAGTTTCCTTTTATTATTTCTTAAATCTTCCTTTCCAGAAAATGGCTGTTCCACCTGCTTATGCTGACCTGGGGAAATCTGCCAGAGATATTTTCACCAAGGGATATGGTAAATAAAACCAAAATAAGTTTGGTCTTTTGCTGTCTACCTGATTCCTGAAACTGTTAGGATTTTATTACTTTCCCCTGAGAAATACTCCAGTTTTTTCCATTACAGTCCATAGAACCACAGCTTCACATTGCCCTTGGTGTTTGGAAAGGGAGGGTAACTTACTTTTCTTTTGACAAAATTCTTCCTGTTCCCCATAGAACTGTTGTTGTTTTTGAGAGAAAATTCTGTGTTGTATTTTGGCTGTGCCCTTGTGCTGATGAACAGGATCACTGATAGCAGTAGTTTGCTTATGAACAGAATACTGCTCACTGTGAATAAGTGTTATTACCTAATTTGGTCCCAGTTGTATTGCTGAGGTCAATAGGATTCATCAGTCAAGTGCTATCTGAAGTGAGTACAAGCTGCTTCTTAGAAACACATGGTTTGATAACTGTGCCCTAAGTTTAACTATTTAGTAGTTCACAGGTGATTTAGAAGAGCGTTTTAAGAAATAATTTAGAAATGCTTTTCAAATCAACATATATATGATTCATATTTTTTACTCACTATCTAGGTTTTGGGTTAATAAAGCTTGATTTGAAAACAAGATCTGAAAATGGACTGGTGAGTTTGGAAGCACATTGAAATTGAAAACATTGCTATGGTTTTGTGATTACTGTGTACTTTTTAAAGTAAATATATTTGTATTTATATGAACCAATATTTAACAAATTATAATTACTGATACATTCTACAAGTATAAGCATTTGCTGGATTGCATATATGTAGGTACTGACAAATACATATATTGCATGTATAAATTATTTTTTTTCTTTTAGGAATTTACAAGCTCAGGTTCCGCAAACTCAGAAACAAGCAAAGTCAGTGGTAGTTTGGAAACAAAATACAAATGGGTGGAATATGGATTGATGTTCACAGAAAAGTGGAATACCGACAACACACTAGGCACTGAGATTACTCTTGAAGATCAGGTAATTTTTGGCTCCAAAAAAGCAATTTGCAAATTCACTTATGCTGGTCTCTAATTAGAAATCCAACCAGTGAATTTCTTTTCTGTTCAGCTTGCACAGGGCCTGAAGCTGACCTTTGACTCCACCTTCTCTCCTAACACTGGGTAAGAAGTGAGTAAGCTAAAGTGACAAAAACCACATTTTAAATTTTTTTGTCCTGAGATATCCAGACATGTAATAATCAGCCTCTGTAGGATGAAATCCTGTACATCTCACTTAAATCTTAGTGTTAATAATCCCTTTTTAATCCTTAACTATAGCAAGCAAACTTAAACACAATAGCTTGAAAATTATAGTTAGAATTAGAGAGTGAAGAAAAAGTTGTGGTTTTGCTCCTTTGTGTATTTCTGGTCATGTCAGAGGATGAGCTGCTGCCTTAATAAAAGCACTAAACAAGTCAGCTGTAATGCAGAGCTTAACAAGCTCCAGGGGCCAGTTGGCCACAGCTCTGATAGGTTGACACAGAACTGGGCTCTTGTCCCAAGCTGAATTTATCATCTGAATTCTTGCAGCCTACAGTGTGCCTTGGTCGTGGATGGGTATTTCTGATACAGTGATTGGATGCCATGTTTTATATCGGCCAGAGGGATTAAGCAGCAGCTGTAGGTCTAGATGTTGGTTTATTTTTTCCCCCTGATTATCTTTGTGCAAGATGTGCTGCCAGTGAGTCAAAATACTCTGTACGTTAGCTTCCCAGAGCAGCAGACTGCACTGCAGGCTCTCAGAGTAATAGTCCTAGGGGAACTTTTACCCTGTCTTCCAAATTTAGTGTTCTGCATTGTCAACTGCTTTCAGTCCACTCCTAATTCTAGATTAATGAGATATTTTTGTTAATTAGAATAATCTCATGTGGATTTTTAGAATTATTTCTTAACTTGTAGGATTCTTAGAGAAATTAAAAGGAAAAACCTTGTTCAAGAATGATGTTACAGGTCTAGAACTATTTCTTGGGCGCTCCACAGACACTGTTATGATTGTCTTGAGAGGACTGTTAAATGTGGGTAAATGGAGCGAGAATCAATCCTGGTGTGACCTGGCTTAGTTTGACAGTGATGCACTATGTCTGAATATGAGACTTCTTCTTCCCCTCCTTATTACTTACTGACTGTGATGAATCTTTCAGCAGGTAAAGTCATTTTTTGGAGCACTCTGTGTTCTTACCTCTCTGTCTCTGTGACATTGGTGGGAGAGGTACTACGGACTTTTACAGAAGTTGCAAATGAGCGTTTTTGGCACTCCTGCACTTTATTTCTAATTCTGTAAAACACAGGAAATTCCTGGGTCGGAGCTAATAGTAATAAAAAAGAGATCAGTCTTTGTGTGGGTCTGATACAGCACCGATACCGTTCTTGGAGGTTGTTTTTGTTAGCTGACATGAGAGGTGATTTGAAATTTCAAAGTAGCCTGACGTTTCCAGAAAGATTTCAGTAAAGATTTGGTCAAAGACAGAAGACACTTTGTAAAAAGAGATGAAAAAAAGTCTTATTTAAGAGTAGCTGAATATACTAGACATAACTCTGGCGTTGTGAGGGTCTGCACCCTTGTTGTAAATCAATCTAAGGACACGTGACAAAATACTGTTCTGGCCAATAGTATAAAAATAAACAGATGACTCAGGAAAGCTTACTTCTGCCTTAACCTGGTATCTTTCTGGTGGCTGTAAATGGCTGTAACCATTAAAGTTCACAAAGTACCATAAGGATGGTGGGGATGTCAGAGCCACTGAAGCAGCCTGCTTGCCAGCAGAGACTTTCCCTCAGGAAACTGCAAAGTAATGATTTCCTAATGTCTGTCACAGTAAATAAAATTACCCATTTCACTAGGTTTGTTTAAAAATTGTTTGCCTGGGACAGGCAAGCAAGTCCACTACTGTGGACTTCTGTTGGCAAACCTGTAAACTTCTACAGTTTCCATTCCTTCCCTATATGTACCAAATTTCCATTGGATCAGTTGGAGATGAGGATATGGTTTTGTCACTTCCCATCTATGTGCAGCTGCTTTTCTGAAAACAGTCCAGAAGTGCTTTGTGAGGCACCACACCACATTTTATTGATCATTTGCAAAGAATTCACTGTAGCTGACTTAGGATTTTGTAAAGGTGAACACTAAGGCGGCAACATACCATGTGGTTCTCCAGGATGTACACATTGTGTTCAGGAACTATTACATTGAGTTAAAGTAAGTGATATGGTGGAATTGCTACCTACAGGTGTACCTTTCCAAAGATATGACATCTTTCTTTTCTCTTTAGGAAAAAGAGTGCTAAAATTAAGTCGGGGTACAAAAGGGAACACATCAACATTGGCTGCGACATGGATTTTGATATTGCGGGTCCTTCAATACGTGGAGCTCTCGTGCTTGGCTATGAGGGGTGGCTGGCAGGCTACCAAATGACTTTTGAGACAGCAAAGTCTAGAGTAACCCAGAGCAACTTCGCTGTTGGCTATAAGACTGATGAATTTCAGCTTCATACGAATGTGTAAGTACTGGTAGACAGGCACTAAGGAGGAATTTGGAAGGATTTTGCTGCTTACTAAACAAGTGGAAGAGTCAGAGGTTGAACAATGGTGAACAAGGGAATGGTGAATTTGGAATTAATTCTTCATTAAAGATGTCAAACTGTATTTTTTCAGCTGCATTACCTTTTCTTTGAATTGTGTGGGTGAGGAACTGGAACTCACTGAGCACCCAAGGGTCCAATGTCTGTCTAGCAAATAAGGACTGTTAGAATCCATTAGTGATATAATAAAAAAAGTAAACTATAAAAATAGTCTTTGTGAAAGCTGAAATAAAAGCAATGTTTTCCTTTTATTCTTGTCAACATCAAACAAAATGGTAGTTTGATGGGTAGATGAAAGAGTTAATCAGAGGATGAACAAGAACAGGCAAAAGGGAGTGACTGGAAGAGACAGGGACTGGGTTTGTTTTAGTTCTGGAAGGGATATGGTGTAAGAGTTTATTTGGTATTGCAATTTCTAATAATCTATTTACAGAAGTATTTGTCCTTTCTGAATGTGTCAACAGTGGAAAACCAAGATCAAATTCCGTGAAAACCTTAATTTCTCTGTCTCCTGTTTCGCCTACAAAGGCAGTTTATGTCTTTGAGGAAGACAGTTTTTTAAGATTAGGCAATCCCTAATCTGTTCTCCTGGTCCCCCCTTTCCATGGCCTTGGGTAATTGGATATTTTGCATGTAGCAGAGCTATTCCAGGCTGTTTCCATCTGGGGCCTGAACAACCGTTCTGCCTTCTAGAGCTACTTCTTTAAAGGCCTTCTGTTCTGTTTCATGCTGTTTTGCAGCGATCCGGTTTAGGAAGCTCCTGCTGCCTTACAGAACAGTCGAACCCCCACAGCCCAGACAGTATGTTTGAAGGATTGCCAAAGCACAAAAATGTGGGCAGAAAACTTCCATCAAAACAATATGTGAGGTCCCCTTCCACTCAGGAGTTAGAAGTTACTCCTTTAAATGCAGTGACTTTCAACGTAGTTGTGCTGTAGCAGTTCAAAACATTGTGTTACTAGCTTTCACTATAAAATGCTATGGTTATTATTACTCTTAATTAAAGCAACAGCAAAAATTAAATAACAGCATCAGGGGCTCAAATCTGTTTCTTGTATTCCTGAGGGTCTGTTTCACAGGTTGCTGTTATTGTACAAAACCACAGATGTATAATATGAATAGAAATCTTCATATTATTAACAATAATTATTGTTAATAATAGATTAGTTAGGTGATTGATGTATTTCAGCTTTGAAAATGAGTCAGAGCTTTTATAAAATCCCAGAAAGAGTTATGTGTGGAAATCCCCTCACTAGGCTGCTTGGCTTTTACATCTACACAGGTCAGTGTTTCACTGGGATGCTGTGACAAAGCAGATAATGTAATTCGGTAGGGCTTGAAGCATGTGTTTTTTGTTCCTGGCATTACAAAAACCGGCTGGGGACTCTAGCAAGTTGCTTGCCTTAAGGGTGCCTTAATATATTAATTTTCATAGTGGGCTAGTGGTTTTTTTTTTTGTTGTTGTTTTTGGTTTTTTTTTTAAATCTACGTAAAAAGTGCTTTTACCTGCATAAAGAAGTTCTATTGTTATTAGAGTTAAAAAGAGGTTGATTTATTATTATTTATTATTATTATTATTACTATTACTATTATTATTTAATAATAAAAACAAGGGAGGTAGGGCTGGATAATTTCTAGTTTTAAATATGACTTTCCTCATTTTTTAAGCATAGCTCAGACCGCCCCCCCCTAATGTTGCAGGTCAAGACAGAGCTGTGTGGGAACCTTGCACAAAATCTGCCTGTATAACCAGCTCTCCTCAGTCCTTTTTAATCCCTCCTTTTCTTGAGAGCCAAGCACATGCAGTTAATGTGAGCTTCAGTCTTATCTGAAGTAAGTATTGTAGTGTTTTACTGGAAGAATTGCTCTAACAATTTAAAAGGCTGTTGCTATTGCTTGAACTTTTAAATAGGCATATGCCTATTACCACTGTTTGTGCAACTGTTATGAACTAAAGAATATTGGACCAAAGGAGTAAAAGGGAAAAGATCCTAAATCTACCCCTTTTTGTAATCACTAAAGGTCTGGTGTACTGTAATAATTAGAACCAGATTATTTCACAGTTTAGGAAAAAACCCCAGATCTTCCTAGGGTTAAAGCCTGTTTTCTACACAATATTTGTATCCTTTCTTTAAGAAAATAAGCAAAAATGGAAATTCTGATGCTCACTGGTTTAGGAGGAGCGCAAGGCCTTTAGGAGTCTTTTGGTCTTGTTTTTATGATCTGCATGCTCTTAACATTTTGCCTTTTATTTACCACAATTTATTCCTATGTGACATTGGGGGCAGTAGTAATTGGAAGTTGTGCTACTCATCATTCAGCTATGGGCCAAAAACAAAATTAGTTCAATTTCTCTCTGCAAAGCAAGATTAGTTTCATTTATGTTTCTAGTCCGTAGACCATAGCACAGATGTACCATAAGGACTGTTGCAAATGGAATTCATTTTCAAAAGCCTATAGACTTGCACATTAAATTGGTATCTTCACTTCTGATACAGTTTCTCTGTCTGGTAAATGCATGCTGACATGGCAGTTTTGGGATGACTTGGGCTCTGTGACTGGGGTACACCCCTCTCAGGGCACAAGGAGACATTTGCCAGGGAAAATAATTATTTCAGAGACATGCAGGCAAAAATATATCTCTCTACTACTAAGACTCCTATCTGCAGGAAAAGGAATCTGTCATTGTTGGTCTAATTTTTGGTAGTTTGTCATGGGGTTTTTTCAGTTTCAGATGTTGTTGTAATATAATATTCTGCAATGAATTGAATTTATCTAAAAATAACTTCCTAACCAATCTGGCCTAATGTCTCTTAGTTGTTGCAGGGATATTTAATGAAGTGTAAGTGGATGTTGTGCAAATAAAGCTCTTAGTGTAAAAATAAAAGATGCTTGTTTTGGGGTGCTGTTTAAAACTACACTAATGCATTCCTTCCAGGAATGATGGAACAGAATTTGGCGGCTCCATTTACCAGAAGGTGAATGATAAACTGGAAACTGCTGTGAATCTTGCTTGGACAGCTGGAAATAGCAACACTCGCTTTGGAATAGCAGCCAAGTATCAGATTGACCCAGATGCCTCTTTTTCTGTGAGTCCTGTGCATGTACATTTATATGCATTTGAAAATATGTGCTTGTAACGGAAATGGAAAGCAGCCTTTCCATTAGCAGAGCATGGTCTTGATGCAGTTCTGTGCTGTGTAGTTGGCACATGGATCTATTTGTTTTGGTTTTTGCGGCCTGAGAGCACAGCTGAAAAAACTGCAGCTGTGAAGCAGTTTTGTATTTTCCAAAAGAGAGACAGAATGTTTTATTGTATTATTGGGCACTATTTTGAGACTGTTTTTGTGTCAGACTGGAAAAAAAATTAAAAATTACGTTAATAAAACCATTCTTTTCTACAGTGACTGTAGATTCTTTGAGATTTGAGATTTAAGTTACAGAAAAATTAACTTGATTTATTTGGGATTTAAAACTTGAAATCCCTTCATGCTTAAAAGCTGTTGCATAATTCTCAAGCATGGAGGACTTTGAAGAAAGATACTAAATTATTTACTAAATTTACTGTTTATTACTAAATAATGCTTTATTGTTTCCCTTTAAGGCTAAAGTGAACAACTCCAGTCTGATTGGGTTAGGATACACTCAGACTCTAAAGCCAGGTAAGTCTATGCAGAAAAAAGTCAGAATCAATAAAGTGATACTTTAATCTTGAAATATCAGAAGTGTTTTGGTGATAGAGTATGATGGGTTTTGTAAGATTGCTCTTCTTGTTTGGCAAGCCAGTGACGAACTTTTCTAGAGACTGTTCTGTAATTTTGGATATCTGTTGGAAGCAGATTTATTAGAAACCATTGTCCACTGACCAGTCAAATAGTCTTTCATTAAATATGTCTATGATTATTTGTGTCACAGATAAGTAACTAAATTTTTAATATTTCAGAGGCTTCATATTGCTTAGTTTATTCTTAAAAATGTGACTTTCTCAAGGTCCCCTGGCCCTGGAAGAGGACAATCTTACTGCTGCAAAATTGGTTTTAATGTAGTGTAATAGATCTGCTGCCAGAATACTGAGCAGATTGATATGAGATACTACAGCAGATGGGGCTTAGGCTTTTCCATACCCAGATTTTAAAGTGATTTAGAAAGGTATGTATCAAGATCTAGAAAGATTTTGAAAGATCAAGATTTAGAAAGGTATGTATCAAGGTTTTTGTAATTCTGGACTCTAAAATTAGATTAATCAGTACACCACCAGCAGTGAATTGGCTCAATTATTCAAAGTGATAAAAAGCAGAATCTGTCATCGTTTCTTATAAATTTCGTAATTGAGAAAGACTTCTTATCTGCAGATTGTTTTAAAATGCTCAGTCCTTCCAAGGTCAGCTGCCAAATCCCATTAACTTGGTTACCCAATAAATTAAAGCAGTAACAGACATGGCACTTCCTGAACATAAAGCTCATTCCAAGTTTTGACTTTTCTCTCCCTTTTCTTTCCCTTTTTTCTCCCTTTTCTCTGTTTTGCAGGTATCAAACTGACGTTGTCAGCTTTGTTGGATGGCAAGAATATCAATGCAGGGGGTCACAAACTTGGTCTAGGATTAGAATTTGAAGCATAAGGAGTGATTTCACAATTGCTAATCTGAAAATACAGCATAGCTACCTTCAGAAAATAGTGTACCTTTCAATGTTTTGTCTGGGGTGCAAGTGTTGCTACTATCTGTCCTGCTAGTCCTGGCTAAAGACAGCTAAGCTTTAAAAATTATGTTGTTAAAGAAGTGGAGACAAAATCATAAATAAAAAATCCTAGCTTTTTTTCTTTATGTAGTTGCTCATCACATCTGTCAACTGCCACATGATAAGAAGAAGGAAAGTGTTGATTACCTCAATATATTGATGGCACAATGTGTTAATGTGTTATAAAATCTGGAAATTGCAGACCACTGTATTGTACTGTTCATTGTGTAAGCAAAATGTTCTGATACCTAAGGTTTCAGTCACTGAGGGAATGTGCAAACTTGTCTGAAAAAGGGATTTTAAAATTTATTCTTTTAGATATGTGTTTCATCAATGGTTTGTCTTACTTGGTTATCCCATACCTACTGCTGTCTCCAGAATGCTTTAGGTTATCCACCTTGTTGAAGTCCCTGTGGAGGAAGTTTGATGTGACTCAGCCAATACTGCCTGTCCTGTGTTGTGATTCCTTACCCTTGCACTGATGGAAAAGCTTTTAAAATGGACATAATCAGGGAAGAGTGTTTGCAACTGCAATCATATAGTTGAATCACTAATTCTAAACCAGTTTTCTTTTATTACCACTTTTTTTTAGCAACTAAATGGGTACATTTTTAGAGAGTCTTCCATTTTGTGTGGAACTAGACCCCAAAATGCTGTACTTGACACTACTAAAAATGGATAAAAACCCCAAACCTGACTTGAATAAAATACTGAAATGTCATCTTTTACTCTGTTGTGAAAACAGTTTCATCTACAGTTGTGGCTCCGGCAGAAGACTGGCAACATCTTGGTACATGCTTTGTACCACACAAACCAAAAATACTTAGTAGGATTAAATTCCAGACGTGGCACTGTTCTTAGTGCTAAGTTCTAATAACTGCCCCTTACTCGTGTTTATCTCATGGATAAAACAAGATAACATGACTTATTTTTCTTTTATTACAGAATTCAGTAAGTTAATTACCACTCTTTATTAGCTTGGATCAACTTTAGTGGCTGTTCATTAGTATTTTTATTTTTTCACACGTCGGCCATTGCCGTGGGTGGCTGCAGATGGCAAGAGCTGCGGTGCAGGAGGATGTGCCCGATGAGGCAATGCCATTGCGACAGCGAAAGACTGCAGAGCCACCTCAGCCGCAGCCCACATCTTGGGCAATGCTGGCTCCCCTCTTACCGGGAGCCATTCCTGCCTATTTCCTATCTCACACTCCTGGGAGAAGTGGACCCCTCCAGACATCACCCATCCAAAAGAATCATGTGAAGTCAGCTCCCAGGAGCATGGCAGATGCAAGCAGTGAGAGGACCAGAACTGGCCTAAAGCTGAGACTGGAGGAGTCAGATCAGATACTAAGAAAAACCTCTTCACTGTCGGGGTGGTCAGGCACTGTACCGGCTGCTCAGGGAGGTGGAGTCACCGCCTCTGGAGGGCTTTAAGAGGCGCCCCAATCTGGCGCTGGGTGATGCGGTTTAGGGTTACAGTGGCCGTGCTGGTGGGGGGTTGGACTGGACAGACTAAAATGTCTCTCCCAACCTTGATGATTCCATGACTATGATTCCAAAAGTAAGCGAGCGACCTCACGATCTCATGACTACCATTCCACAAGTCCCCCACACCGCCACGCTCCCCTCAGCCCCTGCGCGCGTCCTGCGCCTTCCCGCCCGTGCGCGTGCGCGGCCGCCTCAACGAGGGGCGGTGCCATCGCCACGTCCGTGAGGGGGCCAAGATGGTGGCGGCCGGTGGCGAGCGGCGAGGGCCGGTGGGCCGCGCCCTGTGCTTGCTGCTGCTCTGCGGCTGGGCCCTGGCGGCCCGTGGGCAGGATTCCCCCGGTGAGCGCCGCGGGGCCGGGCGGGGGGGCTGGCTGCGGGCTATGGGCGCTGCGCTGCCGCCCCGCCGGTCTTCCTCACCGGTGTCTTCGGTTGGGCCTGGAACGCTGTGCGGCCTCGGCCGTCGCGGGTCGTGCCTTGAGGTGACCGGGCCTGGCCCTGGGCCTGACCTCGGCCTCTCGTCTGTTTAGGGGTGCGTTAGGGGCAGCGAGCGCTGGGCTGTGCGCAGGGGCAGGGCAGCGTCCGGGCGGGGGGAGGGATGCCGCCTGCCAAGTGTGCATCGCTTTTGTTGCTGTGAAGAGCAGTTTAGCTGGTTACTTCATTCATCAGACTTGGGATTTTTATACTCTGCGTGCCTAATTTTAGTCTCCCCTCCCCTGGAAATTAAGTTTATGTTATTCTTCAAGTTGACTCCTAGTTAAGTGTTTCCTTTCTCCCCCTTAAAACTACAGACGGCTGTAACCAAAGGCTAATAAGAAATGCGTTTCAGGGGCAGTGAGTTTCTCTTTGTTTTGGATGGAATACGGGCTGGGCAATGAAGAGAAAGGAATTAGTGGAGCAAAAAAAAAGGAGCTGTTCGATCCATCAAACAGTGCTTGTCAGTCAGTATCTCCACACCAGCTCTATTTGTGTTGCCCCTCACCTGCTCTGATGGGTAGGCGGTGAGAATTTGGGACAGAAACCTGTAGGAAACTGAGAGTTTTTAACTTCAGGAGTCACAAAACAACTTGCTTTCTAAAAGCAGTTTTCCTGGAAGTGTGTTTTTGCCATGATGTGTTTTTATGTGTGATGCTTGTGTTGCTAATTCTATCACCATGACTGAACATTAGTATCTGTTTCTGAAGCTGAGGCATCTCTGGGTCTAAAATCATCTGACAGTGTTGTGTAATTGTAAACAATGCAACCACCATTTATAATGCCATATAGTTTGGGGTAAATATTATAAATCAGTTGTGGTTTAGCTGCTAAACTTCCAGCTGCTATTAAAATAAAAAAACCCAAGCATATTTAAGGAATAATAGGAAATTGCTCTTTCTCAGTCTGAAGGTGCAGAAATAGCCGCTGGGAGTCCCTTGCATTTAAGTATATATCCTGCTAAAACTTCCGTGTTAAAATGAATTCAAGAATAATTTGAAGTGTGAGGCCAGATGCAATGCAGTTTTATAGGCAAAATATGCTTGTTTGTATTTCAGACAGTTTAGCTATTACTCTCTATTGGTTTTTGTCTGTTTGGGAAGGGTAGTAGTAAAGTTGACCTCACTCACAATATGCCAGCTAGCTATAAATATGAAATTACCTTGCAACTGCCTTTCCTCATATTTGTTTCTGCATATGCAACTAGCTGGCTTAAACCTGAGGAGAGAGAAACTTGTCCTAGATAAGAACTGAACAAGTTAATGTTGATATGTTAATTCAGACAAGTAGTTTTATGAGCAACAATAAGTGTGTTAGATGTGAAATGGTTGGCTTTGAACTTCAGCAGAGGGGCACTGTGATGTCTGCTTCACTTGAGATGAGTTGAGTTTTCTGTGTTTTAGTTGGTTAAAGAATAATTAATACTACAAAAGTGTGCTGTGTAAACAAGAGCTTTGTTGTAATTGAACCTCAGCAAATATACAAGTTCCATGAATAATGTGATTCATTGTCCCCTATATAATATTTTACTTACAAGTAACCTGGTATAAGCACTAGGTTGAATGCTTCATTTCTAGAGTCTGTAACTTTCCAGTGAGCCTTTAAAGTGTTTAATAGAAGTAGTGTTGCTTTTGTAAAATGAAAAATTAGTTTGGCATGCCAAAATACAAGGCAAGTATGGTTTCCCAGTTTAAATGAAAATGCGTGCTGAAAGTCTAAAATTTATTCTACATTTTTTAAGGTGCTTCCGGATTTGAATCTGGTAGTGATGTGCTGCAAATATGAATAGTTTGCTAATTTTTAGGTTTAAAACAATTGGCTATTAAACTCTCTCTGCATCTTTTTTTTTACTATCCCTTGGATACAGAAAAGGTATAGTGGGCTCTGCATCTGGATTTAATGCTCACCTTGTTTTTTATGTAGTTCTACAAAGCCTTCCCAACATTGGAGTGATGCTGAATTTGCCTGAGGGTGCATTGTTACACTGTTCTTTCTGATTTACTTCATTACAGTAATTGCTGCCAAAAAAAGGCTTTCCTCCATGAGCATGGGCAATGTTTCTTTATGGTTCAGTAGTTTCATTTGAGTTAATATAAGGTTGGAAATCTGTTTCAGTGTCTACAAATTCAATAAAAATTAGTGCCTGGGAAGAGGTGCTGGGACCTTGTGTAGGGGACTTTGCAGCATCTTCTCATTTTTTGTTCATAAAACATGCAATGGTGAAAGATGAAAAACTTAACTGCAGGAAGAGCTTTCCTGAGAACATCCTCCTTTGTAGACCTCAGCTCATTCTGTGGGAGGAAGAATTTGAAAATGGAGAAAGTGCTAATCGTCTATGATTCTACAAGACGTCATGAATCCACAGAGGGAAGGATGACATCTCTTTGAAGTTCTTGTGCCTGGAAAACAGGTGTGCTAAGTTTTTCAGGGACGCTGACACACTAATCTAGAAGGCATGTGCTTCCAACCTTTAGTTCTGTCCCACTCAAGACGTTTCTTTGGAAGTTGCCAAAGTGCAGGACTGTGTATTTCTGCATATGAATGCTAAAAAGTTTGCAGTGTGACATACGCTGTGTTCTTCATATGATTTCTTGTCTATGAAGGAAATTTGTGGCAATAGTTTTCTGTCAGAGAAGTCAGTGCCTTGTGCATAGTGCTGATTGTTTCTCATCCTTTTCTCAGGTCCTGTGAAAGCAGATATGCTTACAAGAAATATTTCTTCTACAAGTGAGAATGAAACACTGAGTAGATCCCAAAATTTGACAGACAGCTTGCAGAGTTTAACCTCAGCAAGAAAGGAGACATTCCCAACAACAGCCAAAATCAATTCGGTGATGGCAGGACAGCCACTTACACCCAACGGTGACTCTTTGTCACCTGTTGTCCCTGCTAGTCCGGTATCACAGGTGGATGTTGATGCTTCTGAAGATACTAAAATTGAGGAAGAAGATCTTCTAACAGATTTGAAAGACACACTAAGTAATTCCCCACCCATCATAAAAGAAACTATGGAGTCAGATGGAGATGACTATGCTTATGAAATGACACCGAATTCCAGATATAATCCAGACCTTCTAGACATATCAGAAGATGACAACTCTGACACCATCAGTAATTACAATGAGGAGATCAAGACCCTTGATGAGAAGATAAAAGCTGTTTCTGTCTCAGGGTTGGATGAAGAAGAAGATGGCCACTTTTTTTTTCATCTGGTTGTAGTTGCCTTCTTAGTAGCTGTTGTTTATGTCACCTATCACAATAAGAGGAAGGTAGGTGTGCTCTAAAAGGTTGAGAGAAACAGCTGGAGTGTTTAAAATAAAGTTGCATTCCCTTGTACATGTTTTTAAGAAGAGGAACTTAGCTTTATGAAGAATGAAATCTTTGACCACTTGGTCTTGTGGTGATACTAATATGCAGATCATTAGTGTAGTTTTTATCTGCACAATGAAAATGAGCTTACATCAAACATTTATGATAAGAAAATTAGTTAATTGGTAACATCACTAATCAATCAGTACAGTAATGGACACTGGCAGTGCACAATATGAGTTCTCTAAAGGAGACCTAAACCAAGTCAAGTGAGGGTGAAGCTAATTTTTTTCTGCACAGGAAAACAACAAATTAAGGGAGGTTTAATTGCAAATGGTCTGGGAATGCTCTTGTTGTGATTGTGATAATCCTTCTAATAGTCATTTTAATATGGTTTTTATATCATAGACATTCTGAGAGTGTTTTAGAAAATGTTTAATGCTGCTTCCAGTTTTACACAGAGAAGCTACTATGTTACTATTTTCAGGTAAATGTTTCTTCAGTACAAATTAATTCTCTGTGTCTCAAAAATAGCCTGACTGGTGTTACTCCAAAATATATTACTAGCATTAAAAATTAACTTCAGCCCAACCAGACACGATAGAGGTGCATACACAAATTTGCATTAAACCATAGATTACTTTTTGGATAAGGATTACCATAGATTACTTTTTGGAGGAAAGTTCAGTGTTTACTTCAGAGCACTGATTTGGGTGAGGATTTGCAGGACTCTGAAAAGAAAGCAGCTAAAACCCCAAAACCTTCTTTGCTGTGCAGTGGCCTATTTGTAATGTGCATTGCTAGTTCTTTATAGGGGAAGATGTTGAAGACGGTTGCATTTTGAAAATTTTATCAGAGAGCAGTTCAAATAAGTGATTAAAGTGATTGCCATAGTAATGCCCTAGCCAGCATGGGGGGGTAAAACCAATGATATCAGTACCACTGTGAAGCTGTCTTTCAAATTCAGAATGTTTCTGCACAGCATCTATAAGTTGTCCCATTTTTCTTCAGATCTTCTTACTGGTGCAGAGCCGAAGGTGGAGGGATGGCCTGTGCTCCAGGACAGTGGAATATCATCGTTTAGATCAAAATGTTAACGAAGCGATGCCTTCCCTGAAAATAACCAATGACTACGTGTTTTGAAAGCACTGTTATTTGAGATTGCTAAACTTATCACTCTTTGCCTGCCCAGTCGTGTAATGATATTCAGGTATTCTAAATAAGCTGCTTGTACGGAAACGAGATGTACTCTTTTTGACCTGGATGTTTTGGAGATTAAATCTCATGGAAGATCAAAGGCATGATCCATCTGTTTGCTACTTTGGTTGGGTTTTATATCAACTGTAAAGATAGAGAGTTTAATAAATTAGTGCTCTTTCCATGCATTAAGCATCATTCTCTTCTGTCTGGAGCAGTCTTGATAGTTATACTACAAAAAAAAAAGCATAAAATATTTTAGGTCTAATAAAGTAATGACTTTGGCATCACTAAATCAAATTAATGATCTCTTTGCTAATCACTTACATGGCTCACAAATTCCACTATATTGCAAACTTAAAATATAATTACTTTTTTCTGTGCTTTAATTCTGATGCAGTAAGTCTTTAATCTCGTTGTTTTCTGATTCTGTTTTCTTGTTGCATAATTTGATCCTATTTTGGCAAAATAGCTAGAATGGCAATTTAATAATTGCTGTATATGTTCATGCCATAAATAATTTAAAAATAATTATGTATAACCCATTTTATTTCAGAAGTTTTATACCATATATTTCCTAAAATGTTTAAGGTGTTTGTGAAGTTATGCAGCTTCTTGACTGTCCTTTTTTTTTCTCAGATGCTATTTATGACTACTTCATTGTCTCTGTAATTAATGAGTGGAAAACAAGTCTTGTTGAATAATATTACTAAAATATAGATAGCTGACTGGATTTCAATACATCAAAGCTTTATGTTGAATTTTGAGATGTTGGGAAATGGCTATGTGATTTGTTATATTATAAATTGGAGAAACTGTAAGAATAACGTACTTGGTTGGTTTTCTGACCCAGGTAACAGACAGGTGAAGGTAAGGGTGTGGGGGCTACCAGTCTATGGACAGTGCACTCTCATTTTTGACAAACATTTATGCATTAGTGTAAATCAATTTTCTGCTACAGTAGATTTTTTGTTTGTTTTTTTAATTTGTGTATTGTACTTCTGTTATTTATGTTTCCATGAGTTGTAAAATATAAAATTTTAGTTTTCTGTACAATCTGTTTGTGATTTAGTTTTCAGACTGATACATTTGTAAATAATGGTGAATCAGAACCCCTTAATTAATGACTTGGTATTCAAGTAGTTATGTAACATTTGGAAACAAATCAGCTTCACGCCTGTTGGCATGAGGAGTCTGAAGGCATGATACTGTCTTAGGAATTAAATGCTAAAAGTTCTATATTCTATTGTTATATGCATCCTTTTTATAAGCACAGGAAGTAAAGCACAAACAAAATATCCCAAAACTCTTTTCTTGCAGTAATTTTTATTGTATTTGGACTTGTATCACTTAATATTTTGAATAAGGTTTTTAAAATAAATTACAATAATAAGCCTGTGTTTCTTATCTCAACTATTTCACTGCATTTGTACAGTAACTTATGATAAAGAACTTGCTTATGCTTGGAGTTGGAAACCATTTCAAAACCATCTTTTCTGTTGCCCATACTGGGTGTATGAATGTTCGTTATATGTATCTGTTAAATGCTGTATAGGGTAGATAGCAAGGCTTAAATTGAATATTTTAAGCTATGGGAACTAATACATTCTTTAACATGATTTGTTTAGCTTAAGTTGTTTAGTCTATAATTCTTGTGGAAGATACTTGAAATTCTTACCTGAACATACCTACTTTGAAGCGTAACACTGCTGTGGTCAAGATCTAAAAGGAAAGGTTACTTTTCAAACCTTCTTTGGGATGTTTAAATAATGAAATTTGAGGAGATGGCTAATGTTTTTGCTAAAACTACTGAACCAAAGAAGTTCAGCAACTTTGTCCTTAAAAAAGTTACTGATTATAAAGTGTAGTGATTTTGACAGTAGAAAATAGCACATTCACCCTTGGCAGAAGCTAATGTTCCTTTCAACTTGGTACCACAGGCCTTACACAGAAGCCACAGTGAACAACCTGACTGTGCAGATACCCACATGAGAAGCTTCATTTTCTCTTCAACACACCCAATTAATTAGCCCATAAGGACGGATGTTGCATTTTCAGCTACTTCCCTCACTGTAATAGCTACAATACTGTTGAAAAAATACAGAAAATCAACATCAGTCTAAATTACTAGAAATAAGGCATATTTTCTTATTTTCTGGAGTTCATAGATTTGAGCTTCATCTATGTTGGCTGTCTTCCAAAGCTCTTGAAGCACAGTTCAACTAGTGGAATAAAACCAATGTAAATGTGTTCTTTCAGCTTTCTGAACAACTAACAGTGTCTTCTTTAAGACTATATGTTAGAGGAATAATCTTGCATTTCCTTGCCCTGCTTCTTTCAAATTGACCTTGTGGATAGGCTGTCTCTAAGGAGAGGTATTTATTAATCTTTACAGGTTTTAAGCTGTTCTTTGCAACAAACTCAACTTCTGGTGGAGGAATGCACACAGCTAATGGCATGATTGACAGCTTTCCCTAAAAAGCTCACAGACGGCAAAGGTCTGGTTTAGCTCAGTTAGTAAACCAGGTTGTTTAGCAGTCAGCACATTTTAAAATGCTTGTAGGTTTAGCTGTGCAATGACAATACTTGTCCCACAGCTGTGCAATGTTTTTCAGTATTTAGGCCTAATGACCTTCATCTCCCTTGGGCCAGACTGTAGGTGTTAAATCAGTGCTCCACTGAATTGCCCATGTAGCTGTTCTCTGAAAATGCTCCTCATGAGGTTACTTTAGAGGAGAAAATCACATGAGCCTTTTACTCGTGAAGTCATACCAGGACTGAAACCTTTTGAGTTGGGTAAGTGATGTTTGAGGTCATGAAATGATGGTTTGCACATGTGTCTTCTACAGCTTTGCCTCACTCAAATACTTCAAACACTTAAAATGAGGAGTCATCTTTTGCTTGCTCTACTATGGTGCACATCCTCTGTCACAGAAGTAAGAAAAACTTCTTAAAAATAGAAATAATTTTTAAAATTATGTTTTTCACTAATGATAATAAGGGCAGCTTATGAGAATAATTTTAAATTCAAAGGGAATTAATATGGATTTGAAATCCTTGAAGTTCTTTAAACTGTGGGTTTTGTTTGGGGAGTTACCTAAACAGATGTTGGGTAACTAATGGGATACTAATTTATTTTAAGGACTTGTGGTGAGTCTGTCACGTTGACAGTTACTGCAGCAAGTTGCCTGCCCAGGGGATGGTTTGGTCACAGCAAAGTTTGTGGATGCATCACAGGAAATGATACTGTCATGATAATATCAATATTCTTGAACCTGTCCACTGCTGATGCCCGGCGTTCAATAACAGAGGCTGCAGTGCCAGTTAACAGCGGTGATTTGTGTCCTGAAAGAGACACCCTGCCATCCAGTCCCTGCTGTGTGGCAATGTAAAAGCGAAGCTGCATTTGTAGCAAGGTGATCCCGGAAGCAAAGTTGGCAAATGGCGATCTCTCAGCTCCACCCTGGCCCGGGGTGGTGCCGAGTTGTTTCTCTAGCTCGCTTAGGTATCATTCTCCCGTGGAGAACGGATCTTGCCCTTGCGCAGGTGAAAGGTTTGACATGCACACAATGATTTTGACTTTTTTTCCCCCAAGGATATTTTTTCGTTTGCAATAGCCCTTGGACTATTGCCTGAGCAAGGGAAGTGCTTGCTGAATTGGCTTAGGTAGTTAATAGCTATTGCCTAATAGCACCAATAAAGGGGGAAAGGTTTTTTCTGATCTGGTTTTACAAGGGCTCTAGCAGCACCAGGAGAGTGTGGCATGTGTCATCCACTGTGCAATAAAAGAGCCATTTGCTGATGGGACAATCAGGGTTGAACTACTGGGCTTTAATTTCTTTAATAGAATTTGCTTGTGGAAAATTAAGAGCAGGCAGTCAAAAATTCATGAAATGCTGAGATCAAACAGGAAAAAGCAAGTGGATTTATGTCACATCTCACCAACAAGAAATGTCTTTAATTTCTTTAGTGAAGAAAGGAAATTTTCCCACATTAAGGTGAATTATGACTTCCATCAATATTCTGATAAAAGGAATAAAATATTCCTGAAGAGCTTTCTGATTAAACTTCCTGAGATGAAAGTTCAAGCTCTATTTATGCAGATTCTTGTTAGTGGCTGAGTTTTATGAAATGAGGAAAGAAATAATGAGTAGGATAGTTTAAACAAATGATACATTTCACTTTTATGATACAGGAAATCAGGTATTTTAAAATATTAATGGTTTAATTTTAATTTAGCAGCAGTGCATATTATTCAGCTCTAAGTCAACTGTCCTTCGCTGCTGCTCAGTTGTGTACAAGGTGAAGAGAGAAGGGTTTATCTGATCAGGGTGCTCTGAGTTATGGGAAATTAATTTGCAAGGTGGAGATGAAAAATGTCATATCTTAAATGAATTTCAGAGCTATAAAAATAATAGGGAAAAGAGAGAGTTCTCTAACACAGGCTCCTGTTAATAAAAACATTGGTCAGTGGTTTTCCTAGTTATGGTCAGTTTAGGAAACCTGCAATGAACCACAGTGGGGGAGATATTATTTGCTTTTATTGCTCGTGGAAACCTGGCATGCTGAGCTAAGAGAAACCTGGCTGGCAGCAGGTACTTGCTCAGGCTTCAATTTTCTGTCTAAATTTGGAGGCAGTGAAGCCTCCTGGGGTTGGGGGATAGGAGGGACTTTTTATCTGGCAGCTGCTCTTGTTCTGGAAGGAAAGGAGCAGGGTCTCCCAGCAGAGCTCCTCACCTGAGCTGCTGTCAGGGAGTGAAGGCTGCACGTGTATGGTGGGAGGTCCTGTGGGCAGCACTGGCCAGGACCTGGGTTACTGAGAGCCTGACAGGCCCCGAGGAGGCTCTTGCTGTCCCTGCCTTGCCATGCTGCCTGCTCTGGAAGGTAAGGGGGTTCCTAACCCAGTGAAAAAATTCCTCTTTCTTTTTGAATCTTACTCCTGGGCTGATTTTCAATCATTTTAGGGTGCTGAGCTGGTTGACCGTGCAGCCAGACCAGTGCCAGAGGTTCAAGGCATGTGATGGAAGTGTTGAGAGCAGAGGTGGGGCTGATCCCTGTTCAGTAGCAGCAAACTGTTCATTGTCGTTTCTCATTACAGTTACATCATCATTACCATCAAGGTTTCTTGTAACGTTGTGTTGCCCCATGGCAGGGGAGGTTGGAACTAGATGATCTTTAAGGCCCCTGTCAACCCAAACCATACTGGGATTCTGTGATTGCAGAGCTGTTTCTAAGTTGTCTCAAACAAAACCCAAACAAGAACATTTCACACTGTAGCAGAGACCAGGTTACTGATGGTTGCTACAGTCTCAGCATCATGATTTTTGTTGCTGAGAGGCCAAGCCACACCAAGAATTTGGAGTCTCTTCTGGTTTGCCTTGTTTCTTGTGGAAATTTTCTTGTGGGGAATTCTCTGAGCAGACTCTCTGGGGAAGCTGAGGGGTGGTGCTGCTCCATTGCAGTGCTGGTGTGTGTGTGTGGTCTGCAATACCACAGCACCCCCTGTGCTGTGCAGCTTCCCTGTCTTGTCCCAAATCCAAACTGAAGCTGCAATTTTTGTTCCTACAAGGCTGAGTAGCTTTATGGGAGTGCTAAATCCTCATGCAAGGCTGATAGAGCAGTAATCTTCAAGGCCATGTAGCCAGCCTGCACAAAGCAGCATAACTAACAACATCTCTTTTTTTTTTTTTTTTTTTTTTTTTTCCATCAGGTGTCCTTTAAAGAGAAGTCCCTGTACTGGTTTTTGTCAAACTTTTCTGATACAGACCATATTAGTGTCCTTGTTGTAATAAAAAAAATGGTTAATGCAAGAACTTCTCAGCTTCACTGTTTCCAATATATCTAACTAGAAAGGGAGAATGACATCTCTTCTATAATTGATCCTTAAATCATTATCAAAATCATTTAGCAACCTTCTAAAATTTATTTTTAATTACAAGGTCTGTTGCCTTGTTATTAACACTGAAAATCACTAATCTATGCTATTTCCTATCTTGATTAAAAATAAAATATGTAGATTGTGTTATCCTTATTGAGGTGCACTCATTGAAGTTTTATTAAAGATTAAGTGAAACCAGATTTAATCCTTTTGTACTATTCTGTAAACCATGTTGAAATGTTGGTATTTAAGGAAGCTGCTGGGGTTAAGAACAGGACTTGAGTTTCACAGGTGTACCCAGGCTACTGAAATATTTAAAATTCAGGTTACATGAACTGGGAGATTCTTGTGTTTGTTGGTCACAAAGCTGACCCTCATTAGCAGCTGGCTCTGCAAGGCAGCAGGATTAGGTTGAATATTTTTGTCAGCACCTCCAGCACCATCTTGCTGTGTCATACGGTGGCTTGTGAGGACTGATGAAAGTGCTTTTTGTCCCTGGGGAAAATGTTTATGCTCTCCACATAACTGTTCCCCCTCTCTGCAAGTTTGGGACAGTGAATTAAACCTTCAAACATAGCATAGTTTTTTTGATTTCAACAAGCCCTAATGACTCCCTTTAGACTTATCTTTTCAGGTTAACTCATGCTTATTGTTAATAGTTAGATTTCTAAAGTAATAGGGTGAACATTCTTGAGTTGCAATCACTGGGGCAAGAAACATCTGATTATCCTTT
Organism: Toxostoma redivivum; assembly: GCA_013397375.1. Taxonomy (NCBI): domain Eukaryota; kingdom Metazoa; phylum Chordata; class Aves; order Passeriformes; family Mimidae; genus Toxostoma; species Toxostoma redivivum. Next base: position 462,780 of record VXBI01003748.1, read on the forward strand.
ATAAAGGTGCAAAGCTTTTTCAAGATCTAAAATTGTGCTTTTAGTATTAGCTGACAAATTCTACCAGTAAATCTGGAATAGGTTTTAATTTCTAATGTATGCTGACTGTGAATCCTAACAGTTGGAGTGCCAGATGTTCAGAAAAGGAGAATTATATTCCATATTGTTTGGGGAGGAAAAAAGGGTTGGAAAAAAGGACATAATGGCATCATGCAGAAATTAAACCAAAATCTTCCAAGCTGCAATGTCACATTTTCAGCATCATTCCTGGGAAAGATTCTCTGCATTGGAATAGGTGATTCCTAGAGAAGAAAAGCTGTCTTTGATCCTGAGTATAGAGGATTTGGGCTGGGTTGTACCACAGACTGACAAAAAGGATCTGTGCCACACGATATCTTAGCAGTTTTGGGGTAGTTTGACAGGCAACCTTCTTTTGTGCAATTTCTTATAATTGTAACTTAACCTAAGGTGTGCAGTTTATCCAGGGGCACTGACTGGGAGCAGTTCAGGGACTGGGGAAGGAGGTGTCATTTCAAGTCCTTTACTGTGGCTGAGTGGTTTGTGAGAAGGATGTCCTTTCACATCATCCTTGGTCTGCATGGGACTGATCTGCAGAAGGAGCTTGTTAAAGAGAGCCAGGACAGCAAACTGGGTGGTTTCTTTATCTTCCAACCTGAGAAAAACCCTATGCTTGTCCTTTCTCATTTCAGTATGAATATTTTGGGTATCACAGCACAAACAAGATGTATTTTGCTACTGGTGGGCAGTGGCTGTGAGAACAAAAGGATCTCTGGCACTTCCCTGGAGTGCTGCCTGCTCCTGCCTGGGCCTGGGCAAGCAAACATTAAAACAATTAAATAAAAGTTTTATTGCAAAAAGAACTCAGTGGTGAGGCAGAGGATGGTATTTTATCTGGAAAGCAAGCTTACCTTGCTGGAGTTGTGAAACTATAATTTCTGAGAACAATTTTTCTTGAAGTAATGCCCAGAAAAAAATAATAATCACTTTGGGTATTAAAATAGTTTATTTTTCACAGCTTTCCAGCTCGCCAGTCCTTGGAGCAGCCAGCAGGGGGGAGTGTGGCTGCGCCATGGAAGGCACCTGGCAGGAAAAGGGCTGGAAAAGTGCAAAATAAGTTCAAGAGTGAGTGTTAGGATAAATTCCTTTGGACAAAACTGACACTGAGACAGACAGCATGAGCCCATAGGCAACCAAGATGTGAAAAGGTGTTAAGGGGTATTTACTTACTTTTAAAAAACCCTCAGTTTATTTTATTAAAAAAATCTTCAAGAAACAGAGTTTTTTACCTTGGAGTAATGGCCTCTATGATCTTACACTGTCGTTTCCAATCTAAATTATTCTATCTTATTTTTACGCTGCATTCCCAGGCCTTTATTTTTTAGTTTTGCCCTGATAAATGTGTGTCTCTAACATCAGAAGCTCTTATGTATGTATTAATCCATCTCAGCTGTAGTAAGTTAATAAGAATAAAAACTGTCTTTACTCAGCAAAATATCCTCCAGCTTTGAAATCACACAGTTCTTCACTAACTTCTCTAACTAAGGAAAAATAAATATGTTTCCTCACTATAACGTATATTTCTAGTATTGTGCAAGAGGAAAACATTAGAAAACAAAGACACCAATCTCCCTAAATGTTACTGCATAAGAGCAGAAATTATTAGAAAGAAAAAACATGTTGCTATTTATAGGATTGTAATATGATGAATTTTACCTTTCAGCACCTAACCTTTTCCAGAGCAATATACAAATGATAGCTACGTGCTTGAATAAATACAGATTTAGAAATACATCACCAAAACACCAGTTAATCAATTAATTACGTGCACACTGCTAATACCTCATTCTTGATGAACTCGATGTCTGAAAAGCAGTTATTTTATGTCTGTAAATCGTTTGCCTGCCTAATTACTGGTTTAGTTATTTCTCCTTCCAATTACACACATGTGCAGTAGTTGTATGGGAATTGCTAATGCTTGTGGAACTGCAATGTTGGGCAAAGATGTCTTAGAAACTCAGGAGAGAAACATAAAAATTCTTGGTTCTACAGCAGCTGCTGTATCTGGGGTGATCTCCAGTAAAGGCCTCCTTCCTTCCCCAGTATTAAAGGAAAAGTGCCCAGTGCTGAAAAAGGTCCAGACCAACAAGCTACGCTGGGAAATGTGCATCATCTACAGTATCCATTTGTTATCCTCCTTCTTGAAGTTTTACATGGTCCACAGGGGTACTCCAATGGCTCTTGAGCCACCACCAAGGGCCAAGAGAACCCTTCTGAGGGCTGTGGAAGATGCACAGATGAGTTATTCTGTGCCTAACAGCTGAGAGCAGGGGAGGGTCTCCGAATCCCCATCCTCAGAAACCCCAGAGCAACTCCAGTCAATCCTGTATGCTGATTCATTTTCATGTTTACAGCAGCAATTAACTTCTGTAAAAATTGATTGTAACTCCCACCAGGGAGCACTCAGAGCAGAGTTCTGCTAATGTTCAGAGGACTCTGATGTGCCTCTGAAGCCTTGTAGTCCTTCATACTATTCCCCTTTATGCTCCATGCAAAAAATAAAATCAAATATAAAAGTCAAAACAGTCACCAAAATTGATACAGCCATTAACATGCTCTTTACTCAAGATTAAGGTGATAGATTTCACACCAAATGTTAATCAGAATCACTAAAAATAGAAGAAAACTATCATGGTGGTACCCACCAACCCTTCAGGTTAATTTCCTGCTTTATTTCTCTGTAACTTGCCAATCCTAGAACATAAAACATGACCTAGAGGTGGAAAAATCAGCAAAGATAATGATAAAAAATTTCTATACATTTCTGTCCAGTTTCTTGTCACTTTGAGTGCTGTTTACTTCCCTTCCTACAATGAATTGCAAACAGATGCTAAGGTAATTGAGGGCTGAGGCTTTAGAGATGATGGTCCAGGCTCTGATGCTGTTTCTCAGGTTGGATTACACTTACTTAAAAAGCAATCCCACCAGCTTTGATACAACAAATGAAACAATATTGAAGGGAAAAAAAACCCCAAACTAAACAGAGCACTGTGTGCAGCACTGTAAAGGAAAGCTGTTCCTAATGAAACGCCTCTGACAGCTTGTGCTGATGTTGCAGGAAGAAGAAAGTGGTCTCTTAACAGGTTTGCTTCTTTTTGCCAGATGGTCTCAATCTTGTTTGGGTTTACAGAGCTCTTCCCCCCTCTGTCTGAAATGCTTCTGAGATTAATGTCAGCGGTTTCTGCAGGAGGCTCCTCAGAGGGTGAGGAGCAGAGGGGCAACATTCTGTCTGAGTGAAGAAAGTATAGAAAAGCAAATGCAGAAAATCATGGGGAATTTCAGCTGCTTGGCCTTGGGTTGAGAGCAGGGGGAATGTGATTTCTTCCCCTCTCTCTGCTGGCACCTTGGGTCGAGGAAGGATACCCTTCTGGGGGTATGGGTGGGAGCTGCCAACTGTGAAAGGAAGAAAATATCCACTTGTCTAAAAGTAAGCAATTCTTTTTCCTCTATTCATGACACTTGCTGCAAAGCATGTCTTAAAATGCCCCGCTGATTCAGGGAAGGGATTGCCTACATTCCCTGTCGAATTAGAGAATACTTCTTGCAAAGGTGGAGCCACATTAGTGTTCAGGTAGATCTTGCATAAACACTTAACAAGTCTTTGGGTCTGAGGGTTTCTCTGCTGTACCAGCAAACCTCCCCACACTGCCATCAACTCCCTCAGCCTGGTTATGTTCTCCCCAGTCCCTGGAATGCACAGCTCGACCAGCTTGGTCTTGCTGAGCCTTAGTTTTCTGAGAGGAACCCAGCAGAGATGAAGGCATTCAAACCAAGCAGCCAGTTTTCTATTTCAGGACAGATTGTCTTGAAATATTTACTATAGACGGGCTGATGGAACCAGAATTTTCATGTCAAAATGCCTGACTGACATGTTGGTTTTCAAATAGCCCTTTGCCCTTGGGATACTTAAAAGCTTTTCCAAACAAATTCTTCTGTCTCTGGGGACATAATCAGCTTGTTGCTTTTCTGGTCTGCTAAAGACTGTCTTTTTGCTTCAGGTGAAAATATTTGAATGTCACAATTCCTTCTACTTCCTACATGGGACATTTACAGATTTTTATACCAGCAATATGTGGTATTACAGCCACATATTGTTATGGAAATTGCTGGTTGAATAAAGGTCTTCACTACAAAAATTATTTACATAGTGCATCTCCTTTACCATCAATCCTAAAAAAAAAAAAAAGGGAAGGAAAAAGCCAAACCCTCAAACTCTCAAATATTTTCTGCTTTCGAAAACACTAAAAGCCTGTTGCTTCTAGCACTTCTAGCAGAGCCTCCTCATCCTCTTCTGTACCACTGAAGGTTAGACCATAGTTTAGACTTCATGTGCAGTGTAATTGCCCCAAACTCAGAATTTCAGGAACACTTGACATCTGAAAGTTGCAAAATTATGTAACTAAATCCCTTCCTCTCCACTTAGAGTTTTCACTATTTCACTACATTTTAGGGCTTACATTTAAAATTTTGCCTTTCCCTTTTTTTGAGACAGATTACCACTTTATAAATAAAGATATGAGAATTATGAAAACTCTGGAGAAAGATGGGTTTTATGGTGATAAATTATGCAGCAGCCCTGTCAGTGATGTGTGTTCATTAACAGTGTGATGCTACATGTATTTTATTTGATGCCAAGCTGCAAGATGAGCCTTTCCTTGCCTGTGCAGCTGATCCACACATCCTCATTAAGCAGCAGGATCCAAACCTTGCACGTGCCGTAGCCTGGTGTGATCCCTGGGAGAGTTGGGGGGCTGGACCACAGCTCCATCCTGGCAGTGCTGCTGCTGCTGCCTTCAGGGGTTTTTTCTGATTCCTGTGCTCCAGCTGGGCTCAGGTATGCTGTCATGTACCTACATCTCCTGGCAATAACACAGCAATAAAACTGCAAGATGCCTACAATCTGTTTGTAATCTCCAGAATATCACCACCTGCATCCTGTGACTAAAGGATGTAAATACTTCCTTCTGTGCAGAGCAGCTAAAACTTTCCTGAGGCTTAATTGCCAAGTGAGCAGTTTTACTTTTGCAGAGGTTGTAAATCCTTTTTTTCCCAACACTGTAACTTTTGTCCCTTTTTTTTTTGTTTTATTTGTTTTTGTTTTTCCCTTTTGCTCACTTCTCTTTCCAGCGAACCTGTTGTTCAAAGCCCAGCCCAAGGATTTGCAGAGCTCTGGGCTACTCCAGGTTACAACTGTCCTGGGGGCTTTAGATGAGATGCTTTGCAGCAAAACTGCGAACAGCACCTGACTTGTTCTGTATTACAGAGGGAGAGAGGCTGTTAAATTAAGTATGTGTTTTCTAGTCCACCCAGGTGTCTTTTCCATCTGCAACACTCTCTTAATCTGAGGTAGGAAGCTGATATGAGCTATTAATACATTTATTACTGAACAGTAGCAATGGGATATGTAGAATGTGCAAGCAATAAAAATATGGACGCTTTCCAACTGCTCTTGGCAAAATACTTGATTTGGTTGAGATTTAGCATAACAAATCATCTCTGCTGGAGGTGGGCTTTCAAATACTCAGATATATGAGAAGGTATACAAAAGTGTTTGTGGTGGAAGAGCAGCAGTCACAGCAGTGGGGCTGAAGCTGTGACAAACTCAAGCAGAGCTCATCCTTTCTGACACCTGCAAAGTGGCCAGTTACCTTGCCTTTGCTGTTCTAGAGTTTACTACAAATAATATTATTCCACTGCTGTCCAAAGGCCCAAATCCTACTCAGAGCTGTGATGAACTGATCATGCTGTTACACTGTAAAAAAAAACAAAGTTAAACTGCTCTTAGCCCATCCACATGATGCATCTCACAAGTGTTCCAAGCCTATCCATGTCGTGCAAAATATTCAGCACTTTGCTCTCCTGCTTTTGACTATGATCTTTGCACAGCAATTGGTATTTTGCGACGCTGCAGCATCTGATTTATACCCAGGCAGCTTAATCCTCAAAGGGAATTAACACTTCAGTGGCAGCATCATTTACAAGGAATAGCACATTGCTTGCCTAGAAGACTATCCTTGCCGTAACTAATTAACCCAGAATGCTTAAGTGCTTTGTGCAATTGAGGGTGGAGTTCCATTTACCTCCAGTCAGGCAGAGGGAGCCTAGTGAGCCCCCCACTGTCAAAAGGGAGAGAAGCTCCACTGCTCAGCAGCATCATCCCAGGGCTCTGCCAGAGTTTTTGGTAATGGCAGAGCTGCCATAGGGAGTCTGACAACTAAAATTATTTCCATTAAAAAAACCTCTCACGACTGAGTATTCAGAATACTTAATAAGATGAAAGCCATGATATCTGTCAATCATGTGTTGTCTCAGATTTTGCATTTAAAGGGGAGAGTTATTACTGAATACTTATTATTAGAGGAAATTACTGGTACAGTTGGCTCAGATCTCACTAAGAAACAAGATTATAGATGGGTAATGTTACCGTGGAAAGCTGAGCATTTTAATCATAACCCAGCATGTAATAACAAAGTTTCAAAAGCCACGCTACCAGAAACTGAACAAAACCCAGATGCTAGACAGGGACTTGAATATTAGTGAGTAAGGTAATTCCCTTTTCTTTCCAGTCCCTCTAACTAGCTCTGGACCAAAGATGGATAGGAAATCCTCATAGACAAAGGCAAAACACCAAAGGAGGCTCTTTTCACCCGTGGGATAATATGATCTGCAGTTTATTCTGCCACACACATGGTGAGAGGAGAAAGAAAGAGAGACAGAGAAGATGGTGGGCACTTTTAAACTCGGGGAAAGGGGAGGAACAGACCTGTGACCAATGGACACCACCAATGGGGAGGGGCGAAAGGAAGGACTCTACTGTACCACAACTTGGGGGGGGAGAACGGGATAAACCATGCAGTGCAAATATAAAGCAATTTCTTAGTGCAATACAACAAGTGAGCTCAAGGGAACTTTTAAAGGATTGAATTCATCCTGGGGCTTTGCTCCTGCAGTAGCGAGTCCTTCTGTCTTGCATGCATTTGACATCCGTGTAAATGGATGCACAGCCTTACAGAGCAATGGAGAATTAATCCCAGGGGTATAAAACCCAAAACGACCAGATATCCAAACATTAGGAATCTCAGGAATATGTGTCCCACAGAAGCTGCTCTGTTGGCTGCTGGTTCAGTTCACAGATGAAGTATGTTTAACTGGTTTGGTGCTCTTCCTGGAAGAAGAGGCTTCAAGTGTGTATTCATGATGAGATTAGGATACCAAAGAGAGAGCCCTGGAATGTAAGAGAGCTGATTTGTTGTGAGTACATTAAATAAATAATAATAATAATAGAAGTAGTAGTAGTAGTAACAACAACAATAACAACAACAATAATAGTAGTAATATTAATAATAATAACAATAATAGTAATAACAACAACAACAATAATAATGATGATGATTATGATAATGATAGTAATAGTAGTAATATTCTGCCTGTTTCCATATATTTCCTGTGATCTCATCATGTTAATAAGATCATAATGAAATTCTTGATAATTTTGGTCTCAGTCATGAAACCAGAAGGGGATGCTCTGGTCTCCTCCAGAATGTCACAGGACAGTGGCTCTCTATGCTGCTGATTAATCATAGTTTCTTCTCATGTAAAGAGAAGTTATGAATATGTGGAGGCATATTCTCTTAGGCAGGATTTAGTGCCTAAACTCTGATCGGTGTCAGTAATGAGATAATACTATTTTTTTACTCTTCTCCTGTCTGTGCATAAAGAACAAGCATTATCAAATACAGAAGAGGTGAGTTTGCTGCCAGCCAGGAGAACTTTTTGATTATATTCCCGTGAAGAAACCCTGATGTTTAGACCTAATGGATGTGTGCTACTGATTTCCATGGTGGAAAAAGATACTAATCTTCTATTTGGGAAGACATTTTAGGTCCATTTGATTTGGTTTAACTTGTTTCCTGAGCTGTAATTTCTGAACCTCATGAATCTGGGAGACAAAGTGATAGCTGTTGCAAGTGGATCAGTGCAGAGGCTGATTTAAAGAAAATATGGACAAGCTCCTTTCAAAGAGTCTGTGTGGTCTGTGAAATTGGATTCACAGCTCAACAATGTGAGAGAATGCATGAAGAGGCCATGCCTAATCCCAAATACTCTCTGAGTATGGGAACAGTCATTCACAGATTTCAGGCTTTGCGGCCCAATAGGTTCAGACTCACTGATGCTTATTAATGGTCCTACCCAGTCATATTCTCATTCACTGTGGAGTAATCTCCTTTAGGTTAGAGTGTAACTCCTTAGCTTTCCCTTGAACATCTTGCCCCCACATTTGGAGGGATGCCTTCATGCCTCACTGAACCGTCCTGCTCTCCCCCAGGACAGGATTGCTCCCTTCTTCATGGCATATGCCTGGACCACACTATCACCCTTCTTCTTTTTCCTTTGCACTTCCTACCTCTGAGTTATTGAACTGTGGAATTGTTGTTAGGTAAACTATGGGTCTCTTCCAGCTAAAAGCTTTCAAGCCCTTTGCTTCAGTTTGTTGGTTAAACCAACAGGTATAGAAATAGCATCTTGTCCCATTTTGTGAGCAGTGAACTGCTGTTTTTAATAAGTAATGAAGTAGGTAAGTTTTCTTTTTGATCCCTGAAGATGAGATTAAATAATACGTCATTACTTAATTGGACACGTGTCCGGTTTTAATGATTTATTATGCCTGAGACATGGCAGAATAAAATGTGTGACTGGGGAATACCCAAGAAAAGAAAAAGCAAAGAAAAAGGTTATCCATCTTGGATATAGCTTTTGAGTTTTAATTAGCTAATATACACTCTAATGTTATCTCAAGAAAATATATATATTTTTTTGTTTATTAGTTAATCCCTGTCTGGTGCGAATAGAAAACTGTGTTTTGGGGTGGTTTGTTGTTGCACAGCTGAGGAGTAAGGCAATTAGTAGTAACATACACAAAAGCTGAATCTCTAAACTTACACAAAATGTTTAACGAGACAACTGGGATACATATGATTGGGAGCCAAATGTGTTGCAAGCTGCTTGCTGTTATTAAACTGAAAACACGTAGTTTGGAGCATCTCCCTTATAACTGCCCTGTTCCTCCCACTTGGCAGGGTCGAGCCTCCCAGGACAGTAGATGTTGGCATCAGGGTGCTATGGGCTGAGCTCCCTGTCCAGATGTTTTACAGAGCTGTTGAGTACTTTCTCCTGCTGCCAGATCTCCAGCAAAGTGAACAGCTTTGTTGTAGGCACTGGATTGCAATGTCAATAATTGATTTTTTCAAGTCCTACTGAGATCTTGGCAATCATATTGCTGGCAGAATGGAAAATCTCAGCAGTGAGGTAGAAGACCTTTTGTCTTGGAACCTTGTATTTCCTGAAGTTGTATGTTTAATTGATGTGGCTATTATTTCACCTGGAAGAAGGTGCATTATCAAATAAACACACTTGTCAGGACCCTTATGAATTCCTGTAACTGCAGTCTTAAAAAATAGAATAAAAACATGGACTGTGTAGATCTTGACTTACAGCCATTATTCATTGAGTTGAGCCCCAAACCCACATTTGAGGACTGTTTTCTCTGCAGATTAGCTACCTGCCTGTGTGCATGCTTTGGGTGGAAAAGAGCCAAGTTAGGCAGTGCTGTTGGGCACTGCTGGCTTGGGCTGGGCTTTAGGTGCAGCTTCTTCAAACCTGAGTTTCTTCTGGTGCTGGAGGGAAGTTATTCCCAAAGTGCTTGTGGTGAAGGGGAGAGCTGGGTCTCCGTCTACTCATGGGAGTAATGCTTAATTCAGGTCCATCAGCCTCACAGGGGATGGGGACCATTTTTCCTGGACCATTACGGGCTATGAGATTTATCCAATGGTGTCTTGGATGTGAGTCCAGCTCTTTATCTCCTTGGTGATAGGATGAGGCTCAGGTGCTTGGTAGGGTGGAGACCTATAGGTTTTAGTTTTATTTTGTGCAAGCTGGACAGGACTCAGAGGCCCAGCATGCTCCATGTCCAGTGCAGCTCATGAGCAGGTGCTTAGCAGAATGAAAACATTGTTATTTTGGATGTCTCACTGACTCATATCTATGAGGTCAGGATTAAGCCCTAGTTTCCAGCTTCTTGTCTCAAAACTTAAAATTTTTCCATTCTGATTTCATAGAGTCACAGAATGGGTTGGAAGGGACCTTAAAGCTCATGTTGTTCAAATCCCCTACCATGGGCAGGGACATCTTCCACTACACCAGGTTGTTCTAAGCCCCGTCCAACCTGGCCTTGAACTCTTCTTGGGATGAGGCATCCACAGCTTCTCTGGGCAATAATTTCTTTCTGATATGCAACTTTCACAGTGGAGTAATGTCTTTTTATTTTTGTTATAGAGCTGCCATTAAGAAACAAAGCTGTCTTTAACAGCCAATGTGATGCTGCTGCCCCACTTGCACCATCTCTCCCAGCTGCCCTCCAGCAGCATTAGTCTAAAACTCAAAGCTAATTTTCTTCAAATGAATAACAGTCCAGAATGAACTCCCAGTGTGTCGGTCTGGAAAATGGTCATCTCCCTAGCAGTAAATGGCAGTGTAGTAAATTAGAAAGGCATTTCATAACTTCAAAATTGATAATTAAAAAAAATATGTTAATATATTCAAAGGAAATTCTGTGATCCAACTGTGCCAGCCAATGCAAGTATTAAAGCTAAGAGTCAATGAAGACATAATTTTGTGATCATATAATTCAGAATGGCTGTGTATTCCCTCTGACTCATTTTTTTTTGCTGCAACTCTATTATGGATAGCTGTAAAATTCTGTTTATGCCTATTCGCTCCTTTTCTTGGCCCTTATTTAAAATATAGTTTTTTATGATTAATTTTAAGCTGATAATATGTCAAACTCTGCAGGTAGTAAGTGTGTTAGTAGGAATACACTCTTTAACCACAGGCTTTCTAAATGCATTACACATCAGTTGCTAATTGGAATTGAGAAATCGCTAAAATATCTTCTGAAAGTTTGGTCTGATCCACAGAAACATTCTTCTGGATCTGTGTCAGTTCAATCAATATTTTGACATCTGGTCCCTTTCCAGTTCCTTACACCCAGAATAGCTTCCACATAGTTTGGATCTGCAGAATGCAGAATTAAAAACTGGCTAAAAGTGATAGAAGTGATCCAGGATGCAGAAAGCACAAATTTAATTTCTTAGCTTGGTTTCCTGAAGAGACGACGCTTGTGGTATCAGGCTTGCAGTGACCATGCTTGTGTGAGGGTGTGCCATTTCTTCTTGCCACTTCTGAACCTCTTAACACATTTTAACCCTATTTTCTGATAGTAGAGGCTTTGAAGTGATGATATTCCTGCAAATTTACTGAAAACAGGCAGCAGATAAAATCCTTTTCAGAGATTTAGACTAAGGAAAGGCTAAAGTATTACCTCAAGTCCTTGCTGAGCTGTGGGGAATCAGTAGAAGAGAGGGATCCTCTCGCAGGGGTGCTGCAGGTGAGCAGAAATCTTCCACAAAGCTCAGGCTTTTAAATGCAAGCAGGACCTGCACTGGCTCTTGCAGAACCACTTTTTTAGATCAATAGGATTTTCCAAGTGAGTCATAAGCCCTGTTATTTTTCTTGACTGCTATAAGACATCTTTCATACCCTTTATCTTTGGATTCTTTATCTTGGAGTCAATCCAGAAATAAAGCAATCAGAAAGTTTTGCTGTGTGTATATCTTAATATTACTGGTCTGATGTGCAAGGCTGTATTTCTGGCTGCTGTAGTGTGTTGGTACATCTAATTTTTTTTCATCAATCCATTTAAGCAGCCCCATACAAGGGTTATGCCAGGCAGTACTTGGCTTCCTGTTCCTCTGTTGGGTTTATTGTTACCTATAATACACTCACAAGGCTGCTGCTTGCTTTCATCTTGCCTTTTTACTGCCTTGCTTATTTTTGTCTTCATCCCATGGTTCTCTAAAGAGGTCTTTATGAAACAGTGTCTGTCTGCTATGCACATCTCTTTTATTAATAATTCATTAATCAGTTTAGACCAGAGGGAAAAGAAAAGGCACCAAAATCAACAGCTTAAAGTGATCACAGCTCATGAACAATACTGTGCATATTTTGCACCTCAGCCTGCTTCATTTGCTAGTGCTACCTGCAATACTTCTGCCAGAGAGCACTAGAGCTCTGTCTTTGTAGATCTGCTTAAAAAAACCCAAAAAGTTCTTTCTTGCTACATGGAAATATACTCCCTGGGAAATCAAATTATATTGAGCAAAAATGGCATCGAGTTTCTGGAGGTGGTGTTTGATTTTTTAGGGATGCAGACATTTCTGTGTCTTACCCATGTCTGCTGGGCAAAGCAATTAGAGGTTCATCAAGAATTAAAATTCAGTACTGGCTGAACACTCATTTCACTGAAGCTTCTGGTAATGAAGTCAAAATTGTTTCTATGACATGCAGAAATCAATGCCTAATTCAGATTAGACAGTTTGTTTTTAAGCCAGTATGATTTACCAGTTACTTTTAATACATGTTGGAGAGAGAATGGACTTCCTTGGTCCAACTCACTCTGAAGAATCACAGAATGGTGTGGGTTGGAAGGAATCTTAAAGATCATCCAGTTGTGACCCCCTCTCATGGCCAGGGACACCCTCCATAAACCAGGTTGGTCCAACACCCACCCAACCCAGCCTTGAACACCTTCAGTGATGGGACATTCACACCTTCTCAAGAAGCTCTACCCGATGGCAGTGCAGGACCAGGGCACTGGTCTGTGGAACATCCAAGGGAAAGCAAGATGGCAGCTGGACAAGGGTGTGAGACCACTGCTGTTTTGCTCATATCTAATTACTCCCAAATAAGTGCTGTCTAAGCACCAATGCTGTTTCCAGTGCTCCTCTGGCAGCTCATGCAGGGCAGTTTGATCATGCATCTTCTCCCCAGCTTCAGTTGTGCCCAACTCCTTCACCCTGGTGCACACCACCGAATTCTTTTGGCTATTTTATCATAACCAACTTTGTTCAACATGCCTCAAAGCTTCATGTGAAGATTCCTTTTTACTTCTGTCTTCCAGACAGAAAACATTTGCTCATTTTCCCCATAATCTTCAGCATGTTTCATGCTAATCCTGTAGTGTTAAGGCAGTTTAATGGTCCATTAACTATTTTGGAGGTGGTCTGGGAACTGCTCATGCTAACAACTGCCTACTCATTCAGTGTGAAGTTCTCAGTACAATGTGTCTGGTTGTCAAGGAGAGAATTTTCCCTCTAAGGAAAGTTAAAGGGTTTCCTTAGTCTGGTTCTGACCCGGAGCTTGCCCTCGCTAATCCTACTTTCTGTAGGCACAAAGCACCACATTATGAATTAACGGAGCTTGAGCAACTCTCCAGAGGCAGATGAATCCCCAAATACATAAGATGTTAAAAAAGTTCCCATACTTCATCCAAACTTCTGCCACTAAGTCAGAGGAAGAGGTAACATTGTGAGTTTGTAATTTATTTCCATATTCCTGTTATGAATGTTGTTCTATTTATCCAATTATCAAGCGACCAGATTAAAAGTAGTAGTAAATCTTTATTAGTAGCAATTATAAATGGATATAATTAAAGTATTGGAAATGAATACAATCAAAATACTGGAGATGAATACAAAGATTTTAGAATATAACATTTAAGAGTAAGTAATTTAGTATAATTGAGGTTACAAATTTTTAGGATATATAATTTGAGGTAATTTAGTATAATTGAGGTTCATATAAAGCATAAGCAAAACCAAACGGGGGGCAGGGGGGGCCCCCCTCGACCGGGGATATGGGGAGGGACTCATCCCTCCTCACGTACCAAAGCATCAAGGCTAACAATCCCACTTATATACTGTATGCTAAAGAAGCTTCTAGAAAACTCCTCCTAGTATCTATTTCTAAAATCTATGTCACTATGTTGCATGGCGCATACTGTGCTAATGAGTTAGGGGGTCTCTCATCCTTGTGAGGGTCTCATTTCCGATGAAGGCTTGTTGTCTTCCTCAATGACCGAGGTGTGACCTGCAGGTAGCGCAGGCGCACTCTGTAACTGAGCAGATGTTTTCCATAACAAGACTTTAATTGCGTCTCATCTTGGAATCTTCCCATTTTGGCCCATTTCAAGGTCAAAACTCTCCGTTCCTAGACGCTAATTATCAGACCTACGTCCTTCTATCCCTCCCATCATGCTTGTTTGACTTCCAACATCTGGAAGATGTCCTTTGCCCTGTCTCACCCATCTTCCCCCCTCACTCTGTAACAATTGTCTTCTATTGATCTAAATATAATTTTGCCAATATAGTTACAATTTAATTAGCACGAACCATATTTATCACATTCCTTAATCATATTCCAGTAACTGTTTGGTTTATGACCTTTAAAACCACCTTAGATTTAGATTGATAAATGGGTAGCAAATAAATTTAGCAAAATAAGCTGTTTCAGATTATGGAAGGTCAACAGAAGGCTGTGCAATCACACCTTCTATTAATAAGTTATATTTCAGTCAAAAACTTTTAAATGCTGAACGTTTGCAGAGGGAAAACCTATAGCTGTGATGAATGGATTTCTTCTAATAGCTGAATGGGAAATGAAAATCAAAGTTAGGGGAAAACCTCTTAGTTTCTGCACCACAGAAGTTGGACAGTGGTTTTCCTCTGGCACAGGGGCAAGACAGTCGAGTCAGTAACAAGCAAATTACATTTCAGCTCAAAGACCATTTAAATAGTCTTGTAAATTAGTTAATTGACGGACATTATTCATAATAGCTATTATTATTGATATGAGGCTTGAGCTGAGGAGGAGGACACAGGACAGGTAAACTAAGCAGGCATCTCTGCTAGCAGAGAGAGAGAGAGGGGGGAGAGAGCTCAATGATGTCAGCTCTCCATTTACCACTGGCAGCTCTTCCCAGCAGCTTCAGTCAAAAGAGGCTGACTGGGCAGGGGACTGCACCTCTTTGGAGAGGAAAAGTTTGTTAAATTAATTGCTAGCTGCACATTAACTCAGCTGTGTTCATAACCATGTGTAGGGCTCTCCTTTTTGCTGGGGTACAAAAAGTCAGATTAAAGGAGAAAGCAATGCAAAATCTTCTTGTGGGAGCAAGATGATCTTTCCTTTTTGTTTAAAGCTATGGAGCTTTGGATGGGAACCTGAGAAATTTGATCTAGTGGGTGGCATCCCTGTCCATGGCAGGTGGGTTGGAACTGGGTGATCTCTAATCAAATCTGATCCTTCCAATCCAAATCATTCTATGATTTTATATGGTCTATATTCTGTACAACCTATACTCTATGTGTTCTATATGATACAATATGATCTGTTAAAAGCAGAATTGAGGGAGAGTCATTAAAGGAGAGATCCATGAGGTGCACAAAAGCCGCACTTTAAAAGGTGAGTTAGAACTTGTTTCTGCTTCTCACAGAGTACTTTCATAACAAGTGAATGTAAAAATTCATTATAAAATATTTTGAGGTGTTTAAAAAAAAATAAAGTCACTTTCTAAGAGCTGTGGGTCAGAACAGCCTGGATAAAAATCTCTTGGATGGCTCTCACAAGGCAAAGTTGCCTTTTAGTGATGTGACCTGGCCTAATGGAAAGTGTCTCTGCCCATGGCAGGGTGGTTGGAACTGGATAAGCTTTAAAGTGACAATCCAAACCATTCTGTGATTCAATGACTTGTGGTACTGGGATTCACACAGGACAGGGAGTTGGGATGGCTCTGTCCCCCACATGAGAGGTTACTGGGGCAGGCCTGTGGTTTGCTTCTACCAAAAGAGTGATTGGGGTTGCCCCAGCCTGCTCTGCGCTGGGACTGACAGAAGAATGTCTCGCAGCTGGGAAGAGTAATGGGAGATGTGTCATTGCCCCATTTTCCTGGTCCCATAGGAGGCACAGCTCAGCTGCAGCCTTCTCCTGGCACCTAAAATTAAAATGCATGACCTCTGAGGGAAAGACTCATCTGTGGGATCAATGTGCACAGCAGCAGTGTGGGGACAGGTTGACTGGAGCAAAGTAGGGGCTAGCTTTGTGGGAAGCTGTGGGGGTTATGTTGGCAGAGGACCTGTTGTCTTTGGAGCAGGGAACCGGTTATTAATGCTTGAATTGCCAGTGATGTCTGCGTCTGATTTAGTATCACTTAAATAAGTGATATATGATTTCAATTAGGAAGCAAAGATGCTTACTGCATCTCCATGATATGTTTGGATGAAGAAAAGTGCTTTGCACAATCTTTCTGTTTCGGGGGAGGTAAATGGAGCACAGGGTGTCTGTCGGCTGCTTGCTGCAAAGTTATTTCAATGTCAGCTGGGAAAGCAAACTGTTGCTTTCCAATTTGTTGTTCCAATTGCCAAAGTCACTGCAAAGTCACTGAGGTGGGCATCAGAGCCAGACTGGTGAGTGCCATCAGGGGATGCTTTCTTTTGGGTTTAGTGCTCACTGCCAGTTGGAAGAAGACTAGCTCTGCTGCGTGGCCCTGCACTGCTGACACTCAGCAGATCTTCCAGGGTTGTAAGATCCCTGAGTCTTGTAGAAAAATGAAAAGTTTATCCTTGTCACTAATTTAAGTTCATCAATGTCTGCATTTCACAGACTGCAGCAGTCTGAGGAGCCTCTGTATTTATTAAAGTTCAAAGGCTTTGTCCTGAAATAAGGGGCCAAAATAAAATGCAATGCTGAGCAGAAGCAGGCAGTGAAATGAGGGAAGGCAATATCAAGTGACTTTTAACAAGACCAGCCCTGTAATACTTGAGTCATTAACATCTGAAAGGGTTTTGTTAGCAGGTTACATACATATTTCTGCCTGGAATTAGCACACTGCACACAAAGAGAACTGTATTGATGTCTATCAAGGAGGCAACACCTCCTGCTCCTCCAGCTGTACCCTTGTGCCCTGATCCTACTCCAAGCCTCAAACTGAGATATTAGTGCCACCATGTGCCACCCAGTGCCACCAGTGCCTCAAAAATACCCTGAGTCTGTGTTGCTGGTGTTTGCCTTCATCTCCTGTTGTGTGTTTTATCAGGAAGCAGCTGGAGATGAGCTATGGGTTGTGCAGCCCAGTAGCTGCAAGGAAAGCAAATGGCTTTGAACTAATGGAGGGCAGGATTAGGCTGTATATTAGGAGATCTTCACTGTGCTTGAAGGTGTTGACATAGGTTGCACAGAGAAGCTGTGGCTGCTCTATCCCTGGAAGGGTTCAAGGGCAGGCTGGATAGGTCTTGAAGCGACCTGGTCTAGTGGAAGATGTTTCTGCCCATGGCAGGGGGTTGAAATGAGATGCTCTTTAAGGTCCCTTCCAACACAAACCATTCTATGATTCTATATTCCCATGATTCTGGGATCATTGACGGAGAAAAGAGAGGGGTAAAAATCAGACTGTATTTAGAAATAGAATAAGTATTAAAACTACAGGTGAGAAAATATACGGTGCCAAGAACAGCCAATGCCAGGATCTGTAACTTGGTGTTTTCCACACTGCCCAGCATTCCTGCTTGGATCAGCTAGAGCCCAGCACTCTCCAGGTAGTTAGGCTTCAGCTGTAAAATACAGAGTACAGAACGTGTGTAGGTGTGGCTTTGTGGGAAAGTGAGAGTTATTGACTGTCTCCTCACACTCTCCATGTGAATGTTGCAGTAGCACTGTGGTTTTAAGCAGATTAACTGATACTAGTACTGTTATACATAGAAAATAAATGCCAGCGGTGATTTTAAATGCTGTTTTCAGAACTTGGTTGCTGCTATCTCTCCTGGTGAGAGATGTTCTCATGTTTCAGCCAAATGAACTTTCAGACTGCTGAGCTAAACAAGAGAGAGATAATTTTCCTTTAAAATAACATGGTGAAGTGCTTAAAACTGAATAGTAGTTACCCTGTGCTGATTAGAGGAGTAGTTAGGAAGCCTCTGTAACGCAATAAGAGATTACTTATTTGCTCAGTGTGATGCATTGCCAAATGTAGCAGTGCTGTTTTCCTACCAGATCCCATCTGATCTGGAGGAAGAGCAGATTTTGTAGAAGAGGCAAATCCCAACCTTAGTGTTTTCCTGTGGCAGCTGGGACCTTGTCTTTCTCAGTGAGAAGATAAAAGAAATTTTTTGTGGGAGCTGAGATTACTGGAGGTGCTGGGTAAGGCTGCTCTTCTGACTACTGGAATGTCCTCTTGCTGGTCTTTTCCAACCTTAATGATTCTATGATTCCAGGATCTTCTAAAAACCATCATTCTTCCTCTCCTGCCACCTCCTATCTTGTCCATGACTATTCCTGCTTTACCTGCACAGTCCAACACTTTCCTGTGTCACTACAACATGCTCACTCCAACTTCAGGAAGGGTTTCCCCCTTAATAAAATGCTTTTTTTTTACATTGTGCTGAACTTCAAAAGACTTGAGAGCTCTGCCCCATCCCAACAGCCAGGATCAGCTCCTGAGCATGTTTTCTATCCTCAGCCAAGGCGTCCTTCAGGTCTGGGTTCCCACAAGCCACATTTTCAAGCTGAAGGTGAGGATGACAGCAAACTCTTCAGATTCATGCACTATTCATGCAGCCCTCTGGGCTCAGTGAAGCCCTTATAAGATAATAAGAAATTAATGAAATGTGGCAGTCTACAACTCCACTCCAGTTTTCACCCAGGGATCTCTGTATTTCACTAATATTTATTAACTGAGTCTTGCCACAGCCTGGTGAGATCTGAGATTAATTTTAGATCTGGGGGGCTCTTGTTATGCAGTCTGTGCCAGGGTAGGGCTAAAACTTCAGCTCCTATTTCTGCCTGCTAATTGCTGTGTGAGGACACAGGCACCCTGTTTTGGACTTCTCACCCTCATTTCTCTTCTCAGGGTGTGATGGATTTTGCTGACAGAGTTCCTAGCACCACCAAGTGCCTCCAGCACTGTGAGAATGAAAGGAAAGCTTTGTATCCAGTACCTAAGAAGAAGGAAGCATTATTAAAACCAGTTGTGAATAGAGATTGGTACAAGTGGAAGGATAAAAGGGGGTCTGAAATGGAGAACAAGGTCAAAAGTTGTACCCTATTTCTCAGCTCTCCTGGGGCAGATGGAACTGAAGTATCTTGGGACAGAAAGTTATAGATGAGAAAGGACAGGAGATTAAGCAGGAAAGTCTGGGGAAGGACAGACCTGAGTGAGAAGGGAATGGCAAAAGCAGGACCTGGAAATTGACAAGAAAGAGGTGCAGGAAAAAGACCTTCGAAGACTGACAAAAATAATGGTCTGGGAAAAGGAGAGTTACCAGAAGGCATCAGAATGCACCTGTAAGCACCCTTGAGCTGCTCTGTCTGCAGGGTGATTGTGGCTGAGTCAGTCCCTGAATATTTCCTATTTTTAGGGAGGTGTAGATGTTTAGGGAGGTGCAGATGTTTTTCCAACCCAGATTAAGTGTGGTAATGGCTCTGTCTGAGATCACCCAACACCAGGACTATTCTCTCTCGCTTTGGCATTTGGAGCTCCAGCCAAGACAACAGGGTGGCCCTATCAATGGCCATGCTGAGAAGCAGGTCCCTCACTGTCCTCTTGAAAAAATGTGCTAAAGAATATTGCTGCCATGATTGATGTGGCTGCATATCTGCAGCCTATTATGTGTAACGATGAATGGGAAAGAAGAGGTCCATAATATTTCAGATTATTGAATCTGTCTGTGTAGCCCACAGATACGAGGAAGCCAACATTGTTTGCTTCAGAAATAGGAATAATCCAAACTCACAGGCTAATTCCCTTTCATAGAGACTTCATATGTTTTGTTGCCTTCTTTTTAAAAATAAATTGGACAATTAGATTGAAAAGGACCCTTTTATTCTCTGTGCTTCCTAAGCAATATTTGGAAGTAAGATCCTTTTGTACTTGTATGAATTTAATTTAAAACTGTTTGTTTAGATCAGTGATATTAAGAAGTGAAATACTTTTCTCACATAGGTGGTAGCATCCTTGCATACGCAAGGATGTTAAAAAATGCCTGAATGACTCCACTCCAGGCCGTGTTGACTAACTTTCATGGTAGTAAATATCAAATACTGAAAGAGTCTCATCATAGGCAAATGTTAGATAGTTTACCTCTTCCTCTCAATACCCGATCCTAACCCCTAACAGACAGTGGGTGTCTTAGTCCCAGAAATCCCAAAGTGTGATATTCTTTGTAATGTTTCCTCCTGTTTTTAATTATAAACCTCAGTCGTTCTGTTGATTTTCTACACCTTCATCTAAAATCCTTGGAAAAATCCTCGGAAAAATCCTCATCCCAGCAATTTAAACTATGACTGGTGTAACTTAATTTCTCTGCCTACTAAAATTTGATTCCCTTTATATTATGTACAGTTGTTTACCATCATCCTGCTGCAATAAATATAACACCTTTGTGGCTTTTCTGCAAAAATCTGTTGCAAACTTGTCATGACAGCCCCTCACACGACCATGTGGCAGCACCGGGTGCTCCTCACACAGCATGTTCAAAGTCAAGAATGATTTACATCTGTGAAATGTCACTTCCTGCTGAAGTTACTTGTATGAAAATCAGTGCTTATAACAGCTATTCAGGCTGGGTTTTTTGCAGTGTCTCACCCTCTTCTGTTGGTTTCTGCGGGAGGCTAAGCCTCAGAGCTATTCCTCTCACATGGAGCTCATTCCTCTTCTCTAGAGCACAGTGAATCCCCATGACCAAAGCAAGTGGTGATGGTGACAGATACTGCCTGGCTGTACCTCTTCTTTTGTAGTCCCAGAGCTCTGGCATTGATACACCTTGTTTCTCAAAGATAGGGGAGAAAGACTTTCAAAGCACTGAATGGTATCCTGCAATGCAAAGCCTGAGGGTTGATGTATACCTGAAATCTTGAGTTGCTGTGAAATTACTCTTTCAAAGGAGTGGAGCAAGTGAGGGAAGAGGATTTTTGGCTCCAGTAAATTAAATAAGATGTCTGAGTGAAAACCAAGAGCTCCTGAGGGGTAGGACTAAGCAAAGACTCTCCATTTTGGGGTATGTTCATCATTCAACTCTGGAAATTTGTGATGCTGAGATCTCATGGCTGAGACCTCCCATATGAAGTGCCCACAGTGACCCAGGGCTAGTGGTCAGGGCTGACTCCCCTGTTCCCTGCTGCAGAGCAGAGAGGGGCTCTTTGGGGGACACTTCCACACAGATTTGAGTCACTCAGTACTGTACATGTCACCAAAAATGCAGAGGGGTGTATCTCGCTTGCCAAGGTACTCTGCCTCTTGCACCTCCATATGTGAGAAAAGGATAATTTATTTAAATTTATGATGGCTAACGGGCTTATCTAACTACAGTTAAAATAACTTGATGAATTACTCGTGATATTTGGAATCATGACTGTGAGAACAAATTAGCTGACTGAAAACTGGAGACTGATACTACTCTAATAATGCATGGAGGGATGCTGGTGCTGGATGAGCTAGCTTCAAAGCATATAAATGGGGTGTTTCCATGCTAGAAATGTTCTCCTTGTGCAGAGATTGTGGGGAAGTTACCAGTCTGAGTGATCAGCTCTGATTGCAGAATCAGGAGTCTGTGTTTCATTGATCAAGTGTTCTGTTCCTGGTGCTCAGAGTACTGGAAAGCTCAGCTGGAAAAGCTGAGGACCATGTCCCAGGAAATTGCATGCCCATCCCATGGGATGAACATTTGATAAGGTGAGGACCATGAAGAGCAGGGGGACTGAGGAGCTGCAAGATCACGTCCCAGGCAAGTGTATGGCCATCCCACAGAGAAATTTTGCTTTTAAAATGTGTCCAAAAACATTTGGCTGTTGCCACCTTCACTTGTGCAAGTAATTCCAGCAAGGACATTTAATTTTAGAGTTTCCTTTTAAAGATTAAATGATACCCTCGGCCACTTGCTTTTAGTAGAGTGATGCTTTCCTTCTTTTAGGTCTTGTTTAACAGGTCAGCTAAAATGGTGGATGTTAAAGAAAGCCCTCTCATCACCTGGATGTAATCTAGTAGTCATTACTCTACATAGAAATCTGTTCTTGCAGCACAAAAGAACAGGAAAATCTTTAAGTACTCAGGATTGCATTAGCCCTGAGAATTTGCAGATGGCTTGGTGTGTCATCAGATAAGGATGATACAATACAAACAGGGCATGTCTTGGATAAATGGGGGCTATAAGTGAAGAGACATGATTGCTTGATTAAGATAATAGTTTAAGCATGTGGAGAAGGAAATTATAATTTATATATTGCTGATTGTCAGGTTTATTTTAAGGGCATAATTTGAAGATTGTCAAAATCAGAGAGGTCCTGAGCATAAGAAAGTAATGAAAGAAAAAAGAAATTTCTACCAAAAAATAAATATCTGAGGCCAAGAAAGAGGTGGGAAGCAAGGGCTGGAGAAGCCAAAGCTAGGAGCTCCTGTTCCTAGAAATGGACAGAACCAGGAGCCAAACACCTGTTGTGGTCAGGAAGGGCATTGGATGTGTCTACCTCATCCTTCAGGGGTCAGTGCTGCTTGAGCTCAGCTGGATGCAGGGAATCTCTTGTCCTTGCTCTTCTGGCTGCCTACACCCCTGTGCTGGGGACACCAGTGTGTGGTCTGAGCCAGCCAGGCCCTTTGTGTGGCAGAAGCAACCTGCACAGTGCCACCATCTTCAGCTGTGGGCAGTTGTTAGAAAGATGGATTGCTGAAGCTGGGGGAAATTATGGTGTTTTCAGACTGGGCCAATACATCCCAAGTGAGTGTACCTGTGACCAACCTTTGGCGTCAGGGTGAGGACTTGGTGATGGGGAATGTATGGTGGAACACTACTGGGCAATGGGAGACTGGGAATGGGACCAACATGGTCACCATGGTGCTGGAATGGCCCACAGACCTCTGCAGTGACATACAGGCCTCCCTGTGTCCCCAGTGTCAGGGGCATTTGAGGACTTTGTTCAAGGCAGCCAGATTTCTGCTTGCATTGCTGATTTGTTCATCTGCAGTGTCTTTAATGTGATTAATGTAGAGGGGTTTGCAAAGTGATCAAGACAGACCTGGTCTGCCTGTAATTTCAGTTAAATTACAGTGATGTTCAATTTCAAGCATACCTTTGATATGGTAATAGAAAAAGCTAATTTAGCATATTGCACAGCCTCTGGGTAAAGCGGAGGTGATACTGAATATTGATCAGATCCATATACAGGTAGCAATATTGGGGAATAGTGATAGATATTTCTGTAGACTGTGAGTAGATTTATCTTGTTATCCTTCTGCAAGTTTGTACCTTGACTCCTAATACCTTTAACTGAAGCTATTGGAGGCAGGCTTTCAGCTTGCTTGCATTGTGTTCCCATTATGAATCAAAAGTTTATTTGCCTCTCCAGTTGATGTGTGGTAAATAATGATATGGCATATGAGCTCCCACCTAGCACAGCCACCATCAAAATGCCACGGTGAGTGAAACTACCCATGCATTATGACCTTGATGCACAATTTAAATAGATGATTTTCAAGCCAAATAAAACCTATCACATTAGGCAGTAGATGAGCCACCAGTCTCCCTGGTGCTCCCCCCTCTCCTAATTAATAATACAAAATAGTGGTGGAATAGATTTATGCTTGTCAGCAGAGTAGTTAACTGTCATGCTGCTGATGAGCCAATGGCTTGTTGTATCATAAGTGCCATAATACCCAGATCTGGGCTGGGCACTAAGCTGTGATATGGCAATTTAGCTTTCACACATCATTTAGTTATGCTTTTATTTCAGATTATCTCTGTTTTTTCCCCTTTTAACTTCAGTTCTAATGCAATAGGCTCAAAAGTGACCCAGGTCACATTGTGAGAACTTGCTGTCACAGGCTGAACTTCAGCTGGGACTGTCCCTGCAGGTTTTGGAGAGGAGGATGCCTGGCAGAGCCAGGGAAACAACCATCTCATAGGAGCACCAGCACCTGGTGTTACTAAGAACCAAATTTGGAGGTCACAGGGATCCTAAAAACAATAGAGGCATGCCACCATAGGTAACTGAGGTTGCATTTGCCTTTCCACAGCAGCATCTGGTTCAAGAACTCAAATGGATTGCAAAAGGAAAAGGTGTCCTGTTCCCAGCCATGCATTCTTTAGAGGAAGGGTAATGCGAGGGCTTTTAGGCTGCACCACTGGAGAACTGTTGTTGCTACATGTCGGATTTAAAGTGGAATTTAGTACACATTTAAGGAGTGCAGGGAGAGCCTGGGTAAGAACTTGGAGAACCTGAGCAGCAGGGTAAGATCTCCCATGCACTTGAGAGAGTGGAGGGATCTCTGTCCAACAGCTCTTCTCTGTATTTTATCTCTCCTGGTGATATAGTAGAGAATTCACAATGAGTATTTCTGCTGCCCTAAATCCTAAATTTTTTTTAAAAGTCCCTCTGAATCTTCATTGTGCTTGTGATCTACACAAAGGAAAAATTCAGTCCATCTGGAATACAGGCTGGAAATTTATAGAAAAATGCAACACATCTTTTAGAACTAACTGCAGTGTTCAGATAGAGGGGGATGCTGGAAAAACTAGTATTGAAAAAGGAAATATTGTGTGTGTACAGGTAGCTGCTAACACTTTGATACATATTCTGCTCCTCTGAAACATGAATGATTTATTTTATGTACCATGGCAGCAGATGGTAGCAGAGAGGGTTCTGACCATTTCTTTATCTTGGTGCTGGAGCAAGCAATGTGTTTGGGGCAGATGTCCTGCATGCCATACTCAGCTCCCACAGAGGGACCTGCAGTCTCAGCAGCAATAAGGACATTTAAATTTTTTTCCACCTCATACTCCTGTGTGACAATGTCAGCTCTGGAGTATGGAGCCTTCAGGACACAAAAGAGATGCACAGCTGAGAGAGGGTAGACTTAAATTGGATCTGAGGAAGAAATTCTTCCCTGTGAGGGGGGTGAGGCACTGGCATAGGTTACCCAGAAAAGCTGTGGCTATTCCGTCCCTGAAAGTCTTCAAAGGCAGGTTGAATGGGGCTTGGATGGTCTAGTGGAAGGTGTCTTGCACTTGGTGGAGGAGAGGGTGGGAAAAGCTGGTCTCTAAGGTCCCTTCCAACTTAAACCATTCTGTGATTCTTTGAATGTCCTTGTTCACTGAGGGGAGAACTGAGTTGCTGCAAAAAGCATGTAGGTATCTGAAAGGATCCGTAAATTGGTAAGATAAGGCAGATCTTGCTTTGTTTTAAGTATCAGATTGTCCTTCCCTTGGGTACTGTGCTAACATTGTCATGTAACCAATACACCTTATGCTGAGTCTGCTCCACCTGAGCCAGGGGAACTGAGCTTGCCTTGGCTGTGGCCAGTTAGGTCTGGTTTATATTCCCACTACCTATCATATATTCTTTGTTCATGTACATAAATTAATAAGGCTGAAAGACAAAAATGGATATGCTGATAGAAAAGATATAAAAAGAACAGATGATGCTAAGTAACGACCATTAAACTGCATAATAAATTCTTGGTAATAGTCCAAAACCTGCATGTGCTCACAAAGTAGAAATATTTCACTGTTTTCAGGCCTCATACATGGAGATATGTCAGTGCATCAATATCTTCAGGAACACATCCATAATAAAGATAATACTAATTTTCATAGCAATGTTTTTTTCCTGACAGGCAAAGGTAATTAATTGGTTAAAGAAGAACTCAGTTTGCTACCTAATGCAAAAAATTACTCATGCATTTTATGTCTCCTACTCTTCCAACCAGTGTCAGGCCACATTGGTTCTGCATTTATGGTAACAACCTTTCAGAAGATATGAGACAGAGCATGCTAAGTATGGGGTTTCTAATCACTTTTCTTTTGTGTCTGATGTCTTGGCTATCCACAGACTTTGAATATGACCCGATCATGGCTCTGAACTAAACAGATTTAATGGGGAAATAAAAGCATATATCCAAAATGAGGTGGAACTAACAGATGAAAATAATAAGGAAATTAAATGTCAGTAATTGAAAAGGTATCTAATGTCTTAGATCCAGTGCAATAACTCTTCTTTATGATTTATCCAACCTTGACACCAGTTATTTGCTTTTGGAAAGTTTTGTAAAGATATATAGATTGATGTAAGTGCTGTATTTTCTACACTTACTCTACCTAGACTAATTGAAAAGCTGTTGCAGAAAGGAAATTGGGCTGGTGTTGGGAATTTGTGATTGTACTCTGATCTTCAGGAAGCTGTGGAAAATCTCCAGAAAATTAATTGTTTAGAATTGAAAGTGCTCCATTAAGCTGAGGTAATAGGCAGATTCAGCATTCCTCAGCAGTGGTCTCAGGTTTCTTCAAAATCTTACTGTACTAATCATTATTTCTGCACCATTCAGTTCTGTATTTTCTAAGTTTGCATAGCATAAATCGCCAAATTACCTGCAGTTGACAAGCATCATGGCAGAGGCAGGTACATTTTAAATTATAGTAAGTTTTGCATTTACTGGTTTAAAATAAATCACTGTCTTAGGGCAGTGGAGTTCCCACCCTGAGCACTCGAAGGGGTGTTTAAAATCCCCGCAAGAATAAGCATGCATTGAAACTTCATTTTCAATGTTGTTCATGTTTGTGTGTATAAAAAGTAAGCTTGTTTCCAGGCTAGACCCCTGTGAAATCCACCCCTTAGAGGACTGCGAGGATTGACTGACATGAACTCCACTTATGCCAGCAAAGCAAAGCCAGTTTATTACAGTTTATCAGTATTTATGGGTAACTATGCTCATACAGAATTTTCCACTCAGACCCCTTTGTCCTGGTCCCCCTTTAGAAACACAATCTTCTTATGCTAGTAATGTCCTTGTTACCTCTTTCATCAGAATGGTCATCAGAGGGTCAGAGTGACCAGACATGATGTCTTCACTTCCGTGCTTGCCTTGAGTTTATCTCTCCCTTGGCTTTCACTGTACCAGGGCCAAAAGGTCAGCAGCACTACCCAGCTCCTACAGCTGTCTGATCTCCAACACAACCCCACTTGTGCTGCAGGAACAGTCCCTGTGCTGTCAGACCCTCAGCTCTCAATCACTGGTGTCATGCCATCATAGAAGCATCACAGAATGGTTTGGATTGGAAGGGACATTAAAGATCATCTCATCCAGTTCCACCTCTCTGCTGAGGACAGAGACACCTTCCACTAGACCAGGCTGCTCAGAGCTCCATCCAACTTGGCCTTCCAGGGATGGGGCATCCACAGCTTCTCTGAATATCCTGTGCCAGGGCCTCACAGTGAACAATTTCTTTCTAATCCAAGTCTAATCCTGGCCTCTGTCAGTGTGAAGCCATTGTCCCTTGCCCTGTCACTCCAGACCCTTGTGCAAAGTCCCTCTCCATCTTTCTTGGAACCTGTTTAGGCACTGGAAGGGGCTCTCAGGTCTCCCTGGAGCCTTCTCTTCTCCAGGCTGAACAACCCCACCTCTTTCAGCCTGTATTGTGGTCTCATATCCCTTCTGACCTGGAGTGCCTTCCAAGTGCAGGAAATTATTTTCTTTCCTTTTTATGCTTTTCCTTTTAATGGTGTATTAGTAGCAGAAAAACCCCTGAAATAAAAGCTTTCCACAAAAAGGCTGCAGCAAAATATTGATACCTGGGAGGGATAAATGAGACCTTGAAATTACAGCCTGCAATATATGGCTCAGTCCTGCTCACTAGTACTAAAGGCATTAATTTCTGAATACTGTCTGCTTTGGTAAGTAATTTTTGTGAAATGCCTAGAGAAGCTGCTGCATTTTCCCATATATTATAATGAAGTATGGCAGGTTTTAGAGGGATGAAGGACTTTGCAAAGGTGCAGCAGCCTGACATAAGGATTCATTGTGAGCATGAGTTGGTTCCTATTTTATCTAAGCCTGATTACGTCATCCTTGGAAAGGAGGTTGCTTGCTTTTTGATGGTGAATCTTGCTATAAGTACTTATTTGGCATGCTAGTGAATAAGAAAAGTTATCATGATTTGACATATGAAATGTGAAGTCTCGATTACTTTCATGTTGTTTTTCCTTATGTAGATAGGGAGTGAAAAATGTATTTTAATTAAAAAGTGAAATACAATATCCAGATCTCAGCATGCCTTGTAGAGAACAATCTAAATTTTGGAGTGCTTCTTAAGTCTTGGACCAGGACAGGCAGCAGCTGTGGCTGATAAAAATGACTGATTTATTTGGCCATTATCTGACAGTTTCTTTACTCACTTTCAGGGAAAAAGAGGCTGCAGAGACATCCTGCATATTCAGATAGCTGTTATTGTAACCATCCTTTGAGTATTTTATATTTTGATTCCTTTTCCCTTGCAGGCCTATTTTTTTAATGCAAATGAGAGTTATGAAAGTGTGTTTTGGACCTTCCTGCATCACCTTCTGCCTGAGCCCTTTTGAATCCGTTGACCAGCCTCACCTGAATTTGATCACAAGCTGGAGGCTCAGAGATATTATATCTATGAAAGTGCTGCACCAATAAGCAGGGAAGGAAAATTTGGCTCAGGTAAAATCAGGGTAAATACGGTTATTATGCATTTTTGCTGAAGTGTAGATTATTAGCTAGCATCTAAGAGGGGCTAGCTACAGCAAATGCAGCAAACCAAAACAAAACCAAGAGCCATTGAAAATGCAAGGGCATTTCTGAACATGTTGTGATGCTGAGGTTGTGTTGGGAGAGTGGTTGCACTGGTATTAAGGAGTTGAGCCTCTATCCCCCATGCCACTAGAACCTGGCATTAGATTATTTTGCTGACCAGAAATAAAAACAAACTAGCTCTGTTGCTAAAATGAATCCCTAAGTTAAAATAAAAGGGATAAATCTTGACATGTAGGGCATAAATATCTTCCAATGCATTTTGAAGAACTGTGTCTGAAAATGGAGTGTATTTTCCTTGCTTGTGTTTCTTTGTGGTCATTAAAGGCATCTCACTCTTAATAAACAGCAACACATTTCTTGAAGCACTCTATTTCAGATAAAAACCTTGGCTCCTTCTCCATTAGGGTAAGTTAACTCAAGCTAAAGCTTTTAAAGGAGCTCCCTCTAATTTCCAGATGTAGTGCATGACTTCAGCAATATAACAGGGCCTCTTTTAAAAATAGATAATATATAAAAAATAGATAATTCTATTTACCCAACACTTTGCTAAGCTGAGGCTGTTGAAAGTAAACCATCTTTAATATTCAGCCCACAATGATGCTTGTGCTTTCCTTTGAAAGCTCCAGCTGCTCGGGGCTGAGATCACCACATACTGACAGATACTTCAGCTGGTGCTTTCTCAAAGCAGCCTCACTAAGTGAGCCTAAATTTAGTCCATGTCTTGTTGAATAACATTAGAATTGTAAGATCCTATGCCATGAGATTGGCAATCACTATGCTTGGTTGTGTGCGGTTTAAGCAGTGCTCTGTGTATTTAAAATAAACAGCTTGAAAAGGAACCAAAATCAGGTGTGGCAAAAATATAGATGGTTAATTTTCAGTATTTTAATAGAATAATTTTTAAAAAATCTATTATCTGCATATCTTGCTCTCTTTAAAAAGTAAACCTGAAAATGAAACATTTAAAAAATGTGACTTCTGTTAAACTAGAAAGTGCTGCAGACTTTTCTGTGCTTTGCTCCAGAAATGGCCCAGAGGAAGTTCATGGCATAACAAAACAAAATCTCAGTGACTTTAACAGCACAGTAGGTGGGAAGCTCAGGAGCAAGAAGAGGGAATTGGACCCCCTTCCCAGCCCCTCTGCATCCCTCAGCAGAAGATTGTGTTGGGATATCAGCAACCTTCCCACAGCAGTGCCAGGGTTTGCCCTCTCCCTGCCAGTGCCAGAATTGGTGGAAGATGTGGTGCATGTGGTTGAAGACTTCCACTCCCATCCTTTGGTGAGGGATCTTATCCCCATCTCCATGCATGTGTGAATGGTCAAGACTCACAGAGATCTGAGGATGTTGGTTTAAGCTTTTCAGTAGGGGCTGTTATGCAGATTTGGTGTGTGTAGAACATGCTTTTATTTGGGTTAAGGGGTCCATGAGTGAATAAACAGGGTATTCCTACATTAACCTTCTTGACACTTGTAGTGAGGATAGAGATCATAATAATTATTCATTTAATATTCAATTTATGTTACAAATCATCTTCACTTGCAAGGAATTGATTATATGTAAGTCCTGGGAAGCCAATGAGTATTTTACTACCAATTCCATTAAAGCCAGCATTTTATTTCTTGCCATCTAAATCTCCATGTTTGAGTAGGAGAGCTCATTACTTGAAATATGAGAGCAATGGGTGAACCTTTCCAATCACACCATCTATTATTATATTTAATACTGGGGTAGCTGCAATGTTAGAAGAACTCTTCAAATAAACAGTCACAAGGTATGACAGTGACAATGGAATGTGCACTGTGAAATTATCTAATTACTGATACTTTGAGTCTGTATCAACAATTTGTTTTGAAATAGAATATAATTAAATTATATTGCTCCAAGTACATCCAGAAGAAAAATACATTTTCAGATTTTCACAACAAAGAGGGAACAAAATTTGCCATGTAAGGATGATTTTGAACATTTGAAGGATAATATTCTTGCAGAAAATGTTTGTCATGGCTACCATTCTTGGACCTGTTTCCTGGGCTCTATTAAAACCTGTTGATGGTTATGGAAATGAAAAGGATGTTCCCAAAGGAAAGGGAGAAGATGAGAATAGAAACAGATGCTACAGCACCCCAGAATGCTTTACTATTGGTTATGGAAGGTATCCAGAGTCTTATTTGAACAGTAATTGCTTTGTTTGGTCACAGCTTTGAAAAGTAATGTAGCAACATGAACAGATGCATCTAATCTGTTATTTGGAATAAGAATGATTATAGATGCTTTTCAGGGTGGAAGGGGCATCATTGCAATTTGTTGATACAGATTGTGAAACAGAAATACGAGTTGGAGTGTGAAGTAATAATCAGAGTTAACTGGTGTCCCAGTCTTGGCTGGGATTGAACTAATTTTCCTCCAGCTGAAACTGGGACAACTGGACATTTGGAAAGATGTTTGATCCCACTCTGTTATTTTTCCACAAACCTGAGTGTATGAGTGCTGCAGAGGCAGGCTGTATTTCTCAGAGGTGGAAGCCCTGGTAGGAATGTGCATGTGGTGCTGGCGTTGGAGAGCAGAAGGAAAGCGGCGATGGGGCTGGGAACCCATCACTTGTGCATGAGACACCCAGATACAAGGTGTTGTGACACTTTGTCTCCTGGCTCATGGGAGAGCATGGAATGACCTCTGCTGTGAGTATCCATGGGGAGATAGACTCCAGAGATACTTCAAGGAAGGCTTTTCCCTTTCACAAGTACCCTTGTCAATAGTAAGAGTAAAATTCAGAAGCGAAAAATGTCAAAGGAAAGAAAAAATCTGTTCCAGTTACACTGTTTGTAGCTTGCTACAGCTCCTCCCTGCTTGTCTCTAACAAGAAATCTAGGTTGCATGCATTTTTAAAAAAATGTTGCTTTTCATCTACTAGCAAAAAAACCTTGGGAGTAGCATTCTCCTCTCATCAATTTTTGGAATGAATTAAAAGACATATAACCCAGCAGCACAAAACAGCCAAGAACGTCATCTCTCAAGTATCACAGCCTTTAATAAAAGTCAGTGGCACCGTTTTTGACCATCTGATGTTTATGGCTGCTGCCTCTGAAGTTCATTGTGTTTCAGCAGCCACCTTGGCTCGTCTCCATTATTGCTTTAACCTCAATGACTTTGCAATAGTTATTCCAGTGCTGAACTTTGCCCATTTTGTCTTCCACAGAATATGAGGTCTGCTGCTTGCTTATCAAATATGAAACTGCATACAACTAGGCAACCTCATGCTAATGGAATCAATATAGCAAAAGAGATCTCCAACCTTGCTGCACTTTTTACAATTTACTTTGTTCGTCACCCATTAATTCTCATATTGATTTTGCTATAAAACATAAACTGCATTCCTATCACCGCCTGAGAAAAAAGCACACTGATTGTATTGGAACAAGGTATGTTGTAAAAATGAAATGCCTAAAACATTTAAATGTAGTAAGCTCTGCTGAAGTCCATAAATCACATTGTTTAATGTTGTGAATGAGTGGTGCTGCCTTAAACAAGGGAAAAATATAGCACCATAAACCAATTTTGACACAAAATAACAGTCTCTGTTTCTCTGTACCTGCCATTCTAGAAACGCTATCAATAATGGTTATGGTTGTTTGCAGGTGTGGGGGGAAAACATTCTCAATATCCCCTTTAGAAAGTTCCTTCAAAGTCACTTTGTAAAATTGACAACAGCAGTGTTTTACCAGACTATAAATAAAGTCTGATTATTACCATGTCCTGTTTACTTTTATCATTCACTCATCAAAAAACTTTTTGATGCATCATTACTAATGATTGTTTCGGGAGCCAAAGTCAAGCCATGTGCTTGACTGTTATTGATGGGGAGGGACTGCAGCTGCTTCCTACCAACCTCAGTAGCCACACCATCTGCTGAGGATCATGGTTATCATTCCACCAGCTTACAGGGAAGATGGTTCAAAGGGAATTCAACTTTCTGCACCACTTAGACTTTAACCCTGAGTAGAGAAAACCACTGCTGAGGTATAATTCCACACTATGAGAGGTATACTTCTGCACTATGAGGTGTTATTCTACACTATCATGGCAGTGAGGAGTGAAAAAGAAGAATTTCATGGTGATTACAAAACAGGTGCTTTTTATGACAGAAGTTATGACTGTGGAAATCTATTCTAGTTGAAAGTCCCTTAGCATTTCAAGTGTTAGTAATGATCCAGGACTTCACTAAGCCCAGTACAAGGTCAGGAAAGTTGTCTTGGAGAGCCTGAAGTCAACAAGAAGACAAGTGACAACAGCCAATCAGGGATGGGTTTGCATCTAGCAGGAAACAAAGGAAGGACGGGGGTAAGAAGGATTGGGACTGCTGTCAGCAGCTTAGAAACCCATGCTGTTTCCAATGTTTTCACCATCTATGGAAACAGTTTGGATAGGGAGGAAAAAAGAGAGGAAGATAGGAAAAAAGAAAAAATGAGTGTGATCAAGATGGATATTATGCATTCTCTTGACATTTAAACTGGTCAGAGAGGGGGTTTTGTGCTCCTGCTCAGAGTTGTGTCTGTGCATGGCACTACCGAATCATCCCTTGTGCCAGGTTTTCGTGAAAGAGCTTGGGAAGGGGGAATAGAAGAATTAACACATATCAGAGATGGGATGATTTGTTGCCTAAAGCTTGGATGGGTGCTTCTGTTTAGTTCTTGTTTCATCTTGTTTGATAGCTTTACCTTTTTGATTTATTTTTTCTTATGTGTCTTTCTCGCATGTGGATCACAGCAGCTGCTGCAGAATCTGGGACAGCTCTGCCAAAATTAATCTGTCAGCTAAACCCGCCCTGCTTCCGGCTACATCACTCTAAACCCCAGCAAAACTCAAGTGACTGTAAAGAGGCTGCTCTACACTTTGTCCAGCGAGAGGAGAGTTTGTTCAGTTCCTCTGGAAAAAAGATTATCTGCTTTAAAGGATGTGAAAATTCATTAAAGCTGCTGAGACTGTTCCCACACATGGGCTGTCCCAAGAGAAGGCTGGTAGAAGTGAAGCTGGGTGACAACCCTTGGGACAGACTGTAGCACTGGACGTGCACTGGGGGAAGGCAGATTATCTGGAAGATGTGCTGGGTACAGATCCGGTTTTGCAGGGAGGGAATATTATCTGTAGGAAGATGGCAGATGTGAGACTAACTTTGCTCAGCAGGAAATCTGCAGCTGCAACATTCCAGTTAATTCCTGGGTGCTTCCTTATGTGAATTCATTAGCAGCAGTTCTCATTATGTGGCTGGCAATCCTTATTCCTTTAAAGATATAATGGGTTTTTCTGATGGGAGATTGCTATTGTCCCTGTTGGGCCAACCCTTTTTTTCCCAGTTCTTTGGGAAATTGCACCACTGGCACAGCACATTTGTTCTTTCTTTTTCCATGGCTTTGCAGGACAGCATGACTTCTTCCCTGCCCACTTTCACCCTCCCTTTTTTTCCCAGTCATGGGGGCAGGTGGAGTTAACAGAATAAGTTTGATGTTGAAATGCCTGTGAAATGGTTTTCTATTCCTGCAAGAGGGATCTCGGTGAGGACTATGCTTATCTAAAAGGTTACCTCTAAGGTTTTTCTACATTAATGACTAAAGTAAATGATCTCAAATTTCTCATCAGTAAAAGCTCTGTTTTCCAGGTTTAAACTCTTAATTTTTTACTGCAAGGATCAATCCTGTAAGGTCCTCAGAATTTTAGTAGGGACATTTTGTCCTGATCATAGCTCCTTTGGTCAGTGGCTGCAGAGATCCCCTGGCCTGTGTGAGTGCGGGAGGGTACTGGTCCTTACCAAAACAGCTGTGGAAACACAGAAAAGCTGAGAAACTGGAGAGGAAATAACAAAAAAAGTGCCTCATTTATTTTTTTATGAGTATTAAGTCCACCTAGCTGTCATGCTTTGCCTGCAGGCAGCAGATCTGGGAGAGCAGGTTGCTGTGACAGATGGGCAGGAGCTGCTTAGAGAAATGGCTTTAGATGAGCAGTTTGCTGTGAGTTGGTGAAGCTTTTACAAATTCACAAGTGTAAGGAATTAGAGGCAATCCTCTTGCAAACTCTGGGAAGCTGAAAGCTTGGACCAAGCTTGTATAAGGCTCTGCCCAAAACCCCCACTGTCGCCATTCCATGTGGCAGTTTCTTTACTGATACTATCACTGCTGGGGATATGGAACTGTAACCAAGCCAGAAAATACAGTTTATGGGGTTCTCTGCTGGTCAACCTTTTCTCAACCAGGGGCTTTTGTCTGAGGCCAAGAAGCAAAGTTCCAAGGGGCAAGTTCAAACAGCAGTCCCTGAGCTTTCTTCGTCTCTTTTGTGGAGGTTTTTAAAGGAGCAACTCCTGCTGCCCTCTTCCCTTCTAACACCTCTGCAGCACCTGCAGAAGGTTAATCATCGAGTCAGGCAGAGCTGGGGGTCCACTCATGCATTAGGAGTCACTAAGTGCTTTCTTCTGTTAAAACTAAGGTGTATTTACAATCCTGCCTTTTATTTATCTAATGAGGAAAATTATCCAGGGTCAGAACAAGGTGCTAAGGGATCACTTCTGGAGATGGGGAAGATGTTCTGCTGGTGATTGAACTGGCCCTGCAGAGCAGCATGGTGGAGAACTGGCCTGGGGAAGCAAAAGCAAAGCTTAAAGCCTGCACAACAACAGTCCAGATCTGAGTGAGCTGATAGGATTTCCCTTGTTCTGAGCTGAGTGTGTCTCTCCCAAAGTGAAAACTGAAGTTGCTGTGATGCAATGCTAGGAGCCAGGGATGAAAGAGAAGGTGTATGAATGGACCTACCTGGTTTGCTGGTTTTTCTGGTGCAGGATTTTGTTTTTTTTTTTTGCCTGGTTTACTGTTTTCCAAATTTTTTAAGTCAATGTCATGGCTGTGGTATTAGTTAAGCAGTTGCTTGCACTTAACAGATGATACAGCCCAACTTCTGATGTGCTTTAGACTCCTGATTACTCAATAGGTCTTGTCTTTGCTCTAGGCAGCTTCTCTTTTCAGGAAGTTGTTACTAATTCTAAGTGCCATTCTGTGACTGCCCAGTCTTCACTTGTAAAAAGGTGCTGGGTCCTCAACTTGAAGTTCTTTGTAGCTACTTGAATTGCTACTTTCTTCCTCAAACATAGGTAATTGCTATTGCTGCAAAATGCTTTCTTGGATGACTATCAGGTGACTTGTATTAATATTTACAATCACTTTTTTTGTTAGTAATTTTTTTTACAGGAAATGAAATGCAAATGAACAACTGTAAAGATGAAAACATAATGAAATAGGACATGAACTCCAGAGAACTAATGAGTAAAGTGGCTTGAAGGCACAAAAAGATGTTCTTCAAAAATAAACATAGAGATGGATAATAAGGTAAATCATTTTGAGGCATTAAACCAACAGACAGAAAGAAATACCAAGTATGGGATAAATTGTTTCATGTCAAAGTTATAATTGCATTCCTTTTTCTTAATGAGAAGATGAAGTTCTTGAAGTTAATTTCTTCCTAAAATTAACCAGCTGTATAATCTCTACATAGTAGATTTTTTCCTACCTTACAAATCAGCACACGTGTCTTTTGTGTAACTTATCTGGATATTTAACAAATACATTG
Organism: Toxostoma redivivum; assembly: GCA_013397375.1. Taxonomy (NCBI): domain Eukaryota; kingdom Metazoa; phylum Chordata; class Aves; order Passeriformes; family Mimidae; genus Toxostoma; species Toxostoma redivivum. The sequence continues at coordinate 498,951 of VXBI01003748.1, forward strand.
GTTTGGTGAACTGAAACATTTTTTGTTTTGTTTTGTTTTTTTTAATGTTATTTGCCTCCAGTACTTTCTGTCTTCTAAAGCAGAAATATGAATCTGAAGCTGCTGCGTGCCTTATGAGGTGTTTAAAGCTTGTCCAAGATGACAGGTATTAGTCCCTGCTTCAGCAGAACTCCCAAGCCCCGATATTTACTTCCCTTCATGAGACTCGGTTTGGTGGATGGCTTTAAGACAGTTCATTTTTTCTTTTTTTTTTAACCAAGGGCTAGAGACAAAAATCTGTGCAAAGTTTTTGCTGGCTGCTTTTTGGGGAAAACCCCTCTTTGATTATTAGATAGTTGTGTTGGTGCATTTGAACCCAGAGCTGACCCTGAGTTAATTTCTATTGCTCCAATATTGGCTGTGTTTTGACTTTGGTTTAAGTAATCTTGGATCCTGTGAAATCACAAAGTATATGTGATTCAGTATATCTTTAATATTCTTTCACATCCTGCTTAGTATGTTATAGCTTTAGCACAGTGCAAACATCTACATGCACACCTCAAGTCTTTAGGTATGAGCCTAAAATACTTCCCTATAAAACTAAGGAAGCAGTTCCCAAGGTGTTGATCATGGAGGGGTTAATCCTTTAGTTTATTAGTGTTGTCAGGGCTGGGGTTCTCCCTCCTGCTCATGGTTAACCCATGTACAGATGAGATGGAGAGGAGCCTTAAGGGAGTTTCTATCCCTGATTTGATAAGTTTAGGACAGCACTTGTTACCAGGAGGATGCAAACCTGTTTATAATCCCAAGCCACAGTTGGATTACACAGCTGTAACCTGAAATGTTTCTTATCTTGGCCATCTTTCATTACTACTGGGGTTTCTTGTGGGGTGTGGGGTTTTTTTTTGTGTGTGGCTTTGTTCTTTGCGGTTTTTTTTGGTGATTCTCTCCCCCATCCCATGCGGAAGGGGAAGAGTGAGCGAGTGGCTGTTCAACTGCCTGTTATCTAGCAGGTTTTGGTGGCCTCAACGATGCAGCTTGATTGGTCAGTTAGTGCTTTCCAATATGGTAGCATCTCAGGATGTCTGAGCAATTAGACTAAGCATAAAATTAATATCTTGTAAGCTGTTTCCTGTAGAAGATGCTCTATCCTAGTAGATATATCCAGAGGAAAAAATCCTATCAACATTGATAAACATTCTCCTCCACCTTTCCATAACCTTGGTGGCAAGTTACATACATATTTCATCTGCTGAATGCAGACTTGGCTTTGGAAAGTGTGTATTTTAGCTCTCCATAAATAAAACTAATGGGTATAACTTTAATTTTTGCTAGGGACCACTTGAATCTAGTTGGGAACAGATCCTCAGCTGATGCTTATTCTCACAGCATCACTGCAGCCAGTGGAGCTTAGATGCCTCACACCTACCAATGGTTTATTCTCTGCTGTTTCATGGCCCTATCTAGTAAATGCAAATTTACACCCAAACATTGCACAGGCGTGGAATGAGAAACAGGTCTAATTAAGTTTTGTAACTGAAATAATTATTTAGGTCTTGCTCATTTTCACTATAAAAATATTCCAGCTGAAAGGATTATATTTACAAGTGCTGTTTGTAATAAAACATTTCACTTGATTCACCCATAAACAGAATGTAAATCATGTTTTGCTCTGCTAGAAGGAAAAGGGAAAGTGTGTCCAAGTAATTTATACTACATTTTGTGGTTAGCAAAAACACAGGTTTATGCGAATAGGGATTTGTTGAGGTCTGTGTATTTTATCTGTGAAGGCATTTCATTTCAACTGGGCTCCATTGGGCAGAGGAGCAGGGAAAGAGTATCAACTTGTTCATCCCCTGAAGTGCAGCTGAGTAGTTCCTGAGCTCTGTGAACAGGGTTGGATGGTGAATGTGTCTCCCCATCAGTGGCTGCTAGAGCCAGCCTGGACTCACAGCAGGTGGTGGTAGTGAGAAAGGTATTTATTGCAGTCTGTCTGGAGATCTGACTTCATCTTGACGTTCTTTTCCAACCTCAATGATTCCCTGCAGGCTATAGTGTTTTGGGTGGCTTGAGCTGCTGGAAGATACTGCAGCTGACAGATGGGATGTTTCTGACCCACCCTTGGCTGCACTGAGTGTTTTCTCTTGGAGAAAGGTATGGAATCCCATCCAAAAATGTTCCTAAAGTATTCTAAAAAATGAAAAAAAAAAAAGGAAATGTTTTCAGTTCGATCCATGAGCTTGAGCCTTTCCATGGGCATGTGGTCAGTAAAGCTGACACAACAAAGGAGCGTGGCTTCATTCAATGATTTAATTTTATACATGAACTATAAAAACATATTGTGTTTAGCTTAAATTACCTGCCTTTAAAACTCATTTTTTGCTATACTTGAGGTATATATATCCCTTGGTTATTCCAGGTACTGGAGAACCGAGTCTTCAATTTACATTTGAAAAGGAAATATTTTCATTACTGTGGTGATTAGGAGCTCTAGCTAAAAGGTTAGCCTCTGCTTTTGCTAGATACTGTACAGTCATAGCTCAGAAAGATCACACTTGCCTTAAATGCCTCATAATCCAACAGGAAGACAGAGAAAATATATGTATCTAATTACAAAGGAAGGGTCTGATGAGCAGAGGCCCAGGAAGGCAATAACCAAGTGGCAGCTTGTGTGGGGCTGTCATTAAACCCTTCCCGGTGCAGAGGGGAATGTGAGTTGTGCTGCAAGTTCTGCCTGAGCAGATTCCCAGAATTAAGAAAATTTAAAATTAAAGGCCATTTGCTGGTAGATTAGGTAAATAAAAATACACCATAATTGCATTTGGTGCTCATTTCAGCTGTCTAGGTTGTAAATGACAGGGAAAAGATCACATTCTTTCAGGCTATCTGAAGTGGAGTGAATATATTGTCTCATCTTTTCATGACCCCTAGGTTAAAATGTAATATCAGTTTCACTGTTTTTTTTAGCTGTGGAAAATCTCACTTGAGATGCTGTGAGCAGCACAACATCATCGGTGCTGCCTGGACCCCTGCCAGAGGGTTGCATGTTTGGAAATAAGTAGATTTTTAAATGACAGGACAAATCAGCTGGGCTGGAAGCTTCCAGCTCAAGTAATTACAGTTCTGTAATCTCCTGTTTGAAATTTGGTGTTATAGACACCAGCCTCCAGGTGTTAGGGGAATAGTCAGAGCAAAGCTAGCACAGCTGGACCCTGACTATAGAGGTCATGTGGCAGCTCTGCAGTGGGGTGAGCAGGAGGGGAGGGGAAGGACAGGAAAATGGGAGGGAAAACAGTGGGAGAATTTCCCAGGCAGGAGGTGCATCAGGCTGAGCAATCAGAAAATGTAAGAAAACTCTAGATGTGATTAGTGTTATTTTGACTGTCCTTCAATTAGTTGTTGCCCAGAGAAGCTGTGTCCCATCCCTGGAAGTATTTGTTCAAGGCCAGGCCAACCTGGGGCTTGGAGCAACCTGGATAATGGAAGATGTCCCTGCCTGTGGCAGGAGGGTGAAATGAGATGAGCTTTAAGGTCTCCTCCAACCCAAACACTCAGTGATTCTATGATAATTGGGAGGCCCTGAAGAGTCATAGGGTGCGAGGCAGAGATGAGGAATTTAATGAACTACTTGCAAATGTGAAAGTCCTCTCCATCTGGATTTTTTTGTGTCTACTTGTCAGTGATACCAGAAGGACACCTGGATTAAGAAAACACAAGTAGGCAGAACATGAGTTATGTTTAAATTATATGCACTCAGTTTAAAGCAGGAATTAAATTTGAAAACCGAAACAACTATATTTTTAGTCAGAGATCAGGAGCCAAGACAGTCCAAAGGAGAAAGATGTTGCATAACTGTATCTACAAAATTCCCTCAAATAAAAACGTGCCTATGTGGAGGGCACTGAAGATGGACTTCTAGTTCTTTCAGTAATTTATTTTGAGATTTTTCTCTAGAAGAATTTATTTTCAGTCTGGAATAATAACACACTAAAATAAATTGTTCTGTAAAAATGTAATTACAAAAATCAATGTTTCAGTGTGAAACTACACAGGTGTTAGAATTTTCAAGATGATTTATCACAAGCAGATGGTCTTTTTCCCTCCTCTTGCTAGTGGGATACACATGCTGACTTGAACATGGAGTTTTTGGGTGCCCAAGATATTTAGCTTCAGCCAGCATAGACATGCCTTTTGGCTGGGTAAAGCAAAGCCAAGGATTTCCTGGAGCACTGAAAGAAATCCATGTGAATGCAGTCTGTGTTTAAGGAAACAAAGCCCATGAAGATAAATAGGATTAATCCCACCATAGCCTACAAACAAACACTGCTGTTCAAACCTGAGACAGATAACACAAACAACTATGGGAAAGCAGTTTGGAGAGTATAAAATCACACGACAAAGCCAGTGTATTGCTCTGTGACTTCCAATTAGAGACTTGCTGCTGTATAATTAAGTTTCTGATGAACCTGTATTTAAAGTCATGTCAGTCCTCTCATTTATAAATACTTCTCTGCAGGTGCTTGAGCTTCCAGCTGGAATCTGTTTTTCTAGGATCTAATCCTAGATGTGTATTTTTTTTCCCCTTCATTTCAATTTTGAGTGGAAAAAACATCCCTCTGAACAGCTAAGGTACACAGGAGGGAAGAGATTTCAGTATTCTCAGTATTCTTTTAGTTCTGCTCTAGGTCCCAGCTGCAGACATGTATATTTTATTATCAGCATAGCATATGTGTCCCCATGGTTGCTCATTTCTGTAAATCAGGAGTAATCAGACCTGGAGCCTGTTTTCTCTGATGTATTTTATACTTTACAAAAGTTGCAAAAGACATTAGTTCACGTATTTTTTCCCCTTTCCTCTATTTATACTCCTTTTCCAGAGGATTCATGTGTGCAGATCAAAATATCCTTGTTTTTCCTGCAGTCTTTGAGGGTTCCCAAAGTGATCCCACTGTCCAGGGTGTTTGCCAAGACAACCTGTCTCCCATGGCACAGGCAGATTTTACTGCTCAGATGTATTTGTTTGCATGGTCACAGTCAGGATGTGCTGGTCTGAATCAGAGCTGGTGTGTGCTTGGCTATCCCACGGTGTGACAAAGACACTGAGTGGTGCTAAATCTCCCCAAGTCTCAGCACACGAAGCAGAAAGTGGAGGAGACTGGGGAGAAGCCCTCTACAGACACCAGTTCAGACCCCCATCTTCTGATCTGCACAGAACTGAGAAGATCCCAACCTGAGCTGGCTTCTAGTGTCAGCCACAATGACTGTCCATGGGCTTTCATGTCATTTTGTGCTTAATAAATAAATAAAAGCAGATTTTAAAAATCTGCTTTATTTATTTATTAAGAGAAGAACATCACCTTTGGACCCTGCTTTGCTCTGAACCCCAAAGCAGACACAGCAAACTGAAATTTTCACCTTCAGCTCATCCCAATCATACAGGAGTGAGGGATGCTGCCTGGAGCAGGGATGAGTGTGATCAGGGCTATTCCCCTCCGCCAGCCTGGGCTGAGGACAAGCTCCCATCTGGGCTGTCACCTGGGCAAACAGCTTATAGAGTGGTGAGAGGTATTAATGCCAGGGACTTCTCTTCTGCAGGGGTCACATCCTTCAAACCAGCACAACCTCTGCTCTCATCATGCACAGGAGTTCATGGCATGGCATGTGGAAGGGTGAGGAACAACCCTGTGCATCCTCAACCTTGTCCTGAGCAGTCACTGCCCATGGCAGGGGAAACAGCTAAATGAGTTGATTTTTCTTCTTAAGAGCTTCAAAAAAGTACTCAAGCTGTTGGCCATTACAGTATGTTTAGAGCCAGATGAGTGTGGCTTCAGATGCTTTAGATTAGTTTTTTCTGTGTTGATTGAGATCGTGTGGAGCCCTGAAGGACAGGTCATCTGCAAATTCCCCTGGGGTGAGAAGGCTCAGTGCCTTTCTGCCAGAGGGGTGATGGGTACAGGTCCTCCTTCATTCCAAATGATATTTTCTCCATCAAATCCAACAGACATAAATAATGACACCCATAGAGCTGAAGAAGTGTGTGTGCACTTCCTGAGGACTAAACCATTTGATTCGGTGTGGAAATTCTGAATGGATAGCTGAACTCCTAAGTCCATTAAGCAAGGCAATTTACACTGTTCTCAGGCTTTGCCCATGGAAACACATTAACAGTTTCCCATTTGGCTTGTTGAAAAGCCATTATTCTACGTACAAAAGGGGGAAGAAAAGTAATATTGTTTTTCAAAGTTTTTTTATTGTGTTGAGTGGTGAAACCTTTGATAATATTGAAGGGAAATGGAGAGGAATGCCACAATCCTGTGTTAGGAGTGTTCTCACCAGCCCTCTCACCAGCTATCCAGGCAGCATTTGCTGCTGCCATTGAAATCTGCATTTCAGTGTTTTATACATGATCTAGTGAATGAAGGTAATCCTTAGAGCAGACCAAGGAGATACATATTGGTGTACCTGACTGCTCCCAAAATCACCAAAATATACATGAGGAGAAATGGCAAATTGTCCCTGGCACCATCTCTGATAATTTGCCATCTCCAAAGAGATCTTTAAGATGATTGATCACTTGCAAATAAGATCAGTTGTGTTTTGGGGTATTGGTTTTGTTTGTATTTTTTTTTTTTCTTCTTCTTGATATGCTGGCTTCCACCTACCCCCTGCTTCTGAACAAGCATATATCTCCTTTAAGTATGAGAGGAGGGATATATTTGAGGGTAACAGATATTATGAAAAGAGGATTTTGTCTGGGATTGGGAGTACCATGTCTTCCCGAGTCTTTGTTTCTTCTCTCTAAATGGAGCAGTTACTCATGACATCCAGTTTCTTGCTCGTGGCTTTAGCTCTCAGTGGGTTTTGTGGACAGAGCACAGGTATTGGATAGCTCTAGGGATTTAATTTGTTTCCTGAAAGTACTGGCTAGTCACTTTTTGTTGTATTGCACTAAGAAACTGTTTTATATTTGCACTGAATTTTTTATCCTGTTCTCCCTCCCAAGCTGTGGCATGGTAGAGTTCTCCTTTCGCCCCTCCCCATTGGCGGTGTCCATTGGTCACGGGTCTGTTCCTCCCCTTTTCCCAAGTTTTAAAGTGCCTGCCAGCTGCTCTCTCTCTCACTTTCTCCTCTCACCATGTGCATGACACAGTAAACTGTGGACTATTTTTCCCATGGGAGAAAAGAGCCTCCTTTGGTTTTTTGCCTTTGTCTATGAGGATTTCCCATCCACCGCTGGTCCAGAGCTAGCCAGAGGGACCGGAGAGAAAAAGGGAACCACCTCAACTTTTTCATTCTAATTTTGAAGAGAAGTAGAATTTATCAGTAGTTAATAAACTTTGTCTTGGAGGGGCAGCCCATGTAATCTCGCTGTTCGATTTAATGCATTAACAGCATTTTACTTTCTGTCAGAGTGATGCTGCTGAAGGCAGGGACAGTTGTGGAAGGGGATACCAAAGTAAACAGGACACATTATTCAAGTAGATGAACAATTTTAGTCTTACCTTGCTCCTTTATGTTTCCAGCAGAAAACACTTTCAGCACATCAATACTGAGAATTAGCAGCAAATCTTGCTCATCTGCCAAGCTAGCTAAGGAAACACTGTGTATTTTCTCAGACCCCTGTGAAAAATTCCCTTGAAAATGACAAAATGAGCAGGACCCTGTTTCTTTTAGTGGTTACAATATCTCCAGGGAGATCTACCCTAAGGTCAGTGTTGCCCACTAAGTTGGGCAGTAAAGTGTCTCTATTTAAGTTAATAGCTGCTAATCTCTCAATTTTTTGTGCTGGCTTCTATTTTGTTTTTTTTTCGTTATTAGTTATTGATATGCCTTTATGTCAGTAGGAGGGATTTGTAGGTTTGAGTAACTGCATTCTGACTTAGGAACTGCCAGCTCCCTTTGACAGGAATTCATACTTTGTAGGTAGATAGTCCTTTTTTCTGCTGACTTCAATGGTCTTTTTTTTAACAGTTTGCTGCTTTTTCAGTCAGTTTGCAATCATCTGCATATCTGCATATCGTTTACTTAGTAGTCTCTAGGAAATTGCTACACTTGGCAGGTACAGCTGAAGCCTTATGTGTCGTCAATAAGAGGGTAGTTTTGTAGCCTTCTTACAGAAATGTTTTAAATACCAATTTAAGCTAAAGTAGCTTTCTATTGCATGTTTTGCCTATGGCAAATCATCCAGCTGTAGTGGTTAATTTTGCTTCTATGTACTAATTGCTATCCGATGGCTGAAATTTTGGCAGGTTTTTTGAACAAGATAACGTAGAAAAATGTAGGAAAGAGTACAGATAGGCCATCCCTGCAAAAAGAGGTGCATTTTTGTCGCTGTTAGCTATATAATTAGCAATGGACGGTGAGAGTGATATACACAGCAACACGGTCTCCCAGATAGGAAAGGGACAACTTTATTTTAACACTGCATTCCTTACAAACACTAGATCGCTAAAGTAAGGATCGAATACAGCTCATTGGTCAGAGCGAGCAACACCTCTTGCACAGATGTTTTTACTTTAAGCAACATAGTTCTCACAATACACATTCTCTCAACAATAGCAGGTGCATATTATTTGTTCCTGGGAAAGCCTCTGCCTCCAGGCTAATCTCTGATAAAGCAGACACTTTCCCAGGCTTGCATCCACACATTTGCAGGAGAAACTCACTTCAAGCCTATTTAGAGGTCGGACAGTTGAAAGATGACAAAGCTGTACACATACAGGGAGAAATAGCCTTTAAAAGTAGTGGACGCTTTTTATCATTATTGCTTCTGTCAATACAAATGAAAACTTTAAAGATAGTTCCACAGCACACAACTGCAGCTCAGTCCCAGGAAGCAGACTTGCACTGAAATGCTTGAAAACTCTTAAGGAAAAATCAGGCAGGAAAGAAAATTGGATAATAGCACTAAAGTTAACTCCAGAAGATTCAGAGATGTTAGTATGAAAGAAAAATCATGGGATGATTTGGGAAGAGACTTTAAAGGCCACCTAGTTCCAACCTCCCTGCCACAGACAAGGACACCAAAAGGCATAGAAACTAGGTCATGCATTCAAACCAGAACAGTGATGAGGAAAATGCCCAGACCAGGTATTTCATTGTGACCATGAACAGTCAGTGTGTGTGCCAGCATGTGGATACTCACATCTACCTCTGCAAGTGATCCTTGAGCTCACAGAGATAACTTGAGAAGAGTTACTTGGGTGCATGGTTTTCCTTGTTCTTTCCTTCTTTTTTTCATGTTTTCTCAACACTCAAAGAAACCAACCAACCTTTAGAAAGGAGGAAATTGAAGGTTCTTCCTGTTTTTACTTTGCCCTGCAGTACTCTCTCAGAATAGTCAATGTGGTTCTTCTTCATCTGGACCTTAGTAGACCTTCAAATCTGGAGGGGTTGTCCATTTTTACCCATCAGTGAAGGGGTAGAAGTGATGCAGAATAGAAAGCTGTTGCTCCTAACTTATGTCACTACACAAAAACTTTATTGGTGTTCCTCTTCAGAGCTGTCTGAATTTTCCCCAGCTTTCTGGTGAGATTTAGGGTTCATGTGCCTTTCCCAAGGCTCACAATTCATCATGGGCTTAATGGTGCTTTCAAGCTTGCAATGCAAGGTGAGGCTTGCAGGGTCGCTGTCTCTGGAGGTCACAGTCTGAAGGTCAGGTAAGCAAGTCTCTGTAACGTGCTTTACAGAAAGCAGTATGTTATTTCCTAGATTGTCTTGTATGACTTAACACCAGGCTGCAGAGTTTGTCCATCACTGAACCACTGCAGCATGTGATAACCAACACGATGTGAAGGCTCTGAAATTCGTGCTGATGATTCACAGCAGACCATTTGATATTTAGGGCTCTGTTCATTAATAAGTTATGCTCCATTTACCTTGTTTTCTGTAGAATTTATGAGTCAAAAGTGCAGAGTGCATCAAAAATGATCCATTCATCAAATTCCTCTTCTCTCTGTACGATTAGCTAACCTATCGCTGCAGCCCCCAGGGGCACATTGCACAAAAGGTGTCCCGCATGAGAGAACAAGGTCGCCTTAGGAGGGAAAACAAGAATTCAGCTTTTGTTTGAGCCTGCAGGTTGTCCCGGTTGGTGTCTTTGAGTTGTGTGGGCAGGAAATTTCCCCAGCCAATTTGTTTTCTTGTTTGCTGCTTGCACGGCCCAGCTGTTCTGGAAGCAAAGGAGGTGTCCTGCTCGTCCACAGGTCCCACTGAGTGCCACCATTGCTAGAGTTGAGAGGAAATAGAAGGAGGAAAAGGCTGTTCTGATAATGTAGATCCATCTGAAGTTTGTCTGTCTGCATGTTAGCATAAACCAGGTCCATGACACAGAATAAAGGTGAATTTGCTGAGGAGACAGAACCACAGCATGAGCCAGCTATGGGAATGCATGAGTTTGATGAGGTGGGGAAGGTATATAAAATCAGAATAAATGCCCTTTGCTTGTAAAAAACAGGAAAATGCCTGCAGATTACAGCATCTCTAGCTGTCATCTAAACAACAGCATTCTTCTTTTAAAATGTTATTTTTTAGTTAAGCACATATATACTTAGATGTTGGCACAATTACTTACATATTGACATAAGCTAGAGAAGCCGTTCAAGAGGTATGAAGATGAAAGAATAACCATTGCATATATCCTTTGGATTTCCCACCACCTAATGGGCAAAGCTCTAAGCAGAAGACAAAGAAATAATAATTAGAGGGTACTACTGTCCTGGTTTGAAAATACAGGTGTCTGCTAAGAAAGGCAGGAGCCTCTCTTGAAATGGAAAATGTAAACCCCCTCCCTCCAAATTATTATAATTTTGAAATTAAGGGGCTCTCAGGCAAAGACATGGGAATAGGAATAACAGTTCTTTACCAGGAAAATTAAAATAGAAATACAGACTTACAAAACAACAAAAACACTGACAGAGTCAGAATACAACTTTACACCCCGTCAGTCAGGGTGTTGGTAGCAGTCCCAATTAAATGGTGGCTGCAGTCCTCCAGGATGACAGATGTGGTTCAGTTGCAGCAGTGGTCCTGTAGAAGGGTGCAGTTTTCCTCTGAAGATCCAGTGATGATATGGCAGGGTCTGGTTATCCTTTGGGAATCCAGTGGAAAAAGGCTGTTCTGATGTTCCAAATCTCAGATTTTATCTAGGTAGGAAGGCTTGGCCCCTCCCCCTGGAGCATCTCCCAAGGGGATGATGGAATTTTATCAGTCATGCAGTGAGATTCAATGGCCCATTAACAGAAGATATCTCCCTGGACAAAGGATGGGTTCTAGAAAAGATAAACACTGCCTCACCTGGTTTTTATCAGATGGCCCATTAGCAGAGAATCTCACAGAGATAAGGATCACTGCCCCACCTGGTTTCAAGAAATGGTGATAGAATACATACTTTTGGTGACATCTGATATGGCAAGCTAAGACAACTACTTTATAGGACGAATTGTGAAAATGTCTCCAGTGCTGTTGGCAGTGAAGATACAACAGCTTTAAATGACCTGTCTAGCTGGTAAAGCAGAGAGACTAATGTAAATTAAGTCACCATTTTTAGCACTTGGCTCCTTGTTTAAAGCTGCTGTTGGTATCTACAGCCTCCCACAATATCCTGCAACCCTGCCAGACTCTCTTTTTTTACCTGGGTTACTTGATGAATAATCATTCAGTGTTGTGGGTATCTGGAACATGGTCTTGGCTGACTTTGAGAGAATAAAGGGTGAGGAAAGTGGGATTTAGAAATGAAAAATAAAATTGATTTCATGTGATATGAAAACTTAATTTCCTATGCAAATTGCTAAATTCTGCATGTTGGCGAGCTGGTTTTTACTCTTTTCCAGAGAGTGAAAATGTGTTGGATTTCCCAATGTCTTGAATATAAACTCATATTTTATAACAGACCAGAGGTTTTGGTTTATGGTAAAAGGAGCAATTGAAACCAGCAGTTAGGATTCACCTACAAGTAACAACTCATCAGAAAATCTCTGTTAAAAAAAAAATCTTGCCCAACACTGCTTGCTGCCTGCTGCAAGTTGGATGGTGCTTCACCAGGCAGCACTAGAGAGATGGGACACAACACTGGAAGGCTCTGGTCATGGTTCCAGGCTTTCTGTTGGATAGACCTATCATTCCACACAATTAAAAACATTTAAAAGTGTCTTTAATCTTTGAAGCTGAATCAGGAGATGCTAGACATGCACTTGGGGCTCCCAAAACCTGGGTTTGGTTTCCACAGAGCCCAAGAGGTTTCTTATGTTACAGTCGGGGTGCATTGGTTGGTGGCTTGGACGGAAGGTGGTGAGGATGGTCATAACCTTAGAAAAATCCTGGCTGTTATGTTGAATTTGGGCGAACTTGTGTGCTTTGTATGACAGAAATGCAAACTGGTGTGTGCTGGAGCTTTGGCTTCCCCACATTACTGTGAGTGGAGAGCAGGCAAGGCCAGCAGGCAGATTGAGAAGGGGAAATCCAGCCTTCCTGGCATGTAGGCAAAACTGAGGTATGATTTATTATGCACTTCAGCTCTGTGCACAAAAAATGCTTTTTTTTGGTATCAAGCCAGGATGTGCTCAGCCTCCTCCAAGGAGGGAGGTTCCAGGCTGAACCAGCCACTATGGGACTGCTGAGCTCATGTCTCAGTGCACCTTCCTGCAACAGGGCTTGTGTTCGTAGGAGTCAAGCTTGGAAAGAAAAAGCTTAGCTTTTAAAATAGAGGGGAACTCCTGATGGAAGCCTAAAAGAAGAAAAATAATCTCCATATTTTTTCTTAATTGCTGTAGTACTTTAAGAGGAGAAAAAATACATGTGCATGGATGCAAGAAGAAAGTATTTGGATTTGTTTGGGAGCTCATGAGTATTAGAGTCCTTTGAATGTAATTTCTTTTGGGAATCAAGTCTAATAGCAATGTAATTTGTATGAAATATATAGCCAAAGACTGTGTCTCAGTTCCACTGAAGTTAATGGTAAAACTCTAGTGTCCTCAGCAGGGACAGGATTTGATGCCTGGAGAAATGCTTTATTATTAAAAGTTTATTAACACTTCATTTGGAAGGGCTATCTTCCTGTGCTCTGTTATGTCTGTGCAGGTGTAAGAGGTGAAGAACTAAACAGCAGAAATAATGCATTAGACATTCCTTCTAGCCTGAGATTCTCCACACAGTATTGTATTAAAGAATTGTATTGAAAACATTTGGCAAACAGATTAAAATACAGTTCTTTTAGACAAAGAGTCCTTGGAGCAGGGTATAGAGAAGAGCTGTAATGGATTTTTATCCCCTTGAATTTTGCACTATAATAATTCCTACTGAATTACAAAAGGCAACCTGCACAAACTATGAGGAATTTTACTTGCTAATTTCCTTTGTCATTGTTCCTGTGGGATTGGCTCTTCACACAGCTGATTACTCCTTTCCTTCTCTTGCTTCTGTCTGCCTGAGATTAGTCTCACTCTAATTTTTTGTACACATTTTGAAATATCTCACACTTTTTCAAACTTAAAAGGAATTTTTGGGCCCTAAAAACATGCTTTATGACTATCTCATACAAGAAGCAGCACATGCCATTTTCTTTTCATCCACATATACTTCAATAGAATTTTTTATTATCTTACTGTCCTTTGTAAACTCTGCTTCAGTTATGGGTATTGTCCCGTGACATCACTTTTGGAGATTGTTAATCTTATAATTAATTCCCACCATAATCTCATTAAAATGTGCAGACACCTTAGCTTGGTGGTCCTGTCGATGGGAAATGGAATGGTCTGTACTGTGACTGAAAGTGCATCACCTGCACATGGAGCTGTCGGCTGCTTTTCTAACCTTGGATAAAAGTGCCCTACATGGAAAGGGAAACTCTTGGCACAAGCAGAAATATTCTGGTTTTCTTGGATTCAGACCAGTTTTGCTGCCAGACTGTGGGATTTCATGGGCAGTTTATGCACACAGATGAGAAAAATTGGAGTTACTTAAAGGATTTCAGCAGCTCTCTCTGGGTGCTTTTCTCCATCTTTAGGCAGTTAAATACATTTACCAGCCTGGCTGTTTGCTTTGAGAAGTGACTAGCTTAAACACAGAGCTAGGATATCCCTGGATATTGGGATGGAGAACGTCCATGCCTTGTGATGGCTCAGGGCTGTCCTGTTGATTCTATTACTTGCGTTGGGTTTGTGAGATTAGGCTGCTTGTTTGTGGGATGATTTTACCAACCAACACCCCAAAGACCCCCAAGACCTAAAGAGAACTTGAAAATTCTCTGTACAGCTCTTTATCTATGTTAGAGGCTGGAGAGAGACAAATGTATTTGTACTTCAGAACATTTTTTTTTGTTAATATTTCATACAAGGAAGTTCCTGAAGGGCTTGAAAGGAGCTCTGAAAAATTAGAGTATTAGTTGTTAACACTATTGATAGTAGTGGAAAATTCAGAGTACTAAGCACTTGGAAGGACCTGCCAAGATAAAAAGGTTGTGATTATGGAGGTGGTTATTTTTGATATATCTCTGGAGCAACCCAAAGGGTTGTAAGGCTGTATGATTTGTGAGAAAGCACTTCTTCTTATAAGCATTTGTAGAAGAAAGCCTGCTCCTAATCAGTGTTGAAGTCTGTCTAATTCAAAAGTAGATATTATGAAATCAAATCTGAAATGACAGCTGTGTCCACAGCTGCTGTGCAGCAAGCTGTAACCTTTGTTGAGGTCTCAGAAAAACAGAACAATAGTTAATTCATAGCTGTCAGTTCTGCTTTCTTCTTTTTGGCTGCATGGTGAGATTTCCATTAACTGCACTATTTTCCTTTAAAATTGTCCATATTTATTCTGCCGCTTCCTAAGATTTCTTATTCTGCTTCTTCAATCCTATTCCGCTGGTTCTTGTATTTTGTCATGTAGCTCTGCTGAAATAATTTTAATTGAAAGTCAAACTTGACATAGTGAAGGATGAGGCCTGGGGAAAATTTACTTCCTTGGGCTTTGTAGATCAACCCAAAGTGTGAAGAGCAAACAGGGCTGATTCTCAGGTGCTGCAGCTCCCAGGCGAGCATCACTTATCACTTATCTTCAAGAAAAGCAAGTTGAAGCTGCTAAATCAGCAGCCACCTAAAAGGCACAAGCATTTAGGAAATGGGATGTGGGGAGAGGAACATTTGAAGCAATAGAAAGCACTTGAGATCTGCTTCATGCATAGTTAAATGTCTTACATATTTGCATTTGAAAAAACCAGCAGCCTCAGGTAAGGCCTTTTGCCAGAGACTGTTTTAACACTTTGAGGTCCAATTCATATTTTCTTTTGCAATTATTTTCCCTGAAGGCTCCATTGTGAAGGCCTGGAAGCAAATTATCCACAGTGTTTCATTTTAATTCAAATTAGTCCCAAAGTCTTCATGCTTCTGTAGCTACTAACTCAGTGAGTTAATGGCATGTTTAATAAACAGAAAAAATGACGAGGGAAAATAGTGTCTGAGTCTTTAAAAAAACCCCCACAGATCCACAACAAGAAACAAAACCCAACACACAAAAAGCTCTAAATCCTCCAAAAAGTGCCAAACAAAACAAATACAAAATTCAACAACAGAAAAAAAGGTTGATTCTAGATGCTGAATGTAGGCTGGGTTCCTCCAGGATCCCCCAAAAGCATTATGATTTTCTGCTGCCTTGAGGAAGTCTCTGAAAGGGATGTGTCCAGTTGAGATCTGAACTGTGGAACACTGGTCACATAAATTTGATAAGATTTTTTTGTCCTACAATTTCACTTTTAAATAAGACCTATAAACATTATAGGTTTACCTAGCATTTAATGAACTTGGCTGGAACAATAGACTGGGGCTTAAGAGACTATGAATTAAACCTGTTTTCCTATTTTGATCCATTTTCCCCTGTATTGCTGCTTGAGAAGGACCAATATTCACTGGCACATAATTTGCCATATCTAAATTGAGGTTTCAAGTAGTAGCAGTAGCTAGCCATATATTAATGAAGCATTAGTTATGGTAGTTAAACATTTAGGGGTAATAAAATGCAAAATGTATTTTCAGCACAAGTTGTGGTTCTTAAAAAATAAGAAATTATATTAAAAATTGTTGCTGTAAGATTATGGCAAATATTAATTGCTGAATTTATTTCCTGCAGCAGACACTTCTTATACTAAATGGTAACTTAAGAAATTGCTTTTATTAGCATATACAACATAGCTTAAGTTGTCTGATCTGCAAGGTGAAACCTGAAGTATTTCCTGGAAGATTCTCATTTTAGCCTTCTTGCTAGTGCAGCTGTTTTAAAAGGGGTAGGCAAGTTGAAGCTGCTCCTCATCTAGAGAATATATGAGCAAAGAATAGTTTTCTGGGCTTTAAAGATTGCTCTGCTGTGAAATGGGAAGTGAGACCACAAACATGGCATTTCAGATCAGGATTTGGTGTCTTCAAGCAGGAAGGATATGCCATCTGTTAATAGTGGTAGCTTTTGTGGATGTAGGAGAGGATTTGCCAAATGCTGATGGAGGCAAGTTATTCTTCACCTGTTTGCCCATCTCTCTTGTATGCATAATACCATGTTGGCAGGATAAACACATCTAGTTAAAGCAAAAATGTGATAATATTTTTGTAAGTAAACTTAAATAAAATCTAACTGGGAAATATTGTAAATAGAAACATCAGGCATGATACATAATCATGAAGCACGTCTTTGAGAAGCAGAAAATGATCATATGTGATTTTGGTTGGTTAGGTAGGAATAGCCATTTAGGAGCTTGGTGTACCTTGGCAGTCTGTTATGGAGAGCATGAGAAGCAGCTGCTTTCCCTCAGATGATAAAGATTTTTGCTGAAGGAGTGCATTATCATGAAAACTTTTCTTCTCTATCCAACTGACTTGGAAACAGTGGAGAGAGCTGTGTGTCAGGGGAGATTCAGATTGAATAGTAGATTTTTTTTTTCCACTGGAGTAGTGATTAGGCATTCAAGTAAGTTGCCGAGGTGGTGGAGTAACAATCTTTGAAAATGTTCAACGGGAGTATGGATGTGGCACTTGGGGTATGGTTTAGACGTGATTATGGTAAGGGTTGGTTTGATGGTTAGACTAGATCTTCTTGGAGGTCTCTTCCAACCCTGGTGACTCTGTGACTGTGTCCATACCTGTTGCACTGCAGGAGAGATCCCCATGGTGTTGTTACCAGGCTGGGCTGATGGAGCCACAGGGACTCCTCAAACAGGACTCTGGGGTGCTGGACTGGGACTGGCAGAGCAGCTGTGCTGGATCTGATATTTTTTTGAGATTACAGCAGAAGTACGGCCACAATCATCAGCTAATCCTTGTGGAGGATTTAGGATGTAAAAAATTGCACTGATAACATGAGTGGAAGGAAACCTCCAAGGTGAGGATGCTGAAAGCCCAATACTGCTGCCCAATACCTGCATCCACTGCTGACTGGAGTTTCTCTTTCACAGTGTATCAGAATATAGGAGACATTAAACAGATTTTATGGGATAATCTATACTTTTGATTTGCTTTAATGATCTTTGCAGTCTGTTATTTATATGTGGCATTATTACACAGCGAGCATTGTAATGCTGTGTAATAATTGTAATGAGGTCGTTACTGCATTGACTTTACAGCTTGTTGGTTTTGTTGGTTTTGCTGCTGAGGTAACCTGTCATGTGTGTTCCCAGAGATATGTCTTGCTTCTGGATGAGTCTCTTCTGGTGATGAAGGCAAGAAAAAAGTAGTAACAATAAATCTAAAATTCCTCAGGAAATGAAGGGGTAGCAGCTGTCTAAGATCTTACTTATCCTCATACTGATGGAGCTGGACCTTTATTGACTTACTCCTGGAGAGGACTGACTCGTTTGCAGTGGGCAACAGGGCCAGACAAAATCATTTCTAATGATAACATCTTAATTCCTAGATAGCAAAATGTAAAATCCCTCAGGTGATTTGTATAAAGCTTTATAGCCTCTTAACATTTTTTCTGGACTTTCATGGTAAATCTGGGAGAAAGGCAAGTAACAGTGCAATGCTGCTTTCCATGGCCAGGCTTTGCAAGGTGGACTATTGCTCGTCAAATCCTGATGGAAGTGGCACCTGGGGCAGGAATCCTATAGCTCTGAGATAACAGGTATACTTCAGAAGAAGGATGAAGAGTGCAGAAGGAATATTGAACTCTCCTTTATATCCTCTTTGTGTTGGAACAACTTTTTACATCAGCTCCATTCTCTGCCACAGTTCCCATGAGTTTCTCTTTGCTACCTTGTACTGCTGGACTGGGATTTGTCCTGTTAATGAAAGTAGCAAAAATTGTCTGAATTATGTTTTATCACTAAGTCTATTTTTTTTTTTCTAAGAAAGGTACATTTCAGAGATTTCTGCTTTAATTTGTGCTGCAGAAATTTTCCCCTGCTGCAGAATGTGGGTTTTTAACACCAGCTAAACAAAACCACCTGATGGAAGAAGATGACTACAATGACTCATGCAAAAGCTTGAGCAAAAGGCATTTCAGCTACATAATGTTTTAGCAAGGCAGACAAGGCTGAGTGACTGAGAAGTGGAGGATTTTATGCCAAAGAAAAATACGTAAGTGGCAAACATAGTATTTCTTCAAGCTGACTCGTAGAACACATGCATTAATATATTGAGGCAAGTTAATGTTTGCAGAATAATAGAATATCCTGAGTTCCAAGGATCCCCACAGGATCATCAAGTCCAGCTTCTGATCTGCCCAGGACACAATTGTCCAATTTATCTTGTCCAATTTTGGACAAGAACCACAAATTTGGAGAAGAACCAGGTGTTGAACACCAGGACTTGGGGTGCTGGAGTGCTGGGCAGCTGGTGAGCTTTCAGGAAAGTGGGTATCTCCGTGAGGCTTGGGCAGGGAGTCTGATCCTGTCTGTTTATGGGGCTGGGTTTAAAGGAAGGGGGGCATCTCCCTTTCTGACCTGGGATGTTCATGCTGAGTCCATTGCCAGTGGGTACAGGACAGTGCTGGGGCTCACTTTGGTGATGATTTGGGCTCAGAGGGACCTTAAAGCTCATCCAGTTCCAACCCTCTGCCATGGGCAGGGATACTTTCCATTAGACTCCATTGCTCCAAGCCCCATCCAAACTGGCCTTGAACACTTCCAGGGATGGGTCAGCCACAGCCTCTCTGGACAGCCTGTGCCAGGGCCTCACCACCCTCACAGGCAATTTCTGAGTCCAGAAACCTAGTCCAACCCTGACTTCTGTCATTGTAAAGCCATTCCTTCTTGTTCTGTTACTATCTGCCCTTGTCAAAAGTCCCTCCCCAGCTCTCTTGTAGCCCCTTTAGGCACTGGAAAGATGTCTGTGCCATTGAGGTAGTTTTGATACAGTCCAATTAATTCCTGAATGGTTCTGTTTTGTCCCTCAGCTCTGATTTCTACACCTTCACAGGTTTTCTGCAGTTATTAAGGGTGTTGCTCACTGGGGAAGCAGTGGATAATATATATCAGGTATTTCAGGGACAACCATTTGGCAAAAAGGGATACTTTTTGTGTTCCATCCAGCTGTGGGGATCTGACAACATCTTCCTGCTGTAATTGCTGAACAAATAAATGTTTTGAAACTGCACTGAGCACTCAAGAAGCCTCATAGATGTAAATAATTACTCACTTGGATCTGCTATCTATTTTTTTTGGTCTTATAAATTAGCCCAAGATGAATTTTCTGTCAAGGACTGTAACCAGTCAGAAACTGAAATTTTCTTTTGGTGGGAAATCTTTTCAAGACAACTAGAACTGAAATTAAAAGATGCAATTATGTGATGAAAGACAAATACTAAAGAAAAGTATATGAATTATTCACAGCTTCTTTATTATTTCAATAAGATGATGTTATTACCTTTCTACATTTCTGAAATTTTAATATGATGAAATATTTTATTTCAATTACTTGAAAACATATTATAGTACCTTAAGCATATATAAGTGGAACTGAGTTAATATTTCAGCATGATACAAAATTTGAAATTTAATTAATTGAAATAACAGGTAAAATACTAGAGTTTGTGTTTCAGAACATAGTGAGTGTTGTTCACATTTATCTTTGACTTTTTCTGTTTGTCCAGGATGGAGGTATTGCATATATTTTCAGTTTTACAGGGATGGATATTCTTCAGTTTGCATTTCTCAGTCTGTTTTTCAGTCTATGACCAGAAGAACAAAAGCTTTGATGAGAACATGGGTGATAGGAATCTGTCTTGTGTTTGCTGTATGTCTGTCCCAAACTAGCAATGTGAACACTGGGCTGTTAATGTCATAAACATGGACCAGGCTGAATTTGAGGCAGGAGCTGCATAGGCTGGGCATGTAGAATTTAAGATCTTTCCCCAAATCTTAGGATGTTATAGTCCAGAGAAGCACTTGGCATGTGTGCAGATGAAATTAGAGGGCAGGAGCTGCTTTTACTGGCTTGAAAATTTATCCTTTCTGATAATATAATCCTTGGAATAAATAAGTTTCAAAGAAACCAAAGAAGCTTCTTTCCTCCTCTGTCTCCTTGCAGATCATGACGGTAGAAGCACTCAGCTGAGATGTTTCTGATCATTCTCCTTTCCTGTGAATATCTGGCAAAACCAGACAAAGCATTTAATGATGCCACAGCTTTTGATGGTGGCATCAGCTGCTTCAGAGCACCAGGTTTCATTGGTGAATGGTGTATCCATTCCTTCAGGACTCTCCAGGGGTGGTAAATGTAGAAAATAGAATATTCTTTTGAGCAAGAGTCTTCTGTACTGCTAGTGTTTTTCCCTCTTTTCCACACTGTGCCAACTGTGGTGTCTGTCATGTGGCATCTGCCGTGATGATTTGTGTGTTATCACACAATTTGTTATCACAAATTTGTGTGTTATCACAAATTTGCTGATATGGTATCTGTATGTGGTGAGGCATAACTGGTGTGATGGGCCTGGGTCAGCTGAATGTATGAAAGTAATAAATCTTGTCCTGGTTTTCTTAACTGAAAGTATAACAGCATCCAGGGATTTTTGACATCTCCTTAGAGATGCTTTGTGCCAAGCTGGCACAGGAGGCTGGTACCTATAGAGGAGGAGGATGCTGGATGACTGTCACACTGGCGTGTGCTGGGGCTCTTCCCAAGTGAACCCCTTCCCAGAGGCTCCTTCTGCCTGGAGATATTGTCTATTTGCAAAGAAATCCAGTGTACTAAGGAAATGCTTTTTGTAGCTGAAGCCATCTCACTGTCATCCATGTGCTGTTCTGGCAGCATTCCTTCTCCCTGGAGGGGAGACCCTCCCCACCAGCAATAAAAGGCTGAATACTAGTGGTCACTGGAACAGCAGAGACTGGGAAGAGAGCAGACATATCTTCTCGGCTTGTGAATAGAATAAGGAAGGGAGAGGGTTGGCATTTGACTGGCCTGTAAAGCCTCAGGAAAGCCAGATGATTTAAGGATTTTTGTGGCAGACATTTTGCTCAGCCAGCTCTGGATTTGTTGTTCTGCCCACAAGCCTCTTGTCTGGACTCCCTAATTCTTGATAAGATGGACAAATACAATATTATACGTTTAATGCTGATGAGAATCTCTGCAGCACAAATAATGGGGCAATGGGATCCTTACCTTGCTGCCTCTGTGGCATGGGTGGGGGGACAGATGTTCCTGGCTGGCAGCAGGGAGGCAGTCTGGGCTGCTGCACACTGCAGACAGTTATTTAGAGGTCAGCTGTGTACTGATAATGGAATATTGATAAGCTGCACATTGAGGTCTTTGGTAACAGAGGCTGAGTGCACTGCTGGCACTTGCTGTGCTATAGGGCTCTGGGGTGGGTTATTATTGGGGTCTTATGCTGTTCTGCAAAGAGATGTTCTGACTCTGTGCTGGCTGTACCTGCAGGGATGTGAGGTACATGGTGCTAGCAGAGCTGGGGCAGAAGCCATGCACTGGTCTGCATCCACACACCCTGGCTGTGGTCTGGATTCTGGCTGGAACAGAGCGATGCCACATCCACCTGTGTTGTATTGCACGGTTTGTTTCATAAGTTGCACTGTTCATGGTTTTATATTGCACTGTTACGTTTATATATTGCACTGAGAAAATGGTTTGCTCTGTATCTCCCCGGCGCTTGTGAAGTTGGTTCAGCCCTGCCTTAGCCCCGCCCCATCAGCAGCGTCCCATTGGTCGCGGGTCTGTTCTGCCCCGCCCCTTTCCCTGAGTTTAAAAGTGCCCGCCATCTTCTCTTTCACCATGTGGGCAGAATGAACTGTGGATCATTTCCTTTTGGAGAAAAGAGCCTTCTTTGGTTTTTTGCCTTTGTCTATGAGGATTTCCCACCCCTCTCTGGTCCAGAGCTAGCCAGAGGACCGGAGAGGAAAAAGGGATTACCTCATACTTGTGAAATGTTTTGGCACCTTGCTTCTCCCCTGTGAGGAATGATAACCATAAACCATCTATATAAGGAGAGATTTGTAAGGTTTACATTTATTAAAGTTTGTAAAGCAGTCTTTGCTGCTGCAAACAGATGCTGGTACATGGGATTATTTTAACTTCTGCATCTCTTGGGAGGGCTGCTGTGATTTGCTGTCTTCCTGGCTCCTGGGGAATCTGCAAAGAATCTCGGCTGCTTTGCAGTCCCAAATGAGATTTTTCTGCATCTTTAATGCATTGAATTTACTGTAATACAAAGAACATCATGACACCCAGGTGGTTTCGTATCAGATTACATATGAATAACATTATGGCCAAGCTCAACTTCTAATAAGAAACTGTAACCCACTGCTCTCCCCTTTGTCATTGTTTGGGATTTTATTGTTTTTGTAATGAAGATAAATAGTTTGATACATAGGTATATTGAATGTGATCACCAGCAGGAAAAATTTTGCCCTGTATTTCAAGTTTGGTTCAGATGGAGTTTTTTGGTCTGAATGTGGATGAATTCAGGTTTTTGTTCCTGAATAGGATCCAAATAGGAAGGAAGAGAACTCTGAGGTCTGAATCACTGTGACCCAGGACAAAATGATTGCAACTGCAGCAAGCAAAAGATGGGCATCACTGCTGCTCATGGTGACTGCCAATGCTTTGTGTACAGAGAACAGGCTTAGGTCAGGATATTCATCATCCCTGAGGACAGATTTCCACTTGCTGGTTGTTTCCAGAAAACTTCCCTCATCTTTGTTGTCAACAATGATTACATAGAGTTTGTAAAACACTTGTTTATTCCATTTTAGAGATAGGAAAATAACATAAAATGTTGAACAGAATTGTGTCACATGGGGAGGGAATGATGTTAAAACAGAAACTACAGTGGTTTAGAAAAAGGAAAAGAAGTCATAAGCAGGACTGAGCCAGTATCTACCAAGATAATATGAGAGAAGGCCATGGGAGGAGAAGCCCTGCTTAGCATATGTCATAATGGCTTGGCCAAATTGCTCTGAATTGCCAGGCCCGTGGCAGACAGCAGAATAAAGCCCAGATATAATCTGCTCAATTTGGGCCAGAAAGGTTGCATGATATTTTCTTCCAAATGGAAAGTTTCATCTCTGGTTGGTTTTTCCTTTTCGTTTTTTTTTTTTTTTTTTTTTTTTTTTTTTTTTTTTTTACCTAGA